>CM073772.1:99387388-99496233 GCA_037158775.1 Hetaerina titia | reverse complement strand
CCAAGGGAAAGGGAAGCAAGTGGTACGATCATTTAGTAATGTGTTTAGATAAATTAGCAATGATAAGTTTGCAGTGTTTAAGCACTTCCAAGTAAAGATAACAAAACTTTTAAGTTGAAACTAGTTTTCCCATCTTATTTTGTTTATTGTTCAGGGTTAAGTCATGTGAAACCATACCAAAATTCTGAGAAATATTGGAGATGTGAAATATTGTTTATTTAGTGTGCCAGATATCATTAATGAGCATTTGTTTTCTTTCTTTGCCGTTGCAGACGAAATAATCGACCACGAGGGTGAGGGCAGGAATTGACAAGGTGGGTGTCTCAGGCAGGGAAGAGGCATCAGCAGGATGGCAGACACGGGCCATCAGGCAGCCAACGGCACGGCCACCCAGGACCAGCTGCCGCCCCCCCAGACCAATGGAGCCGTAGATGGTATCCTGGACGAGGACGAGAAGAACAAAATGAGGCCAGCCGACATTGATGCCGTGAGTCTATCATTATTTTAGGTCCACACCCTCTTGGGGATGGCTTCTCCTGCGCAGCATAGTGTCTGCCTCTCTCTCAGTGTGTGACAATTTGGGGTCTTGCACTGCTCTGGTCCACAAGCTCTGCCGAGAGTGTGCAGTGTGTACTACAAGGAAAATTGTGTTGTGGATTATAAGTCATAAGAACTATCATTGTACAACTGGGGTATATATTCCTAATAATGGAAGTAGTTGCTAGTGTTATGAGCAATTAGAGGGAAATCGTAAAGAGTAAATAACATAAGGAATAAATCTGTGCAAAGCCCTAAATACTGTGCAAGGCCCTAATTCATGGAAATTAATTTTGAATAAATACTTGGGTTTCTACTTCTTACTATACTTTCACTAAAATGTGCTGTGTGTTTTTGACGTTGGTAAGTCATATTTACAGGTACTTCAATTGTACCTGAAGATGGCATACCAATGTTCAAATGCATTGTGTATTTTAATGAAAGATTAGTGGAAAACTATGTACCTAAGTAAAATATTTAATTAGAAATAAAAAGAAAACAATCTGTAAACCTGAAACACTACAGACTACACTTATCCTCTTGCCTCTACAACCACTTTCCAAGCCATACAAAACCACCCTCCAAAAGAGTGAATTCTCCACCTAGTTTCACTTTTCTAGATATGCAATTAATGATATGCGGTTTGAGTTTTGAAAGTAAGACATGAGCAGTGTAAGATTAAATAAGTTGTCTCACTTGGGAACAAAAATATTTTGTGTCATTGTCACTGTTTTTCATGCCAGTGCACCTGATTCAATTCATGTGCATATAGTTGCTGCTTTGTTAACTAACTTTCTTTCCATGGAAAAATCAGCGAAGGTCTCTATTAAACCATGGAAAATTTTAAACTCTCATATTCTGTGAAAAATGTTGAGGGATGTTTCATGTCTCAAAGTGCACTTAATTATGTATGCAAAATTCAATGCATTCCTCCTATTAAATGAATGTATACATTATATAATAAGTGATATTCCAATCACAACATCAACTTTCTTTATCATTCTGTTTTTCTTGCAAAATATTTTTACTGAGCAATGTACATATTTATGTACAACATTAAAATCTTGTTGTGGATCTGTCATGCTATACATTTATGCTTCCAATTCTTTAACTTAACATGAGGATGAGGATGATATTGCTCATACCCATTACCTCTTGAGGATGCTAACTGGTTTCTTTATCTAAATCCTCTATTAGCCATGAGTTTGTATCATCTTCCGATCTAAAAATGCAATATTTTCAATTCCATTGATAATAATATAATTTTCAAACAAAATGACATTCCATGAATGGCTAATATGGAGTTAAAATGTTAACTGAAGGTACTTTTTAAATTTAAATGTATCAGTTTATTTCTCTTTCCAATTTTCTACAGGACATGAAGGAAATGGAACGTCGAAAGCGTGTTGAGATGATCATGAACAGTCGGCTGTTTAGAGAAGAACTGGAACGTATAATTGAGGTTCAGCTGAAGGATGGATGGGCCCCTGCTGGACTACTCCAGCAAATCTCGGATATGATGGGTGTTTCTGGTTCTCGCCTTCAAAGCACAAACATGTTCAAAAGTAAGATTAGTTTCCTCTGAATTTCTTGTTCATCAGCTTATCATATATGTTAAAAATGTATTTTTATCCAACAAAGACTTCACTTATTGACTTTCACAATCTGTGTTTGTCTTTCCTCTTAATCTGTGAGTTACATTTGTACAAGGTGCCTCAAGTTCTAAGGTGTCCCAGTTTTTTATCAGGACTTGGGGGGTAAATGGAATGTTAGATAGATAGATGGTGGTTGTCATACATTTTAAAGGTTAAACTTATAGATGAATTTCCCAAAATATACATGAATGGCAATAAAATTAGTACATACAATATCTTAGGACTAACATGCAGCAATATGAATTCTATGGTTTCAGGCTCAACTTTGTGGATGTTCATTTTAGTTTAAAATGAATACACTTTGTAACTTCCACACAATTTTTATTCGTACTACCGGTTTCAATGCTTCGGCGTCATCATCAGGTACAAACATTTTCCTAGCACAGGGTTATATATATATATATATATATATATGCACTCTTCGGAAGGGAGGGGGGGGTTTGTGGGGTGGAAGGCTAATGGGAGGGAGGAGGGGTTAGGGGAGAAGCCACGTGGCTTGCAGGTGAAGGTCCTTGGGGGGGGGGGGGAAGAGTTAAAAGAGAAAGGAAGTTTTTTGGGTTGGGCTAAATGAGGAGGTTGGGGGAGGGTAAAAGAGGTATGCTAGGGGTTTTGGCACATGTTATATTCTGAAGGAGATTTCCAAAATTGGGGAGTGATTTTCATATAAAATGTTGTTGACTAAATGTCCACTCTTCATGTGTCTTCTTATTTCCAATTCTTCCCATTTGTCCATTCTTCTTCCCTTTTCCACAATAATGGGATGCAGCAATATATACAACTTATGCACCTGCAATGCATATCGGTCACTGGTCTGTATGCATAGCACTACATGCAAATAATATATGTGCAACAATATTCTTTGTTATAATTACAAATGCTAATACAAAGTACAAAGTAACAATTTTACAACAACAAGTGTACAAAGTACAATGATGTGTTTGAGTTTAAATTATGGTGGGGGACTCTCCCTGAATACAAATGGATGGTTGCATCGTATAGTACTCGGAGTTTATATAGCTCCCATGAGAGAGGGACATGTTTTCAGTAATAAAATGGCACTGTTTGGTGTACAAGAGCACATGTAATTATCGAGTTTTGCCAATTCCATGGTTCAAGACCCATCAGAAAACATAATTGAGTGAGAGATAGTTTTGTGGATGAGAAAAATGTTTATGGGTTTGACAGTTCAATGAAATTGAACTTCTTGTGACAGTGGGTCCCAGGGAGCCTTGGCCAAGGATAACCAGCAATTCTGCAGTGGGCAAAGGGGATCCCTGCAGAAGCATTCATGGTGGTCATGGTATCATGACGTTGTCATTATGAAAAATGAGTATGTCTACTGGGAGTTTATGTTGAAAAGTATTGGAAGTTTCAACTTTCTGCTGCAAGTAGTTTGTCAGGAAAAGACTAGGAGACCTCATAATTTGAAGGCACGTAGTAATGAATAATATTCAATAGCTCATGCTGATTCATGTATCCCCAAAGAAACATTTCCGTTGTGTATGTGGAGGAGTCTTTGTCGGATAATCATTGTGGTTATTTTTATCTGCAAGATATAATTCCATAATCATGAGTAAACCATTATAACTCAGGTGGGGAGTCTTATGTTTTCAATTTTCGTACTGCATTTCCCTTTTTTTGCTTTGTGTCTTGGTTTTGATTGTTACTTGAAACCAATTGAGGAGTGGATGTGATAAAAAAAATCTTAAAATTTTGCTGAATGAAAGTGTGTTGTGTGTTCCATTGGGCAAGACTCTTCCCTTTTCTCTTACACAATATTTAATTTTTCATGTAGACTCCAATTGCCTTGTTCCAATCAACGACATCCGGGGGGTGGAAAGTATGGCCTATGCAAAGGGGGAGAAGCTTTTGAGATGTAAACTGGCTGCTGTGTACCGACTGATGGACCTCTATGGGTGGACTCAAGGCATTTATAACCACATAACGGTAAGAGGACATTAAACTTTTAAGTAAAGTTTGCAAAACATGAATGTTTTGATCAATTATCAAAAACCATTCTATATTCAGTTTGTGATATGATTCAAT
This sequence comes from Hetaerina titia, assembly GCA_037158775.1. Classification (NCBI taxonomy): domain Eukaryota; kingdom Metazoa; phylum Arthropoda; class Insecta; order Odonata; family Calopterygidae; genus Hetaerina; species Hetaerina titia. The sequence continues at coordinate 99,491,995 of CM073772.1, read as the reverse complement.
TTGGAATGTGATTTATTTGGAAAAAGCATCGCTTTCTGCCAACCCCTACCTATAATGATTAATTTCCTCCAAAGGAAGCCTTATGTTGCATTGTACAATGGATAGGGGATTAATTATAAGTGTCGCATCATGCTGTGAACTTAAATGATGTGTGTTTACATTTTCAAGAAGTAACTTAATTTCCTATCAACTCTTGGAAGGCTTTTGTTTAAAATGCATAGTGTGGTGTGAATCCTTACTAAGGGACTGGATGTTATCCGGTTTGGGTTAGTCCTGATTATTTGGGCTTTTGACATACATTAACCTCATGAAACCTTTTCATCTTCTGCACGATTATTTGCCAACTACTTCTGATAACTATATGATAAATTGTGGCTCCAAAGTGTGAAAAGGACCTGTTTAAATAACAAATAAACTTATTTAAATAAAGTAGCTCCATGATTTTCACCAAAAATCAAGCCCATAGTTATTCATGAGTAACTTTGACCAAAACAATACATGCTCAATATTATCTCATATTTTTATTTTGATTCCATTATTAAGGCAACTATTTCATTAAGTATTTATTTATATAAAAGAGTGGTTAACTTAAGGAAAATACTTTCTGCTTTCGGCTGGGTTTCTTTTGTAATTTTCTGCTTTTAATGATCTGATGCATAAGCACCTGTATTCTCTGGTACATTTGAATGTTACTATTAGCTGTTAAAATATATTCACTTGCATAATTTGTTGATGTTTCTAGAATATTGCAGCTGGTGTTGTTTAATGTTGCAATGTAATTTATTTAGTTTGAATCCCATTGGGTTTTAGTAAAGCTTATGCAGATGAATTTTATGGTGCTAAATTGTGTGGTGTTAAACATTGAAAAACTAATATTGCCACAAGAACATTGCTTTCATTTTTCTTGTCTCCATGTAAAAATCACTTTTATTTTTCAGTAGAACTCCCAGAGTAGTGATTTGGGATTTTTTGGGAACAAAATGATTACAAAGCCATTGTAATAGCTGAGATAAACTATGCATTTTTTGTATTCTTTTATGTGATAGAGAGGTCACGTGTTACTCTACTCCAGAGTTCAAGGTTGTCAATATAATGCCATGGCAACACAAACTGGTGGTTATTATCAGTGTTTGCACACAGAAGTATAAAAACTTTCTTTACTGACCTTTCATTAATATATCTCAGAGTCAATTAAGCTCATATATTTTCTGTTAAAGCGTTTTAGTCCTGGCCTATTTCATTAGTATTATAGATGTGAGATTACTTCTTGCAAATGTTGCATTAAAGAAATGTGTTAGAAAAATTTTATGCTTGGACGTTCCAGCTTCAGCCAGAGCTTGGATTAGCCAGGTCCAGTTTAACAAGGGTCAGCTGTATTTTTGTTGATCAGGAGAGAGGTGGAGAAAATAGACTTCTACTGATGATTTCTGTAACTCATATAATTGAACTATATTCCCTCTGTGTACATACTCTCTGGAATAGTGCTGTGATTTTTAGGATATAAATTTACCTGCTTGTTAATTGTGCTACTAAATTCATGTTTTTTTAAGTGAAAATATTGTGAATTATTTCAAATAAGACTATGTGGTTAACATAATATTTGTAAGGCACCATTCTTAATATCTCATTATTACTTCAGGCCAGGCTCAATCAAGACCAAGAACATTTTCTGGTCAACCCTTTTGGGGTGCTATACCATGAGGTGACTGCATCAAGTCTCATCAAAGTGGACATGCAGGGCCAAGCCGTAGAGCAAGGCACGACCAACTTCCCTGTGAACGTAGCAGGATTCTCACTCCACTCAGCCATCCACGCTGCTCGCCCAGATATCAAGTGCATCATTCATGTTCATACTCCATCTGTTCTTGCTGTAAGTACTTGGTGAATCTTTTTTTCTCACTTATTGTAGGCATTATATGTTACATATGGTTTAGTATTGAGGGAACTCAACTATCACCTACCAAACTGACCTTTGGAATGATTACTGTTTATGGTTTTGAATATAATTGATGACAAAAATTGTTATATTTCCTTTTGAAAATTTTCTGGAGGTTTATTAAAAGGTGAATTGAATTCCCAGATCTTCATATAACCCTTGATTTTGTTTCAACAATTGAATATTATGCACCTCTGTGGGCTTTCTCAAGACTAATGTCCACCCCTCCCTGAGCATATCCTCCTTTACAGACCCCCATTTATATTATTATGTAATCTACCATAACTGGTATGTTATTTAAATGAAGATTGAGCAATTCTTTCTACTTCAGTATCATAAAAACATCTTGCCATTACTGGCAAAATATCGAGAGAAATTAATGTGAATATTGCTGTTGAAATACAATGTTGGAGGTACCATTGGAGTTTTTGATTATAAATGTAACAGATGTAAGTCAATTTAAACCCTCTCTTTTGAAATTTTGTGGCAATCTATATTACTGCTTATTATTGGGAGACTTAACGGAACCACTTTTATAAAGCCACGTGGTCACAGTTAAAAAGTCAACTTGGGTTTCAATGTATTGGTATCATCATCAGGTTAGAAAAAGGAAATGGCAGCATTCTGTTATACTTAATCAGGTGAAGCTTTATAAAGTGAAAACTAAAAGGATCAGGCAAAGGTCGGATACAAGTATTAATCGACAATTGTGTCTTCAGGGTTACCAATTTTTCCCAAAAAGAATCGGTCACCCAAGAATAGGGGAGGAGAGGGTTGTGGAGGTTAAGCAGAGGGGGGGGGGGAATGTGGGGGCTAGGAGAGGATGGAGGGAGGAGTAGGAAATTGCCAGCAGGCTAAGTTTGTGAGAATAATTGGTAAAAATATTAAGTGCATCATGATAACATTTTACAAATTCTCATCATACATGTGCATGCCATGTGATTCACAGGAATTGGAATGTGTTCTTTGGCAGCATTTCTAAATCCTCCGTTATCTTTCTGAATCAGGTATCATCTTTAAAATGTGGGTTGCTACCTCTCTGCCAGGAGGCTGTTGTGATAGGTGACGTAAGTGTTCATCAATATTTTGGAGGCGTGTTTGATTCAGAGGAAAGGGAAAAGATAGCTCGGGATCTTGGCCCCATGAACAAGGTAAGTTAATTTACCTTTTGTCCTTGTTAATATTTTAATTTGAAAATATAAACTTGTGTATACATTTGACTTGGTAAACTTGCAGTTTTTCCAAGTCTTTTTTGTCAGTGTAAAAAATTATACTATGGATTTATTCCAGTTGCTGTTGTCAGACTTACACCTTATATTTTTAATGCCATATTTGCCAAAAAATCTTTTCATTTCATTTGTAACGAAAAAAAATATAGCTTAAATTGAAGTCTGTGAAAAAAATTATTTCACTTTTTATGAGCTATGGGATACATACCATAAAGATTACATTATTTTCCATCAAATTTAAAAGTGGTCTCCTAATTTTATTTGGATAATTGTTTTTTTCAGTTAAAAAGATATTTGCTAATCATTCGATACTGAATTTCAGTAACAAACTTTTCAATTCCTAATGTATTAATAATGTAGAGACTTCTCCAATGGTCTTATCTAAAGAGGACCACTGCATGACATGTTATATAATGTTGATAACTATGAGAGGTGGTTGAAAAGTAAGACATGAACTACTTTTGAAAAAAAAGACCACCCATGGCACAATTGTTTGCATTACTTGTGGCTCTGAGAGTCAATCCCTAGATTTGATGCAGGTGTGGAATTGCAGAAAAGAGAGGATGACTCAAAGCAATGGTTAATGTTATGTTACTCATGCAATGGTGCTATAAGACTTGGTTTTGTAGGATTGGAATGACACGGGTAAAAGTTGAAGTTACAATGGGAAACTACAGAACATCCATTGTACTCCTTTAAGCCCTTGAATGAATTGCTTTAAAATATTAATATCCCCAGAGACAGCAGTGGCAGAGACTCTTTGAAGTGTTATGAACTATAGGTTTGCCATTGCAACATTTCCGAAAATGATTTGCCAACTCCCACAGTTTTGGGCAAATAAAAAGAGATCATGGAAAGTTAAATTCATCTTTAAAAAACATACCTGTATGCTGGTTAAACTTTAGTAAAAATTCTCAGTGAAAAATGTATTGTACTTTGTCCATACATGTGGAGAATACCTCAAAATAAAATTGAAAAATCACTTTGTTTCAAAGTACGAGTCTTTGTTTTTTGTGTTGCGTTTTGACAGTGATTGGGCAGATGGCTCCTCATTAAGTAGAAATAATTAATGTCTTTTTCAATGGTTTTAACGTCTAGTGCCTGGAAGAGGATTTATTGGTAGTATTATTTCCCCATTACTCCTTTCCTTTGGCCTTTGGTAATGTTTTTTGTTTTATCTGTATGATTTATGAAATATGGGAGGTGAGTAAGAGTTTTCGTGTTACTTGGAAACTGAGTGATAATAGCCTTTCATTCTACATGCAAGGGAGCATTTTGTCACTTAAGTTCAAGCTGTTTGATTACCTGTGAAAGGAATTGAAAATTAAACTCCAAGGTCATTACTGACTGAGCGTAGGCTATTAGTCATATTTTAGCTGGTTAAGTCATGATCAGCTGGTTGCCATTCAGCATTTGTTTTTTAGATGAATTGGAATTATGAGCTAATTAGTCAGTGTTGTTGTCCTACTTGATGTGTGTACCATGCTTACATTTATTCAGCATTGCTACAAGGACAAGAAAAGTAAGCCCTGCTATGTTAGTTCTATTACATAATGTATGAATTCTAGATGTCAGTACCTTCAGGGCAGTACTTTAAGTCACTGGTCCCAAGTTACCAACAAATAGGACAATAATCTTAGGTTTTCCAGCTACTCTTACCCACGCCTGCTCTATATTGATGTTGTAAAAGGTTCCAAGGGTTGGTTCCTAGGAAAAGAAAACTAGGTAATACCACATTGGTTCCTGTGCTTAGGACAATAATCTTTAGTACTGGGCCTTGGGTAAGAATTAAAGGTATTTCTGCCAGTTCCTCTTGGTTCTTAATGATACCAGTAAGAACGTCAGTTTTGGTGTGTTTGAAATTTTTGTTTTGCCTCAGTGACAAAAATTTTAGTTTAAATGACATACATTATGACAAAAAGTAATGCAGTAAATTCATGTGGTAAAAAAATTATTATGTGACATCCCAAACTTAATTTTGGTTAAGTTGAGATAACTAAATATTTTTCAAAAAGTTATTGGTCATATAAATCGCTTGCAAGATTGCACAGTAAATTGTGGAAAGATGCCAAGAAATAATAATTGTCATTAGTCCTCATTACTTTGCTGTGCAAGCAAGATTGTTTGTATTAGGGCCCTCATTAAAGGAAAAGAAAATTTTGATCTTGATGTAATAATTGCCATTCACTAAGAAATTAATTATAAATTAAGTTTTTACATCTTGAGTGGCAGTAAAAATAAGTCTTTGAAGCACTTTTAAACATTTTTTTCAGCCAACTTCATTTTTCATATGAATTACCTAGTTCCTGATTTCCAATAAGTATTACTCCAAGTAAATGAAATAATGGAGGATAAATTCCTCCTATGGTTTTATTTTATTATCTGATCTTTATTCTCTGATTTTAAGCAATGATGATTGTTCTATAAAGAGTATAACAGTTAGTAATTTCATGTTTGTTTGTGTCTCCCTAGGTCATGTTCCTCACCAATCATGGAGCTGTTTGTCTTGGTGAAACAGTTGAAGAAGCATTTTTTAATGTGATGAACACAGTCATGGCTTGTGAAACGCAGGTATCTATGCTAAACTTTTCAGAATACAGAATTGTGAAAATGTTCATAGTTGCTTAAATTATGATTATCACTTATGAAATACATTTCATGGGAGTATATAAATTTCACAAAATTATTATTATTATTATTATTAAAATTTACATGTGCAAATAGACAAATGTCAGGTGGCACACAAGTCCCAAGTGTTACAATAAACTTGCCTTGGAAAAATAACATGGTTTCTGAAATACAATCAACATCACAAAAGATAATAAATAAAATAAGTCTGAAAAAAGAAAAAAAAATTATGATATGTTTTGTCGATATTTAGTGGGAATTCTTAAAAAAAGAAATTTATCAAATAGCTTTGGATCCCGGAGCAAGCACGCACTTTTTTTGGAAACAATCATACATATATATTTTGAACAAATACAGTAACTTTGTGTACATGCTTCCTGCATGACTTTGTGTGTGCTTCAAGAGAAGGTTTGAACACAGAAGTTCTGAAACATCTTTACTTTATTTGATTCATTTTACATGAAACTCAATAACACTTAATATTTTTCTATTATTTTTTCATTTACCTTGATTTTCCATGCACCGTACATATTTTTCGCTATGAGTTTTCTTCAGAAAAGTAAATTGTGTATTATGCGTGGTAACAAACATACTAGTTAGAGAGTAAAATATTTTCTGTATGGTAAATGATGACATTTTACATGTTTATAGGCACTTAAAATTAAACATTGTGACGTAATTTGTTCAGAAATAATAAAAAAATGATAATTTTATAGTTTAGACTCTTAATTACTGTAAATAGTGAATTGGTTGAAAGTCAGTCTGCATGTGACTCTAAGACTTCACAGGAAAAATGAATGTCATATTCTTTGCTGGTGCAAGTTGTCTCTCCAAGAACTTAGTCTTTATCCTTTTCATCATCCACTTGGCTCTCATTTTATGCTGTCCTTGGTGCCATCCATGTTGTTCATGAGGCACCATTGTTAAAGTGAAATAATCGCATCAAAGAGATATTGAATCCCAAGTCTTTCATTCATTGGAAAACCAATAAATGTAGGTAGTTACTTTTGATTTCCTGAAGCTTTCAATGAGTGTACACTTGCATAAAGTAATTCATCTCACTGGAAATGCACGTGAAGCATATACAGTTGGTTAGGGAATTTAACATCCATTCATCGTGTAGCATTATGCTGCATCCTCCACTTAAAACTGGCTCCTTATCCCACCAGGAGTGATGACCAGATCAGTATGATCTTCGGTAGGAATTTACTTGATGTGTGGCATTCATTGGCATGTAAATGCCTCAAAATGTAGTAATAAATGCCTATGAATTGGGCCTTGAGACCATATACTCTGCAATATCCTTAAATATATTTTTCACTCCTTTTTCATTTCCATTAACGATCACATTTTGTGACCACTTAACATTCTTAGAAAAATATTATATTTGTATTCAATGTATAATTTGATTTATCTTTGTAAGGATATTAGATTATTTTTAACATTGGATTTGATTGATTTATGTAATTGAATTTGAATCATTGATATCTTTTTTATCAATTCAATAAACCGATCTATAAATAATAAAGCTTGCTCATTAAGGGACCTTTTTGATTACATGTAGTAATGCATTGCTTGTATTCTTTACGCAAATTGTGTTTAGGTGAAGATGATGCCCATGGGAGTCGACAACCTTGTCCTCATCTCGGATGAGTCACGCAAGCAGGTGTATGATGCAGCACGTCGGGCAGGTGGTGCCCCTGATCCAGCAAAGCAGCACAAGGAGGAAGTGAAGGGGGAGGGTGAGGGGAAGGTGGAGAAGCGGGAGAAGAGGTGGAGGGTTGGGGAGCTGGAGTTTGAGGCTCTCATGCGCATGCTGGATAATGCCGTGAGTTTTGATTCTTTGTTGATGCTTGTGTCGGCAGTATGATTTGATTTCATGTCTGTCTACACTGTGGAGAATTGAAATGCCCAAGATTTTCAGAAAGTTATTTGTCATAATTCCAAGTATGTCACTATTGTTTATTAGTTGTGTGAAGTCCAAGCAGTGGTCCTACTAATGAAATAATCACTATTATAATGTCCAGAATTATGTAGACTGATTTTTGTAGCACTGGTAGACATATTTTAACAGCGTTGTAATGCAGTAAGTGTCACCCAAACGGGCATTATTATTATTAAGATACTCTCTTCTAAAGATTAAAAAATATGGTGGTTAGTGTTTGGGGGTCAACTTAAAAATGATGTGTGCTTATATTTGGACAGATGTGGTACTTCCACTGGATGAATTTGTAGGTGCTAATGTGTGCTATGAATGTTTTTTTGTGGATAAGAAATGCATTTAAATTGCAACTTGATGTAATTCAGGATAAAATTGAGACCTAGCTCATGCTTTTTGGGCAAGCATTACGCATGTCACTGCCAAGTGCTTTGTCTAATGCCTGCTGTTGCAACATATTCTGTCAATCATTTATTTTGCAGAGGTTGACAGTGGTAAATATGTTTGTAGTATTTTTATGAAAGTTGGGGTTAATTATTTTGAAAGTATTCTCCCTCCTCCATTAATTGGTGGAAAAGTGCTCATAATAGATTCAGTGTTTGACAGCATATGATTAAAAGTTAGAGGGAAAAATTAAAAAATACAATTAATAATGCTCATGTTTTCTAAGTGACATTATGTTAAAAATATAAAAGCCATACCACCACTTTGTGTAACCCATTTCAGTGTGTTTTCACTTTTTAAGTCTTGAAATAGTCTTTGGTGTGTATTTTCTTGAGTGAGAGAGGCTTAGCAGGGTACTGATGGAAGTTTTGTCTGTGCAACCTCATGCGGGCTACCTCTTGGTGTTTTCTTCTGCCATTGCAACTTAAAATTTTTAATTAATTTGCAGTTTCAGATTGATCATCCTTGTTTATATTTTTTTACAAAGCATTAAAACGTTTAGGACACATATTTATTGTAGGATAAAGTAAAAGAAAACTAGTTTCCTGTTAGCATGGTCATATTTTGGTATTCCCCTTCTTTAACTACCATTTCTTGGGGTGCTAGAGAAACATTGTATCTGTTTTCTGTACTCCTACAACATTATTGAAACATGTGGAACATTATTTGATATTCCATTGAATATCTAAGGTTGCATTGCGAAAGGATAACTTGAGGAAAGCACTGGTGTGCATTGTGGGTCAGTTTAGGATTGAAGTTCATCCTGTGGAAAGTAAACAAAACAAAGGTTTGGAGGTTTTTGTAGAAGAGGAAGGCCAATATAAAGGTGGAAATTGGAGGGCAAAGATTAGAGCAGTTTGAACAGTTCACTTATCTTGGATCTTGGAAACATTTTGGATCATGACGCTGTAGTAGGGTTGAACAATGATAGATTTGTTATAATAAAAGGTTCCTTTTTTAATGTAAAATTAAATATATGTATTTTTGGTCTTAAATGAATTGGACTCGTTAAATAATTCACCCATGACGATTCCCATATCTGTTCTATGTTGCCATTATACCAATTTGTCTAACTCTTCTACATGAAATTTACAAAACTTGCAGGGTTTCCGAACTGGCTATTTGTATCGGCGACCTCTGGTGAAGAGTGAGCCCCCTCGACCTCGGAATGATGTTGAAGTCCCACCTGCAGTTTCATCACTTGGTTATCTCTTGGAGGAAGAGGAAATGTATAAAATGGGGTGAGTCCGTGGGCCTGGGTCTTTCTCTTTTCTTTTTGTCAATTATTGAGGATTGATGTCCATGGTAATAATCTGTTTTCATAATTGCAGCCACTTAAAGAAGTTCATGGATGGTCGCAAGACTCAAGACAGAACCCGCTGGCTGAACTCTCCGAATGTGTACCAAAAGGTGGAGGTTCTAGAGACGGGCACTCCTGACCCGAAGATCATCACCAAGGTAGAGATGATCAAATTTGAAAACAAAGAGGAGAGCCAAAAGTAGCGTGGGGGATGTATTATTGCATTGAGTTTGACCCGCATAAGGTGGCTGATATTTTTAATACTCCAAGTCCGGCCAATATGTTATGTCATGAGTATGTTTACTGTCACACAAACACACACATATACATATTCAAATATCACCAAGTATTTTTGTCCTTTAGAATATAATCAATGTATAAAATCTTGTCTGTATGTATGCCATCAACAATGGGCTGTTCTGTGGTGGTTTATTTTTGACCTCTGTTTCCGAGAAACATTTGTAGGTGAAGATTATAAATACAAATTCAAATCTCAATGTTGCTAAAAAATACCCAGTTTATCTTTTGGCGTAGAAAATTGCATCACTGTCATTCTTCTAGCTGGAAAGACTTGATAGGAGTGCATTTCACTTTGCACTTGTGATATTCAAAGAGATTGTAATTATTGTTAAAAATTGTATTTAAATGCATTTATTTCAAATACCCTTCCTTAATCATCTTGGATTATTGAATGTGGTTGAATGATATTCCTGCACTATTTTTTGTTAGGCATTTCATTATTATATGCTCAGTTGACTAGGTTTATTCAAAATGATAAGTAGAGCATTTTAATAATTGAGCTCTGATGGAGTTCTTCAAAGGCACAGTGACAGTATTTAATATATATAATGCACCATCCTATTCCAGTAAAAATTTAAAGTGTAAAAGTGTCCTGTATATTTAATACTCAATTTTTTTTGTTTGCTGTTTAATTTTCGCATGGTCTTTAGCGTTGCACTCAATAAGCTCCTCGGTTTCATTCAATAACATTTGGTTTGCTTTGTAACTGCACTGAATTGATATTAGTTTTCAGTAGTTTGTAGTTTTGACTTTTGTTTTCCTTAAAATACTTACTTTATTTTACATAATTTAAATGTATGATTATCTGCACAAGAACATTTTGTTCAGTCAAGTTTCCAATTATATGTTTGTTAAAAATATGAGGAAAATATTGTTAATTTTGCTAGTCATATAGATATTGCTTTACTTCTCAGTTTTTATTTTTAGTGCCATATATAGAGCAATTTAATTGAAATATTAGCAGTTCCATTGTCGGTTGTTTTTGCATTAATGGAGTCATAATCAAACAATGGTGTATTTAGGGATGTAACTCACTTCAGAATATGTAGGAGTTGTTTTTTTTGTGAATTTCTGTAGTGTCAATTGTCTGCAATAAAATACTTGTAGAATGGTTTTCTTACTGGAACCCTTGTAAATTGTCTCCTGACTTATAGCTATATATGGTGGAGCAAATAATTATTTGCCTTTGTATGTGCTACACTACTATGCTGAAAAAAAGTTTTAATGAGCTATATTGGGGCTACACCTGTCTATATATAAATATATATATGCTATATATGAGTATTGTGAAAATGTTAGTCTTCCTTTATTTACTCACATATGTTACATGAAAATAAAAAGCCCCATTGATCTTCAGTGTTGTGTGGAGTGTCATAACCATTAACTTGCATTCGGTGTGACATTTGTTTGAAGAATAAAACTCATTTTACTTTCTACTTAGCTTTCAATAAACATTCACCCTCCCTTCAATCCTGTTGGCCTGTTTTTTTTACACGTCCTCTTTTTGTTTGATTTTTTAGTGGGTGGATGCGAATGCAGACGAGGTAATTGGATTTCCGCTGCAGGAGCTTCTCCCGTCAGGGTCTAAGTGTCCTGTGTTTTCTTTTGTTTTTTTTTAATTTTCTTTTTTACTTACCTTATTCTTTCATTAATTTCTTCCATGGGGGTCATTTATTTAGTTTTTCATTGCAATTTTGAGCATGCAGGATTTTATTTTGCATGGGAACATAAATTTTTCCTTATACCTTCCTTTGACCAATTAAGAAAGAAAATGATAATTGCTTCTTATCTGTAATTTCTTACGTGTAACTATTCAATAGTGTCGAATAGTTTTATTATTTGGGATTAAATAGTTTTTTTTTAATTTTTTTATGATCAATTGTCAAAGCAAAAATTACTTACCCCGTATTAAGTAATAATTTCAATTACATCGTAGACCTGTTGCTCATGAGACTACCACATTTTCTCAAAATAAGACCCCGTAAATTCTGTGTATTTTGAAAGACCTTATTTGTTAATACTAGGTCATTATTTCCAAGTGCTACAACATTCAATTTTTACCTTTACTATTTTGCTTTAAATGTTGCATATTGTTAATGATGGAATCAATTTTATTTTTCTTTGCAAATTGAGTTTTTCAAATTAAAAAAATCCCCCCCATTTTTTTCAAAACTTGAAGAATTTTCTTAAGCATGCATTTCCTTCTTCACATCCGTTACTTGAATTATTTTTTTTTTAATTCCTGCGATAGGCAGACAAGCCTGCTGATCATTCATTTTTATAAGGCGAGCCTGTTTTTAATGATATGATGGGTGCCTTTTATTTGGCAGTGATGGAACCCTAGTGTCAGACAAAACCAGGACTTAAGGGACCACCTCGTGCAAGTTTTTTAATTGGCATCAAAAGGGCTGCCTTCTGTAATCTTGAGTAAGGTGTGATCCAACAGAAAAAAATACTTTTGAAGTTAGTTATGCTATTGTTAAACAGGCACGTGATTGATCGGCAGATTTGGTTTTTGCCAAGAGTTGTGGGAGGTGTGTGCAATTGAGGTCCCTAATGTACTGGTTTTGTCCTTCACAGTGGGTTGCTGAAGGTTCACCGACTCATAGCACACCCGTGAAGATTGATAGTGCTTTGCAGTTTGTTCCTAAGAACACAGATCCTAGAGAGTTCAAGAAATTGCAGCAACAGGTAAGCTCTTTCTTTAATTGTTCCTTGGCATTTTTCAACATAAACAGAAGACTACCCAAGAGAATCAAATTGTTACCTTTCAAACTCCATTTTACATGTCTCCATGCAATTTTTCCTTTGATGATGGTGGAATCAGCTACTGTATTGTCTGCTGATAATTATTCCCTGGACTAATTTTTATCATGGAGGCATTCCCATTTCTCCTTGTCAAATGTGGCCTACTTCATGTTTGCTGAGTTTTAAGTTCATTTTAAAGTGTTTTCCATGGGCTGTTATGTAATAACGTTGTAAACAATGGTAAGCTGACTTCCAGTGCAAGCTTACACCTATTTCTGAGAGATCTCATAAGGATGATAACAAAAGCTGTGGTACTAAGATTGTTGCAGGAGAAAAAGGGAGGTGATCAGAACCATTCTGTAATTTTACCCTCCCGTGCCTCTAGGCACATCTGCAGAAGTAAGAAAAAAGCTAATACATATCCACAGTTCAAGATTGACAATGAACCAGTCCATTTGTGCTAAGAGTTTTAGTACTTCATTGAAAATATTTGTTGAATAAGTGAAGAGCGAGCACCAAAGAAATGCAATGTTATTTATTCTTGAGTATGCTTGGCCAGTGTATTGGAAGCGAAATTATATTGCCCGAGGCCATGTCCCTTGCCTTTCTCGTGGATTTGGCCCTTATTTTATTTTCTCAGTCTGTAATACTGTAACACATTCAAGTTATTTTTCTCTCAGAAGTTTGTCAAGCATCAAACAATGTTGAATAATGAAGGGATCTTGTTCACTGTAGGAGTAAATCATTATTTCCAGTTTAAAACTCTCATCAATTACATCTTCCTTGCCCCTACCAGTACCCATCTATTTCACTGGATATGTATATGTAACTAATGCGAAATAATTTCTGAAGAATCAGTTATACATAACTTCAACAGATTCAGGTGAGATGGAAGTTTGTCATTATGAGAAAAACAAATTTTGCTTTTTCCACAGATTTATTTGTAATGTACGTGTTTAAGCTCATCGAACCGTATTTAGGTACAAGATGCATACGAGTGCATTGTATGTTACAAATAAATCTGTGAAAAACTGCAAATTTTGTTTTTCTCTTATGCATAACTTGTTAATGGATTTATATTAATGATTTAATGTGGAATTGTTCATTATAATAACAACAGCATAAATTTGGCAGTGATAACTTAATAAATTCTTTTTTATACCACTGGATGAAAAAACTTGATGCTAGGACTACAAGGAAATAAGATTGCTGGTTTTTGGCACAGATGAATTGATAGATCACCTGACTGGCACTTAACAAAATGTTGACACATCTCATAAAGAGTGAAAGTGTTCATATTTCATTTTATGAACAAAACCCATAAAGGATGCTGTTTATTTTTACTTTTGAAGTGAAATATTTAAAAGAAATGGAACATCTAAGAAATGTCTATTTGCCTTATGCATTTAATTAACTAATCTAAGATTAATCCTCTGAATATGGGACATTTACTATCCCTTATCATAGTTTAAAATGAAAAATAGACTTGTTTGAGTATGTTAATATATTTTGGTTGAAAATGAATTTTGTGATAACCATGTTCAAAATTATCTAGGGTAAAGAGTGCAAATGAAAATGGGAGTCTTAACACAAACAAAGCATAAGTTGCATTCATTATGCATTGAAGCAAGTGAAACTGACAGTCATTAAGGTAATGCCGATGGTATTTCTGATATATCAACAATATCTTTGAAAAACAATGGTACAGAAGCATGTCAGCTGAAAGATTGGTACTTTATGTGGAAAGTAAATTTATGTCTCACTCATTCTTGACATTATTATTTTTAAAAGGAGTGTAGGGAATTTTGATGTGGCAATTCAGTAACATGGCACAGGTTCACAGTGGCTTGGATAATATTAATCTTAAATTTGAGTGGGTTAGGTGGATCCCAAGTGATGTAAGCATTTTGAGCTTTTAGGTACCGGGTTGTCTTCAGTTTAATTTGGGTGGGTATGTTAATTTTTATTTTTGTGGAAAGGGTAGTTGCAATAGAAAATGGTTGTTTCTGCATATTTTGTCAAAGGGTAGTTAAGAGAAATACAGAGAAATCTAACCATTGAATTGTCCGTGCTGCACTCTCACCTTGTGGAAAAAATTTGAAGCTAAATGTTCTGACCGAAGTGTCCTCCATTCCATATGCCTTCCTTTGTAATCATGTGATCCTTTTATTTTGAGAACAATTCTATTCCAATGAACTCTTCCAGATTTGGAATATTCCTGGAGTGTGATCATATTCAGGTCTCAGGGAGATGGATGGCCAGTGAATGAATAGAAATGGAATTGTTTTGAGTTGAATTGCTCTCTCCAAAGGCACAGCCACATATGTTAAGTTTCTTTCTTTTTCCATTCAGTCACCAAGGAGGTAAAATTTGTGAGAATTATGAGTTGAAGGAAGTGGGAATGGTTGACAACCTATAATATGGTGCTATGAACTCGAGGTAGGTCATTTCCTTAAAACCAAAATAAGTGTGTTCCACACACAAGATAGCCAGGATGATGATGTGCAGAGTGGAGGAGAAGGCTAATTGAGAGTTTGGCATGAGCTGACCTCTGGAGGAATTAATAGTTTATGGTGTTAATCTCTACTGACCCAAGAGAACATTGAATTAATTGCTTTTTTTTATATTTAACCACATGTGTACTATTTAGTATTTTATAGTTCATACAATTTTATCTTTTGTTCATGAACAGCTAGAAACCTCCTTTATGAAATCATGATTACTTACATCCATTATTATTTGGTGGTTTTCATGCATTGGATTTATGAATCATGTCATGAATGAGTAACAAAACTTTTTATTAAACCTGATGATGAAGAATATGGATTTCTTTGTGATCATTATAAACTGTAATCAAAGCAATCAGCTGTTAATGTATTTTTTAAAATCATATCCAAATTTGGTGAAATGATATCTATTTTATGCTCAAGTTGTCCAGAATATCATAAAAAATATATTTGTATAAAAAAGAGTTATTATTATTTTCTAAAGTTTCATAAGTCATGCAAAAATGCATTAAACAGATAAAGTTAGTGCAATATTGTGAATTTTAATTTCATGATATGACTTCTGAATTTTAAGAGCTAATATTACTATTAAGTTTTGATGCAATGAATTGATATGTTTCCTTCTGTTTACTACATGGTAATGTGCACTAAAATCTGCATTGAACCATCAGTTTGTGTTCGTGCTGAACTGTACTGTCCAGTGATAGTGATAGAGAGTAGTACAGTGATAGTACAAAGAATTATATCACTGTCATCTGACTATCTACATGTATGTTGTTTTTTGAGGAAGCAATTACAACCTTGTAATCAGCATTCCAGTTAAATCCATAATTTGATAAAAATTTATTATTTATTGCTTATAGTATCAAATTATGAATTGTTAAATAACTGCAAGAGCATTCTTGGTCGTATCTACAAAAAGAAGATGTTTTAAAAATGTAATAGTTGTCACATACATGATAGAAACAATACTCCTTTGCTATATGGTCATAATGCAATGAATTTATTCATTTAGAACCTGCATGAGTGTATTAAAGAGTTTATAGCTACCATTATTCATAAATTGGCAGTGCTCTTAAGATGCCAGCTGAAAAAAAGATTAATAAATTGCAGAGATACTGCTTTCTATTATAAGAAAAAGAGATACCTATTTGTGAGGTTTCTGATCTTGACGCTTACATTCATGGGTATGTTTGAAGTGTTCATGTATCTGGCACATCCTAGATTTAACAGAGGATGACTTTTCCTTGTGTGATGTTGCAGCACAGCCCTATGTTGAACACAAGTTGGTGTTCACCAGAATTCAATTGAATTACCACAAATTGTTTGCATGGCATTAGAATATTTTAACAGCAGTGACAGTAATTAGCAGGATAATAGTCTAAAGGGTAGCATATAGATTATGAACATATATAACCTGAGGTTAATGAATAAGTATGAGAGTACTTTGAAAAGTTGATCGTCTATTGAAAAAAAGACTATGAAAAAATCATGGTTCCAATTGGCAAATCTATATTTGTAAAGCTTTTAATCGTAATAACACTTAAAAGGTCGAATATCACAAGATTAGCTTGATAGTGCATCATTAGTAACTGAGAATATGCTGACTCTAAAGTGATTTCATTGTCAATGAAAATATGAGCTAGCTTCTTCAATACTTTTCATATTGCTTATGTGTAACCAGCTATAGAATATTACCATATTATATGGCCCATAAGAGGTACTGTGATTTTTCATGTTAGAAGTGTTGAAAAATTCTTGGATCAGACCAAAAAGGATCATAGTATTGTAATGTTTACACTTTATTAGAAGGAAATGGAACTGTTGGATTGAAAAATTAGTAACTACCTCATCAGAGTTCCTATCTCCAAACAGATTCTTTAACTCAAGTTTATGACATTTGTGGTACCCTATAACTTTGCTCTATTTTTCAATTGGCAGTTTTTTTGCTTTTGTAGTTCTGCTATGCAAACACGGAGCATTTTTCTTTGTGAATCTCTTGTACCATGACATCCCAGAAAAATTGGCAATAGATATAACAGTCACTAATTTTCAGATATGAATGAGATATCCTTTGCATTTGACATGTCATCAAACAGACCAGTGGACATTAAAGGTGCTAAGTAGGTAATGATAAAGTCTTCTGCTAATGAAAAGACATTTTATGGTGTGTGCTACTCCTCCTTTGTTCCCCTTTAAACAAAAAAGGCTGCCTAAATGTACAATTCCATGGGGAATTCATGTTCATGTTACTCCCGAACAATGGATAGTGAGGTTATGAAGCTGTGATCCTGGTGGTCTTCTAAAGAAATTGACTTTGTTAGTGTGCAATCTGTTTAGGGTCCAGGAAATGGAGTCAGCAAAAACCCTTGCCACTGAACAGAAGACATATTTTGCTGCGATTCCTGGTGAATTAATTTCTCAATATCAGCCCCTTGGCATTTCAGTCAATAAACCATTCAAGGGATCAATGCAAGAGCAGATGGAGTAGATTGAGGCACCAGCTTGTGACATCATCAGACAGGAAGAATGCTTTCGATTTTTAGTATTTGTGAGTACATAGGTGAAAAAGTTCCGGTGGCAAGTTAAAAGCAAGACTGCCACAAAGTCTTTCTAAAAATGTGGAATAAGAATTGTGCTCTCTGGAAGTGAAGATGACATATTGTGTGAGGAAAGTAGCTACTCCTTGTTAATGACTGCTTATATGATTTCAGCAACAGTGATGATGAATTCCTGGGATTCTACAATGAATAAGCATTTATTTAGTTGCATGTTTGATGTAACAATTCCATTTTCTTCATATTGTGTTAACATAAAAATACTTTGATCCTTTTCGGTCTGATCCAAGAATTTTTCATTAATTCTAACCTGAAAAATCACCGTGCATATGATATGCTGCTGTGTCTTATGGGCCACGAGTATAGTAACATTCTATAGCTGGTCACACACAGCATTATGTAAAATATTTATGATGCTAACTAGTGTTCTCAGATTAAGAAATTAAAAATAAATAAAAACTTACATGGATCACTAATAGATTTAGTTTGGAATGAAAAATTCACCAGCAACAAAAAACATATCTGACGCAGCACCTAAAGATTAACAAAATGTATCCAGTTGGGAATCGTGGAAAGATGCTGTGGATGATTTGCCTAAAAAATCTTTAAAAGTATTGCCTAACCAATGTGTAAAAGCATTATTGCGAATACATTGAGTTCATTGCAAATTAAACACTTGCAAAGTAACAACTATCATTACAGTAGTGTGTGTTCAGAAATGAATGTGCATTTATGCTAAATAGTATGAGAGTTGAACAATTAATAATGCCTGAAATGTGCAGTGGGCAATATGTGTGGCAACAGCATCATTTTCATGCCATTAGCCAAATTTGGCTACATCATTGCTCGCATTAAGCAGTGTTAATGCGAGTATTGTGATGATACACTTCATTATTGAAGAGCATAACAGTTCATGTTGTGGGAATGAGTTTGTATGAGCCAAAGTAGAGGCCAAAATGGAAGGTGAAAGAAATTCATATCTTGAAAAATTTGTATTTTGAACATAATTCAAGGTAAAGCCATGCAACTAAGCTAGTTTCTTCCAGTGTGTATTTAGTGTGTCAAATCTAGAAAATAGATGGAAGGTAACATGTTTCCCTATATTTTCAACGGTTTTAAATTGTCAATATGTAATGTTTAAGAATTTTTTTGATTTTAATAAAGATTCATTGATTCCTAGATTAAAGACAATCGCCGAGCTGATAAGATAACCTCAGGCCCTCAGTCCCACATTTTGGAGGGAGTGTCGTGGGAGGAAGCCAAAAAGCTTCAGGTAAGTGCTGCACCAAATTAGTAGCTGATGGAAAAACTTGAAAATATCAAATGAACATGAATCAAGAATTAAAAGTCCTTAAAGCTTCTAGTCTGATGATGGAGAGGCTTAAATTCTGCCTAGTTCATGTTCTTTTGTTTTTTTCAATGTATTTGGGTTAGGCAGAAAATATGATACATATGATCATAATGCAGAAATATTATCCATTGAAAATGATTCTGATATTCCAAATTGATGCTATCAAATCATAAAATCATTACTTAAATAATGTGTGAGGAAATTATTTGGTTTGGATGGAATTTAAATCAGTGTGTTAATTTCTGGTCGGTAAATAAAATAATCTTCCTCCAGTGAAATTATGGTCGGTTATTACTTTTAAAATCTGGTGAATTCATGCGCATTTTTGTATTAAATAACTGCAGTCTCACCACTGCATATCATATTGAGATCATATGAGAGAATCCAGTCACAAAATCCACTCCACTCACGCACAAACTCTATATTTGAATTCTTGCATGTATTCACATAATGCAGTTCCCCTTCCCCCCCCTTCCTTCACCAAATGCATAGTCTGTATCGTTTATTTGGGCTCAGGTATCCCAGCAGAATAGTCCCAAGGGGTTCCGTGCATCAGATATAAACATTACTAGTCTTGATACCTCCTGTAATTGCTTACATAGCCATATAATATAAATTATGTTTCTCAGACTTCATCATAATGTACCTTCATTGTTATTCTTATCATTTTTTGTCCTATCCACTATTCACATTTTCTGCTCTCCTGGCTTTCACTCCTGGTGAAAGCTGAACTTGAGATTGAGTCCTTAATACTGAATATGATTAAATAAAAAAATGAATGTCACATTCAATTTCTCTTTTCCTTTGTTATTTTAAATGCTTTCCTTTTAAATCATTCATAACATTGATGAATTAAAGACAACAAATACCATGGGATCTGGGATTTTGCACATAAATAATTTTTTTTGCTCAAAAAGAGTTGCCTGCAGTCATTGATTTACATAATACATTGGCACTCAGAAACCTGTGTTTGTTAGTTATGAAATATATCATTTGAAATCCTGTTTCTCTACTCTCTTTGTATTATAATACATTAAGTTTGAATGCAATAATTATTCAATAGAATATAACTATACAGGATTGTGAGAAAATATATGTAATTACAGAATGTAAAAAATGATGAAGAATTGTTGGATTTCTGTGACTGCCATCAGATTAAAAAAAAAAGCTCATGTTAAATTGAATAATGTAAAACATAACTGAAGTTAGTGAGTAGATGAGAGAGGCAGATGTGTGTTAGAAGCATCACATGAGGCAGCGGTCACTCAACTAGAATGGGGAGAAGACACACTAATTAGTCACCAAAGGTGTCCCCTCCAGCAGTGAAGTATGTTTTTTCGCTTGAAAGGATGTGTCCTTTACAGAATTATTTAGAACTGCACTATTATTGTCATATTTGGATAGCACACATACTGATACTGTTAACTGTTTTCCTGTGAGTCAGTATGTTTGGGACAGCAAGTTTCTATCATATGCTGGTAAAACAATAGGTTTCAGGTTAAACAACGATGAATGTTGAGAAAACATGCATAGTATGAGTATTAATATTATTTCTTGAAATCCACTACCAAAAATGTTATTTTTTTAAAGCTCTTAATGGCAAAAAATCGATCTTTTGTGAAAATCAATGCAATTAAAAGTAAGAGTTTTGGTACCTGGAATTTGGACTACCCAGAGGACAAAATCCTGGTGATCTCAGATAAAAAGACTGAATATCTAATTGAGTTGGTGAACCCACACACCCCTGCAAAACTCGAAAGCCTGTGGATGTGGATAAAGCTCATAAATCTGAGCACAGGAAAAATGTGAATAATGCATTCGAATTTAATAAGTGCAAAGGAGTATTAATAATTTATTTTGGACAATAATTGATCGTCTGCAAAAATAGAATTATAGAAAGTTTCGAGTGGCTCACAAAGTTTTTTTTTATTTATTCCCAATGCACAGTAAATAAGCACAAAATTTGGCATAGTATGGCTGAACTACAGACTAAAGAAGTGATAACATTGGTAAAATTTTAATTTGTTGGAAATTGACTATTTTCATGGTATGCTAAGAGTGAGAAATCTTGTTAACAATTAAATGACCTTTGTACTTCTTGAGAATCTCCAATCCTTTTAATTTAATATGGTTAATCCAGTACCTATCATATTGAATCTGCAATGTGTTAAGTAATGATTGTAACCTCCTGGCTAACTAGCCAACTAATGCAACCATTTCAGAGAGTAAAAATCATTCGCCTTGACCGGGATTCGAACCCGGATCCCTCGATATCCGGCCGAGTGCTTTAACCATTTAAGCTACCGAGATGTCCTCTTACACTCTGAAATTTTGGGGCTTTTAAAGGAACAAGATGTTATGACGAAATACCGTACATACAATGTCACAGGCATTCGTAGTCGTGCGCGACGCGCCACAGTCCACGATGTTAATAAAGCCAATTTCAAACACTTAGGCTGTTCATACCTTAGACAAATTTCAAGAAACTGTAACAGTAACTTTAACGGAGTCACCCGCTATGTATGCATATATGTGAGGGATCCGGGTTCGAATCCCGGTCAAGGCGAACGATTTTTACTCTCTGAAATGGTTGCATTATAATGCACACATAGCGGGTGACTCCGTTAAAGTTACTGTTACAGTTTCTTGAAATTTAGCCAACTAATGTTTGGTCATTTACAAATCTGATTTGTAGAGTTCCCCATCTACTTTCACCCTAGCCCTTCCCATTCTTCCCTTATCATTTACTTCCGCATGTATATAAAAAAGAATAGGTTTAACTTCCTATCACCTGCCTCGGACTTCCCATGTAATGAGCCATCAGTTGCACGCAATTATTTTTCATATTCATATTTTAATACTCTAGTTTGTTCAAAAATTTCTATGATATAGTCTTTGCGGTTCATGTTTTCGTTTTCATTCCTTGGAAAGCTTAAATGTTGAATTTTTTAAAACATTGAGGGAGTTCACTTTTACCTTAACTCTCGGATCAACTCCCTCTCTTTTTCCATTGGCAAATGTAACTAAAGGTGGAGTCAGCCAACTGTCCCTTTAGGTAACAACCTTGAGGACATTTTTTTATCCTTTCACCTACAAGTTCTAATTCAGAAGGGCTTCATATAATGAAGCTGTTTGCGATATTTCAGATATCATGGTTTGCTGTTTTAGATCATTTCCTTAGTTTTGCATCCCTGGATTTTACTCCAGTCAAATAATTTATTTATTTTAAGTCCACCTGGTGTAACAATAAAAGGACAGACATTTAGTGATCACAAATTAGCAATCCTTAAAGAGTGGAAAAGTGGGAAGTGCACATCGGTGGGGATGGAAGGTGAGGCCATTAGCCATCCCACCACCATCAAAGCCAAAGTAGGGCCATGCCTGCTGCCACCTTCATGTCACCCTCTTGATAAATGTGTTTCCATTATTTTCTTCTTTTGTTTAATAGTAAACTGTACACAATAAACTTGTTTTTCTACATTAACATGGGCCATCATCACTTCATTTTCACTCATTTTTTTACTTGGTGATCATCCCAATAATTCTGAAACGATTACAAAGAATTATATTTTTTCTATATGTCTGAAGTCTAATTTTTCCATTTTTTAACATTGAATATTCAAAAATGAGGGTTGTTTATGCTGTATGATAATGTAACACTTCATGTTTTTAATGTTTCACTTTTTGGTCTTATATTAAATCTTCTTGATGCTTGAATCACTTAAAACCACAATTGTTGTTTTTCCAAATTGCTGTCCCTTTCACAAAAATGTGGAGTGTAATGTACCAGAAATGAAGTTTTTCTTGCCTTAATAGTTTTTCTGCTCATTGTTTTGATTCATTTTGTGTGTGGTAATGCTCCGAATTGCAGGACGCAAACATCACAGTGACTGGGGACCAGGTTATTCTCGTTGGGGCAGCGTCCAAAGGAATCATCCAGAGGGACTTTCAGCATAATGCTATGGTTTACAAAGCTCCATATTCCAAAAATCCATTTGATGCCATAACAGATGAGGAATTGGCGGAGTATAAGAAAATTGTTGAGAAGAAATCAAAAGGAGGAACGGACGGTAATGCAGTAATACTGTGCCTTATTTTTTTATGATTTAGAAATAATATTTGCAGTGTTTGTACATAATAGTGGTAATTCAATTCGTTAAATGTTGTTTTGTTGTGTCGCTATCATGATTTTCTTTGAGCATCCTCAAGTGTATCCTGAGTGAGAGAGCTGACATAGTGAGTCTCTTATTTGGAGAGCATGTGGACTTACTTCACTCGATGTCATTGTTGTCAATGACTTCTCTTTGAAGCTAAATTATTTTGGGAGAATGCAGAACTGTTGAGTGGTTAACAGAAGTTATTTTGAGAGGAGATATTTTCTCAGTTTTGAATCTAACAGTCTGGTGTGCAGTAACTTCAGAGTAAACATAAGTCATAATGGTGTAAAACACAGAAGTGAAATGCTAATCTTCAACTTAAGAGAAATGTTTTGGTCTTTGTGTCTGTCCCTGAAATTATAACCAGTTTTTCTGTGAAATAATGATTAGTATATCGAGCAATAGCTATAAGGGTGAACTTATTTGCTCAGCATGTACGCAAAGAATAGAGGGTAATAGAGGGAATGGTGTGTGCGACTCCCTAATGCTTCATAAACTTTTGCTATTTGATGGGTTCCCCATGAGAATTTCAATGCATCCATTTCTTAATGAACTTCACACCAACAGCCGTGTCACGTTAGAATTCAGGAGGGTCCACTGTAGTTAATTCAAAATTCCACTGCTGAAATTTTGACTCATACGGATATGATCTCCATGACAAATGTAGCTTGTTAGTTTTGCTGAGGAGGCGACCGACAGCTAAGGTCATTTGCACCATTAGGGATGGCAGGAAAGGAGGAGGGGTGGAGAGAAACCTGGTGTTGGCATTAGCCTGCTCTTAATGAAAGGTGCCAAGGGGCGCAATTTAACGTCCCATCCAATGGATTGCATACTCATTCAAAGTGCCCTCCACAAAGCACCTCAAGTATGGATTGGGATACCACTGAAAAATATCTGTCGCCGCCAGGATTCAAACGTGTGCCCTCTCGGTGGGAAGCCCGTAGGTTAGCCACCACACCATCCCGATCCCCGTGCAAATGTAGTGCCCAATCTACAATCACAGAGGTAAATTGTCCAACTGGCAGATATGACTGCAAGAGTTTTCAAAATACTGTTTCAAAAATAAATTCTCACTTAACTGCAAGAGGTGCCTATTTATAAGAAGCGTGGCAAACTATTCTGCAAATGCCTCGTTTGTAAAAGGAGGTTCTTGGATGGGTCATGACCTTGGTAACTGTATCGAAAACATTGAATACTATTTTGTAAATAGCAATCATCATTTGTGAAATATGTTCTCAAAATTTCGATTGCAAAATCAGATATCTTCAAAGGACTGGAGGTATCTACCCATATAAGTATATCAATTATTTTTAATAACTTCGTGCCATAGCTTTTCCTAGTATTTCAATATCATTTTTTGTAACTCATGTGCTAAGCATTTCCCATCATAAACCTTTGCTGCCGCAGGGTAAGAGTGACTCGACACATCTTTCCGTTGCAAATACAAACAGAATATTGCTCCAGAGAATCTGTGTGGTGGTGTTTATTTGCAAAAGAATGCTTTTTTGTCCGAAAGATGACGTGATCTAAAAGTTTGTCCACTAATGAATACTTGATGCATTTTATGAAGGCCAAATGTTGAGGTGTTTTTTGATTTGATACCCCCTTACATTAAATTTTCCTGATCTGTGTGTGTGTGTGTGATATTCTCTAACACAGTGTGTGGTTTCTTTTTGCTTCCGATGCACCCCCTTCCATTAAATGACTCTTGACCACCGATTAGATGAGGACCAGTCCGAGTCGGAGCCGCTGTCCTCTTCCCTGCAAACCAGCCGACCTGGAGAGGATAGCACTGTGTCTGTGGATGGTATGAGAAGTATACATATTGGCATATGTCATTCATTCCATGTCCGAGAACTCTTTGAACCATAGGATTGGGAGACTAGTGGAGAGCCATTGTAATTTAAATGAAGGAGATTGCCCAAGGTTTATCGAGCTGAAACTTCAATGCAATTTTTATTTTTGGGGGTTGAGATATATTAATAAGTCCTATTACTTCTCAAACAGATGAATATAGTCATTAGTACCCCACTTGTTGCCGGAGTACATGTTTACAATCCCACCAATCAATCTATTAATGCCCTTCAATTTGCATATTCTAGTGATTAACATGAATAGAAAATTCCGTTTTTTGTTAAAATTTTCAAATAAATTTTTTGAAGTGTTTGACAAAAAGATTGGAGTTCATGAGAGAGAGTATTCTTTCAGGATCAGTCTAATCATTTAAGCTGATTACAATGGAATCTTGATGTAACAAGAGTTCATAAACCCTTACAAAAAGGACTTTCAAATCAAGTTCTCATTATTCATATTTATAATCACTCATTTACCAGTTCCTATGACTTTCTATATGGTAATATCATCATGGTGGGTATATTTTGTCATAGGTATCAGGTTATCAACTGGGAAACTTATAATGAAAATTGTCTTACATTTTTATTCATGATTTTCATAGCAAAAATCATCATATCTTTTTAATATTTTTCTGGTTATGACTAGTTTTTTACCATGATCGTGGTGTGCTATTGACTAGAATTTATTCATCACATCTTGGAACAGAATGTGACTAATCTGTTGATGCAAGAATCTGTTGAAGTCATGAAACTAAGTGAAATAGTGTAACCATTTCTTTTTTCAACTTTTCATTTCTAACTCATCGCGTGTTCATATTTAAAATGGCTTTATGTTTGGTGGATTTTGTTGTGTTGCACTTCTAATCTTATATCTGGCTGAAAATGACCTAATATCTGCATTAGTTAATGTGATGATAGTAAAAACAGGTTTAGAACATTTTTATTAATATTCAAACTAAGAGTAGAACTGTGGAACCTGCACGAACAAATTAGAAACATTAACTCAATGTTTTAATCCCTCAGATCCTGCCCATTCATATCCTAGATATTTTCATCAACACTACAATTACATCAAACCCAGGTCCTTTTTTTTAACATCACTGTTTGTGAAATGACAATGGCCAAAGATGACTGACACAAATATTGAAATAAGTTATTATGCTTATATGACTGTCAAAGTCTTTCAATGTGGAAATATAAATTTAAATCTGCAGGAGAATGCAGAATTTTTTTAACATGAAAAATCATTCATTTTCATTACCTTTTGGCTGCAGGTGTTTTGAGCAAGCGTTTAATCAGTGCAAGGGTTGTGGGACATTCCTATTACGTCTCCTTTTGCATTAATTTATACTGATGTTATTTCTTTGCCTATCTTCTTCAGATCATGATCCAGAATTTGGCAAATTATCATTTCCTCTGATCCTAATTAGTTGGCCCTTTTTGGAACATTTTTCATTTGAATTGTTTATCACTTGCCAGATATCTTCCAGGTATATGCAGATAATGAATCACTTTAAATATTGAACAACCACTGTAGGTGCTGTACATGCTTCCTATTACGGCTTTATTTTACATTGAGCTGTAAAACTTTCCTTGTGCACTACTGGTTATGCACATTATATTAGGATTTCACTGTAGTTTCCCAAAATATTAATGAGGATGACTGTGGCATTTTTTTGTGAAATGTCAGAGTTGTAAATTACAATTGCACTGAAATAAAATTAAATTCATTTATTTGGTATAAAGTATTATTGGTAAATGCTGCATAAAGTAGAATATGATGTTTTTCACCAGCCACATGTTGAATTACAGACTCATAAAACTTGTTTTACTCAGTAAATTGAATATTGGTCAAAGGTAATAAATGAGTACAAAAAAGTAAAATATTTTTGGACTAATATGTGGCTTTGTGCATGGAATTTTTCCTCTCAAGAACTGGAATTTTCCATTTTTAAATTGAATTCATTTTTCTCATGGTTTTTAGAATTATGCTATTTAGCTTTTGATTTATGTTTAACCCTTGATTATTACATCATTTTGGAGGCAGTATACCTCTTGATTAGTTAATCCCAAGAGAATGAATTTATTTCAACAGTTTAAGTTGATTAGCGATAGGCATTGACATTCATTTCACTTTGAAGTTCATGCAAATACTAACTCAAAATGGTTCCGTGATATTGTTCAAACAAAATCAACATTACATCAGTTGTCATATTTTATCTGGTGGTCACAATTAACTTTACTGCCAACAATTTGATATGGTGTACTCGAGTATGGATGAATTTTGAAGTGATTGTGTTTGTACCTTGCTTTTCAGAGCCAAGAGTTCTCCGAATAGAAACGAAGCAAGTGCCCAGACCAAGTCAGGCAGAGGTGGTCCAGAGTGATGGTGAGTGCATTTGATGTTCCTCTTCCATCTGAGTAATTGCTCTATTAATGTGCATGCTCATTTACATATTTGTTTTTCTTGTTTTTTGTGCAATACTTAGATTTCTTTGCAATGCTCCATTTGCTCTCAGTAATATTATGTATTTCATTCAAAAGAAATTTTGAATTCATGGAATACTGTACTTCACTATTAAAGCATGGAGTTGTCCGAATTTGGGAGCATGTCCAACAGATAATTAATGTGCATATTTTTGTGAATAGTTAAGTAAGTGCATGTTTGTTAGTGCACCTTTTGGACTCATAGATGTAAAAGTTGGTAGATTTTACGAGATGATGTGTCCAAGCATGTTTATAAGAATTGCATGCTTTGCTGTTGATACAGTTTCTGAGTTTCCTGATCCTCACATGGAGAGGTCCCAATCTGCACGTTTTCCAAAAGAGACTGGTGAGTAAAGATCATTCTGTCTGTCCTTTGATATAATTGGAATTGGTGGATTTCCAATGATTATATATCTCTTAATCTGATGATACATGTCATATATTATATAAGTGTATATATTGATGATGTAGAAGCACCCACATGAGCAATATAACACTTAGACGGCACTATGGAGCACAAAAAAATATTAATAGAAAACACACAAAAGGACACTGACATTGCAGATAGTTTAAGCTTTTGGCCTCTCTTGTAGGCCTTCCTTAGGTCAGACCTGAGGCCTTTGTAGCATATGATTGAAATAACTATTGAGTAAAAAATTATGAATAAGAGACTGTGTGGATGCTTGAGGATGGCAGGCAGTTGAAAGATTTGCACTAAGTTACTTGGATAATGTCTAGTATGGTTTTCCAGGGATAATGCCTAGTATGGTTTTCCAGAGTTGACTCCCAAATTTCCCTAATCCCAAAAACACAATTTTGGTAGATAAAGTTTGGCAGCAAGTCAAGAAAAGAACATCCTCTATTTGATTTCATGACATCATTGTTCAACTCTATCTGATCAGAAATCTTTCATTTACAATTAATGTAAAGCAGCCACTATGTCAAAGACCAGCTGTGTACAAGACAGAGTGAGTGGCAAAATTGGAATTTATGGTAGTGGCCCTTTAGAAGGTAAATGCAGTCTATGCTGCGGTGAAGGTGGCTTCTGTCCAAGTGTTGGTCGAATACAAGACATAATAATCGAGTAAGGGCCATCTATGTTTAGTGTATTTTGCAAAGTTTCACTCAGTAATTTCCAGATTTTTTCTTACATGTGCATTTGTGTACTCGGGTGTTTTATTTTGTGAATACACCAGTAACCTTAAATGTTTACCTAGTAAATAAAATTGTCATGCCCTTTAATGTTATATTCTTATATCAAATCTAATGCAAAGAAATGAATGAATATTCAGTTATTCCTAAAAATTAAGAGGCACTCTAGCAGGGATGCCATTGCTATGAGACCCAAGTAGCATAATCATAGGGGCATGATCCTTTGCTAGAAAAACCTTGCACATATTTAAGTGAAATTGAAAACATAACATTCATATATCTTAAGAATCAATCCTTGAAAAAAGAAATGGTGACAAACAAAAAACGTAGTGTTAATGGTGAAGTTCAGTTCTGTATGGTGTAAGCAAGGACTACTTGGGATCATCATGTTGTGTTCAAAATATGCTGAAGATGTTGGTTTCATTTTAACCGGGAGGTAGTTGCTATTTTAATAAGTTGTACTATAATATTATGCTTCAATGAAATTCTGCCAATGCTTATATGTTTTTGTGTACAATGCTCTTGCTACACTTAACAAAGGTCATTGGTCAAGGCTGTATTGCATTTGGCTATTGGCTTTCTCTGTACAATATTTTTATTATCTGAATAATGTTGTTGGGGAAATGAAAAACAACTAAAAATTTTGGCTTTTGAAGTACGTAGAAATGAGTTCTGGGTGAGTGGAATAAATAGAGGATAAAACCTACAAAAATGTATCACACAAATAGTTTGTAAATATAGCAAAATTTCCATTAAAAAGTGCACACTTGTATTTTAAGTGAAGAAGTGGGTAGCCTCTTGAAATATGGCCTGAACAAGTGCATAATAACAATGCCACTAATGCTCACTTGTCGTAAATAAATAGAAATTATGTGTTTGTTACTGCCACTTTCTTGTGTATTGCATGATTTTGGTTATTTATGTATGTAAATGCTGCTTCACATGCCTGTGTGTTTGTACTTCTCGCATGACTCATTATACGATGACATCAATGTGCACCATAGGTGGTGTCGCACCAGAAGAGACAGTTTTGAGTCATTTCCGCCGCTCTTGGTCTCTGGGGAGGGATAAGGTGAAGCGCAGAGGTGAGTATGCTTGGTCTATAGAAATTTTGTTATGCTAAACCTAGTAGTTTGCTGTTGAGGCATTGATGCATGGTGTCTTTGTGCTTTGTTTTAATTTGGAGTTACTCTACTAATTCATGTACGACTCTCTTGCAAGCTGCACTCAAATGTTTTGAATGGTGACTAATAATATTTCCGTCTCTGTCTCTCTAACATCTGGTGTTGCTGTGTCTCATCGTCTTCATGGTGATGTTATTTGTACTCATTCTTTTAAGGAAGAGACAGTATAATGAGTACCCCATTGGGGTAAATGTATATCTACCCTTGAGGTGAAAATATTAGTATAAAGCATGTGGAACAGTTCTGGGAGATTACTTATTTTGACTCCTGAAAATCTTAGCTTTGGGAAATTAGACCCTAAATATGTGGATCATGTGCATTGAAGTAGGGATTATATTCACGGCAACAAGGTAGATGGTGCTGATTCAAATATAAAGTGCTCATTAATTGAATCCATATTTAATGGTGATTGAATCACTTTTGGTATAGTTTTTACATAGTCAATAGGTACATATATGAAAAACTCCTAGGGTCAGTATTATGACTTGCTTTTGATGTCATTGTTAAGCTTTAACAGTAAGTTAGGCATAAAATAGAGAGTTATGACACTCTGTTAGAGCCTTAGGTACAGTTAAATGACCAGTTTATTTAATTTCAGGATGAATTCTGTGATAAAAACAAATGAAAATCAGTCGAGGAATATGGCTGTATTCCCTACTGTATCACAATAAAACTCAAACAATTAACTTACTTGATGAAATTGACTCTTAACAATTGTCATAATTAATGTTTGCTATTCAAATAGCACAGTTTGCATGTGAGTATTTGATGGTAATGCTCATCAGTTAGCTTGGTTTATGAATGAGTCAAAAGATTACCCATCTTCTCACTATCAGAAGGTTCGAAAAAATGTGGGAATCTCATTTTAGCTTGTAACATGTTTTCTGTGACAGCTAGGCAAGTTTTGTTCTCAGCTAATAATGCCTAAAGTCATTTGCACTTTTGTGCAGTACTATCATGATTTCTTGTTTAACAAGTTTTTCTTTGTGGAATAATTATATTCAGTATTTCCTGCATTCAGTAAATATTATCACAAATCGCTTGCACCTGTATATTTGTTAGAGAAAGTTGTGGGATATATAAGTTTGTATTTGTAAGAGGTTGATGTTTATATATCAGAAGTAATTTTTATATACTATCTACCAATGCAGTTCTGTTCCTGCTGGTGCAAATAACTTTGTCTGTGGAATGTGTTTAATTATAAAGAAATGACCTCTGGAAAAGTGTGTAATAGTAATTTATAATAATATTCATTTCTACATACTGAAGGAAAATTTTGATGATAGAGTTATGCACCCAGGAAGTTGTGTAATGCAACAATAAAAATATAGTATTCCAGTGAAATTGAGCTTACAAGGAAACAAATTTGTATCATAGCTGTCAATTCTGTAGGTGTATCTTGTAAAAATATAGTATTACAGTGAAATTGAACTAACAAAGAAACAAATTTGTATCATAACTGCCAATTATGCAGGGGTATTCTCTTCTTAAACTGAAGCATAACATGACAGCCATGTAGTATATTTATGATGAAAAGTAGGTTGGAACTTGGGTTAGTATTTCTTGGCAAATGCATAAAAATGATATTGGGAAAGGATTTTGTGAATCCAAGCATAAATGGCCAGCATGTAGAGCAGATTTATTCATGTCATCTATTTTAAGTGGCTGTTCTTAGTTTTTTCTTAAATGAACATTTGCAATGAATGTATGGTCGGAACTTTAATTTAATCTTCACAACAATGAAAGTCATAGGATCTTCATTCATATATCACTCTTTTCAGTGAGACTTACAATGGATTTAGTGTGTCCTGTTTTGTTATAATTATATTTTGATGGTTGATGATATAATTGCCTAGTCAAATCATTATGTTTATTGGGCATTAATGTCATTGAGTGAATAGCAGTGTTAGGAAGATAAACTAGTCACCCTGTGAAATCTAAATAAAAATATTGGTGTCCTATTGGGATCATTTCAGTTAAATGCAATCATATTATGCTATTTATATGGTTTTATGGTTATGGTATTATTATTTTATCATGTTAATACAAGTTTAACTGTATAAACTAACACTGATGATGAATATTCTAAAACATAGTTGTGATTAAGCCATAAATGGACAGCATAATTGAAAATTAAATCAATTTTGGTGAGGGGAATGAAATTTTTAAAAAATAGATCTCAATAAACTGAGGAAATACCATTTAAATATACAAGGAACATAGCTATGGTCATGAATCAATGTTAAAAAAAAAATACCAGGACCAAAAAGTTGCATTGCGGTAAGTTGTTTCTTTCTATTCCATTCCAAGAACTTTTCTAATTACCCTCTCATGTCAGGGGAAAGATGATGTGATGTACGTATGTTAAGTAGTGAAGTGTCTACCACAAAGTTATTGCAATATATTCTTTAAAAAAATATATTCTGCAAAAATATTCTTCATTTTCGATATCAATGTTTTCGAGAGAAAGAGGTATGTCATTGACTAATTGGTGTTATCAGGGAAGGATTATTAACCACCTAAAAAACGGTTATGGTATTTCATTAAGAAAGGTTTTGTGTTCTAGCTTGCTTTGCCAATTTGTAAAAATTTTTAAGCCTCAAATTTGAATGAAATCGCCTAGAGGGAGCATGAAATTTGGTGTTACGGGATGTAAAACAAATGACAAACATGTTGCACACTGCTGACAACCTTTAGGTGAAAATGTGTTAGTTTCTTAGTCTCATATTCAGCTGTTAGGAAATGGTCGTAATACAGTCTCTTAAATTTAAGTGTAAGTGTGATTATCTAATCACTAGCTAACTGAGTCATAGCAGTGGTCCTAAGTTGCTTAATTTTTACTTGTGCTAGTAATATATGCCTATAAAAGCTAAAATCCAAAAAGAAAGTACTGGTGATTAATGTGTATGCATTCATAGTATCTTATCTGTCAGTTGTGTGAACAGAATTAACTTTCATCTGTATTCTAACTTATGATTTTAGGGGTGGGATGGTTGTTTGGCATGTAGCCTTTGTTTTAGATTCTTTGAGATCTCCTAGCAATAGGAAAATTAGCATTGGAGAAACTCAGGCTAGCACCACGTAGTCTTATTAATCCGGCAATGGATGACAATTGGGCCAGAATAACTTCTGTAGTGAAGCCTTTTGCCACTCATATAACCCAGACAGAGAAGTCAACATTTCCTCAGCTCATGGTCCAAAGCTATCCAGGGGATGAAATTCCCTACCACATGTATGGGCTTCAATATCAATGCTCTAGTGACAGACTTATCAATGAATGCATTAGCATTTTGGTGATTGTGAAGGAATAGAATTATCAATTGAAGGAGTTAGTGACTTTGGAGGGCTAATTCAACTTATCCTTTGTTTAAACTTCATTGATTGAATAATATTTTTTCTGCCTTATCCACCATCGTAATATTTAATTGCATTCTAATATTTTGCATTTTGATTGCTTTGCCAATAAATGGTTATGCTTTGCCTAATAATTCCTTTGCCTTTTGAATTTTCTTTCCTTGAATGCAATATAACGATTTAGTCTTTGGGATTCTTTGGTGCTCTAAATGCATATATCACAGTATTGACCTTCCACTGTCCTACAGTCCATTTCCCATTGTAAATAACCAATTTTGAACTATCATTTGGAATTGATAGCTAGGATAGAACTTGCTTAATGCTAATAATACTTGCTGAATATTAACACATGCTCGTTCTTTATTTTTAAGAATAACTCTCTTTGCTGATATATAAAGTTTATTTGCTGCAATAAGTGCACTGGAAATTGTGGAGCTTGTGCAAAAAACTGGGTGAAATTAAGAAATTCACGGAAGTATTGTTTGAAATCCCTTCACCATTTTAATGGAATATGAAATGATTTTCATGTTATCAAAATAAAAACTTCCGATTAAGGTCGGACATTTACGTGATGTGTTGGTGCAACCGACTGTTTTGTATTCTATAATTTGGCTTCTGTATATTTTACTGGTGAATTGGTGCTGTGGAAGGTAATATTAATCTCATTCAGATGACCAATAGCCATCAATTTTGCTCTATTTTCTGTGAATCTTTATGGCTAGCCTGAGTTTTATTAATTTTATCCTCAACATTTCTAACTTTTTCCGCAAATTGCAAAATATGGCAATCTTTGTATAAAGTAATATTAATTTCATATATCTGTATTAACTCACTAGTTTGTGGAAATATAAATATGATTTTCATCACAGAAGTTCTGTAATATCATAGCTTACATTGTTAATTTTGCAATGTAATTCGGAGAAAAAGTGGTTTTTGTTGTAAAGCATCGTGCAATAAAATCAAGAAATGAGAAAGGTGAAGACCCTTTACTTGGAGATCCTTTGTTGTTGGTTCAGGTTTTCACAAATGGTGCTACGTTGACATTTTAAATGTGGAAACATCAATAATTGAGGTGGTACTAATATTTGATGTTTATATTGCTTTGCAGGGGAAAACACTTTAAATGGAGATGACCCTGACACTCACCAGAGTACATTCTCACATAGCAGCAAAGAAGTAAGTCTTATTTGTTACCAATATTGCAAAACAGTGAAGTCACATGTATTTGGCATATATAAGTTGCTGGCACAGTGCACAAACTGTTGATATAGATAATAAGCCTGAGAATTATCAGGCTTTTAGAGTTTCTAGAGCTCTAATTTTCAACACCTTTGGCATATTAATAATTCTGATAGCTAGCTAATGTTATTTGATCTGTGCTTTCATCATATTAATTATAATAATCACTTTTATCATAGATACAATTACTTGTAATTGGTTTCATCATTAGTATAGTGCAATTTCAATTATAAATTTGTGAACATAGGAAAGAGTTAACTATTATAATTTAAATATTAAGGTGGCTGAAATCTAGTTCATCTTACTCCTGTATGGATTACAATCATTTATCAACCATCCAGTACTTCACTACCACTTGAAATTTATTATTGCTAGCAAGTTTAGCAGAATTTGGAAATAGATTAGAGAGTCTACGTATTAAAATAGAGGTTAACAAAATGTATGATATGATCCATCAGCACTGAGAAGCATCGGTGCGATTCTTGGTTATTTTGTGTTGTGTATATATGTGTACACTCTCATTGGTTAAACAGTAACTTTTCTTTCTGATGAAGCCCACTATGGACTGTTTACAGACAATTTGGCAGATTGAAAAAAAAAAACATTTTCCAAATTCAAATGGCACTTCAGTCAAGAGATATTATTTTAGGTGTATGGAAGGGTAACTGCTGAAATATAAAATATTTGGTTGAATATCTTATGACTCTGCATCTCCCCTAAGATTTTAGCATTTCATGATAAATTCATTAATGGGTCCTTGCAGTTTGCAAGCAGGATTAATAAAAAGTCAAATAATGATGGTGGAGAGGATTGTCAAACATCATAAAAGTCTTGTTAGTGCTGTCAAATAGTCACACATGTTTAATTATTTTAGTACTTTCGCAAATTTGCACAAAAACCATTACGACTCACTCCAAGGATTGTCAGTCAACACCAGTGAGTGTCCAAAATGGCTGAAATTTTGGTGAGTACCTTTCAACACATGTGTACACGCATTCCCCAACTTATGATAAAGAGTGCTGCCACCTTCATGTTGAGGTTGGAAACTTTTCAGGCAACCCTCGTATGATATTCTATGTATCTGCCCGAGAGACCCAAAGTTGGTGACTTCTGTCCCTTCTTTTCATCTATGAATTGACTGTTTTACTGACTGTTGAACAAGTGGCATTACAAAATTCCATGTGGCTGTGGGAAATCCTATTTCGGGCAAACATCCTGAGGGCTAAGATGCTGAATTCAAGGACACACAAGAACAATGAAGAATGAACAATTACACCTCTCAGCCCGCATAGAGCACTCCTTGACATGTCTAATGCACATCATCAACTTCAAAGAAGCATAACATAACAGTTTCAGGCTTAACTTTGTGGAATTTCATCATGATAAGGATAGAAAAAGAAACTTTGCACTTCCTAATTCTTTCCCAAGAAGTGTTTGGCGAATTGAGATCTGTTGTCTTTCTCTGTGAAGCTTGATCAGTGTTCTTTAATCCTAATATAAAATGTCCTCCCTGTCTGTCCAATGTAGATGGCATTGCAGTCCATGCAATTGAGTTTATAAACCCTGCTTTGTTGCATTATGTCAATTTTGTCTTTGGGTGAACCCATTTGGTTAAAGTGTGTGCATTATAAAATGCTGTCTTGATTTAATTCTCGGAGAATATTTGTTGTGTCCTGAGTGAAATGTGGCTAAGAGATAGAATTCTTCACCATCGGTGCTCGTCAAGTGTAGATGTGTGGTACATAGCTTTCTGGGCTATATATGTTTGTCTTCTGTTGTACATGTTGTCAATCATTTCTTCCCTGTACCCAATGTTGACAGCAATTTGTTTTATAAAACGGAGTTCCCCTTGTTTGTTGTGTGGTGACATTGGGAAATTGCATACCCTGTGTAACATGGCTTGGAAAAAGTGTTACTCCAGCCAAATTATCTCCTCCACATTCAAGCATCACCATTCACAAAAACTTGGAACTTTTTGTACAAGTTTCTTTTTCTACTGTCATCTTCAAAGAAGCTAAACTTGTCACTAAAGAAAGCCATTACTTCTTCTAGCCATTACGTCCATTCTTATGGCTCATTTGTGAAGTCATAAAAATAGCCAAGAAGCGCAATATTTTCAACAGGGAAGACAGCTATATGCTTTCCAGCTCACCTTTTAGCTAACAAATGAAATGGACCCACATGGAAGAAATCCTACAAGATTTGCATCTTTACATCCTTGAGAACCAAAAATGTCAAATCCCTGTGGCGTCAATGCCACAGACAATGTTGTACCACATGGAGCATAATCTAATTGATAGTAGTAGTAGTTTTTAGGGCAGGTGACCGACAGATAAGGTCATTTGTGCCATTAGGGATGGATGGGAAAGGAGGAAGGGTGTTGACATTAGCCTACTCTTAACGAAAGGTGCCAAGGGGTTCACAGTGTAATGTCCCATCTGGAAGATGGTATACTCACTCAAAGTGCTCTCCACAAAGCACCTCATCTGGATACAACTGAAAAATATCTGCAGTGTCCAGAATTCAAACCTGGGCCCTCTTGGTGTGAAGCCAGTATGTTGGCAAGCTGAAGCATGGTCAGTTTCTCTACACCTGCTATGGATGAAAAATGCTTTCCAAGAAGTTGTTTCTTTACATTGGGAAGCAGGAAAAAAGTTACTTTGGGCTAGATCACTGATTTTTTTTAAGTAATCACAATGTCTTGGTGGTTTTCGCAGAGTCCAACGTGCACAGAATTTCTAATGTGTAATTTATCTGTTGCTCATTTGTGAGTGGCACCCAATTGTATTTTCAGTGTTTCTGATAGTACTCTCAAAATTATTTGATGACCTTCTCTCATAATGGTACCAATGGTGTTAATGTTTAATTCTGTTAGAGAATAGGGATTGGGTCTACCCTCCTTTTAAATTGTCTCCCCTCTGTAAACATTATGTACCATCTTCTAGCTGTGCTACAGGGAAGAGTAGACTCTCCACAATCCTCTTGTAGCCTCGGCTGATGATTGATTTAGGTGACAGCAAAATTTCAATGCAATTTCACGAGTTCCTTCCGTTGTTCCCATAATTGACCTAATCTTGCAATGGCTGATGTTGATGTAGAACTGGAGTCAAACAAGTGAAACTTGTACCATGTACACATGACACATTAAGCTAACAATTTAAATTTGAAATTTTGCTGAATAAATTCTAGGAATAAAATATTTATTATTACTAAAATGAGGATCTCTCATAAAAAGAATCACTTCTTCCCAAAGCAGCTAACTAAAAAGGGAACTAAAAGCAAATAATGTGTCCTATAAAATTCAAGGAATACGTTTATAGTGGTATAAAGCATTTGGAATGAGTTGTAAATGAGAAGTATTGTATTGGTTCCTGAAGTTAGAGGACCCAAATTATGTGTCCTATGGTTTTATGCAGGAGCACACCATTGACTTGTGCTGGGGATAAATATTCTTAGAGTACTCTGAACATTTGATCAGTTATAGCAGTGGAAATCTATCATTTCATTCAGGTGAAACCAAATGGTGTAGGGAGTCTTTCAACTGGTAATTAGCTAGATCATACATCCTACTTTAAAAATATTATTATAGTTTCACAACACAGTAAAGGTGAAGTCACTCTGGGGATTATTGCTTTGGTAATTTGTATGGAAACATTTTGTCAGACTTGGCATACTAGCATACTTGGCATTAAAATCAACGAACTTCAATGATAATGATTGTCAATTAAGGGCCAAATGTGGCTCTCAGAGTCTGTGTTGATCAGTTAATCCATGTGGCTCTATGCTGAGGTGCGTTTTATTGACCCCTCAGTGCAGTTTGCTCTTTGGTCACAGAGGCTCATATGTGAATGCACCATGTCAGTTGCAAATCATCATATACACATCTGTTTGAGTAGTTGAAAGCATTTGCTAATTCGTGTGTAGAGGGCAGTTTTTATCTTCAGTGGGTAATTTCTGTTTGCCGTGTGATTCTGTGGCTTTGTCATGTTGCACCAAAATATGATACATCTCAGGCTTCTTTGAGTGGAGAATGAAACAACTGTGGCAGGGGCCTTGCATTTTGCTTACTCTGCATGATTACAAACAGATTTTGGGTCTTTTATTGGGAAGACCTCTCTCATCACTGCAGTATTCTGTAGAAGATCTTAATAATTGTATTCACGGGTGAGATAGTAGTAATTGTGTTTAATGGAATCATGCGTGCAATAGTAGTCACTGGGCTCTTGAATATTCTGCCATTATTTGAAATCCTCTGTTTACTATGTAGTTAAATTTTTTGAGCGTTAGCTGGCGTGTGATTTTATATAAGTCCTCAACACTCTTAACTTATCATTTGCTTTGCAAACTGGCAGTTTTGCCTCATTTTAGTGTTCTGTTAAATTGAAGCCTGAGACTTTTTTCATCTGCTAGCATTTGCTTTAATATCTTAAATTAAAACTTCAGAGTTGAAATAGCTAATGACTGTAAATGGTGAGTGCACTGTGTTGGAATTGGAATGTTTTCCATGAATTTTCTACTATGACTGTTTCTTTCCATATGCTATATAATGAATGCTTCCTTATTTTGCTGCTTCATAATGTGTTCAAATACTTTTTTTTGCCACTTTGGGACAGGCTGATAAGGTAAGAAATGTTCAGCTTTTTACCGCTGACAGCTTTTCTCAGCTGAGCAGCTATAATGTTATTTGTAGTGAAGTAGATGAATTAAGTGAAACTTATCTATCCATTGCCATTTGTTATTTCCATCTAGTTATTATGGATTACATTTACATTTTCATAAAATCCCTAATTGGTGTGTGAAAGTGCCAAATGTATCACGTACCACTGTCTAATATGTCTCTGATCTTATTAGGGTTCTCCAACCAAAGATGTTTCAACGGAAGAATCTCCCAAGAAGGACAAGAAGAAAAAGAAAGGGTTGAGGACTCCTTCTTTCTTGAAAAAGAAAAAGGAGAAAAAGAAGGTTGCCGAAGCTTAGGCGGAGCAAGCAGACACAATTAAGGTTAGTGTTGTAATCATTTAATTGTTTCTGTTGCGTTGCAGTGAGTTGTTTCATTTTCTAGAATAATCAAGTCTTCCTTTGGCTTTTTTCAAAGACCATGATTGGCCTTTGATTTATTTCATTTTGAAAATTTTGAGTTATTGAATTAAGGAGTGAATCGACCATTTTTTTCTGAAGCATGGAGTACATTAAGAAATTCGTAGCTTAAACAGTAATATTGATGTTTTAAGAATGGTGGCAAAACTCAAGTGTTGGAACTCTCATAAGAGATCTGTCAGCTAAATGTTAATAGCTTTACATAATAGGTATATATAGCAATATTCTTTCGGCAATTTTTTACTGTGATTTGCAATTATTTATAATGTAAGTGTATTTTTTATTGTCTTTGTCTGGCATTGATGCCTAAATGAAGAATTGGGCAAAGAAAGTGCAATTCAACTGCAAAAATCATTTGAAGAATCAAAAAAAAATACCATAATTTCTAGCTGATTCAGAAAGAAACAGTGGAAATAATTTTGTTCACCCTCATTCGTGCGAGTGACAAAATCCTGCTGGGAATGATCTCATTTTATGATGATCTGAAGACTTTTGCTCATTCAGTCACTGTAAAATTGAAAATTCTATCCATTGAAATGATAATAATTGAGCTCAACTCATCAAATATGCATCCCTATTTTAACAATAGAATTATAATATCCTGAATTCAGTACTGAAGTAAGCATTTGGTAAATCAATCTTGTTTTAGTTTTTGGTTCAATTAACCATCAGGGAGTTATGAAATGGGTGATAAGTAAATGAGTGAACTATGTACTGACTTAAATTTTAGATATTGCTTGTTCCATTTTTGAGTTTTATCCTTGATTTGTTGTGTTTAAATTCAACCCTCATCACAATTTCTAGACTGCTTGGCTGCTAACCTTCGCTGACCGTGATCTCTCCGATCCAGCTGCCACCACCAACGATCACAATTCAAGATGCTGCCAACATCCCCTCTGATGAAAAAGTTGAACAAGACTGCCAACTGTGTGCGTAGTTCTGCTCCGCAATGTGAACACATAATGTGCGAGCACCGATCATGTGTATTCCTGATTCATCCAATCCAGTGTATGCATGTACTCCTTCCTCCTCCCTGCTGCTTGCTGTTTTGTGTAACATGCAAAGATGACTGAGAAGGAAATGTTTGGATGAATTTGGGTGATTATGATGTTTTTTTTGAAAGTCCAGTTTCATTCTATAGTGGAAGTTATATGATTACTCTCCACAATTCATAGTTACATTATTGTTTGCCGAAAGCAAGGAACAAGTAATTAGGCTGATATTATTTCTGATGATTCAACTTGTTCACTCTCCTTTTACTTTTTATATACCATTTTTGTGACCTTATGTATAGATAGCTTTTTGACTACTGTGAATATGATGACCATAATATCTAGTGGTTTGACCAGAAAAAAAAAACATTTTGATGCCAGAAGATTTTATGTATAAAATTTTGCAATTGTGCCCTACATGATCACTGATACTGTATGATATTTGCAGAGTAGGTTAATGATGTGAAAATGGTTTACCTTTTAAGCTCTTATGAAACAAAATATCTTCTGTTTGATTAAAAATTCTGTAGCACTTGTCATGCAGTTTTTTTAGAAATAGGTTTTTAAGATGTTTTTTTGTCATGTTAAGGTGTCTGTGCCTTGTGCAGGCGGCAGCTTTGTTGTTCTTTAGAGATTGGGTGGTGGGTGGTCAAAGAAGACGCTGATGACTGAGGGGCTTTGAGGAAGCTTATTTGCCAATAAAGCCATTGAATGTGTGCTGATATGGCAGCCACTTTTTCTTTTAAAAGTTCATATTTTGGTGCACAAACTACAAGGGGTTTTCCCCCTCTCCAATTCCTTTGTTAAAAAGGACAAGCTTTGAAGCTGCTGGGAATGAAATCTTATCATTTTAAAACAAAACTGTGCAATTTTTAGACACTGGTGCTGCAGTACCATTTTTAATTCAATAAAGTGCAAATGAAATAAATAGGTCACTGAGAGTTGATTTTAGGAACACACTCCATTTGCTCGATAGCTCTCCTCTGACAGGTGATTCTGCATTGTGAAGTTTTTGAGATGATTGCATTGAGGATTATTATCATAATTTCCTGCTTTTAACATAAGTGTTCATGCTCTTCATTAGGTATAGTTAGTGTAATTTGAAAATTAAAAATACCTGTTAAGGTATGTTTAATATTAATCTTATATTTGCTCCTTGAGAAGTTAAAAGAATAATGTATAGAAAAGATCAATTGCTTTATACTCTAATGTGGGTGAGCACGTGGGTGTGAGTGCGTGTAGACTTGACAAAATATGAATTGTAATGCAAGAAGAGTGTTTCCTGCAAATAGTGGTGATTTTATTACATTGGCTTAAGTGTCTTAAATTAATTGTGCTTTGTTGCTACTGAAACTTTTTATGGTGTCTATTTTATGAAATGCTGGGAAAAAAAACCTCCTGATTGTGCCCATGGCCATTAAATGGCCGATTGGAACTTCATTGAAGAGATGAATATGCCTATTTCAAGTGAATTCTTGCAGATTTTACAATTGATTGTACATGAAGGACAATGCACTGGGTTGTAAAGTAGTGGCGATATTGGAGCTTTAGTGGGAAAAGTAGGCATTGATCTTTAGTTATTATGGTACCTAATCTTCTTTATATTTAAAGTGTGTGCACATGCATTCAGAGTCTCTGATGTGCCTGCTTTTTTTATACTTTTCATCTCTTTTAATTTTTTAATTGTTATTCTGATTGGTCCAGTCAATTGCTTTCATAATCACTGTCATATAATCCACCAATTATGCATTTGCAAGCCTCTTAATCTGCATGAAATTAATGAAATGAGTATTCCAAATTCATTTGCACCTATACTGTTTTGGTGCATAATGATTACATTCCATTCTTTCATCTATGAAGAAATGATGGAATGACTCATTGGTTTTTGGGATTGCTCCAATTCTCTCTCCTATCCATTCTTGTAAAAGTAGGTGAGAAAATTATTTTATGAAATAACCTCATGACGTTAGCTGACAAGAATGACATAGGGAAAATACTAGGTTTCAGTAACCATCAAAGTGTTGTTAAAAAGATATTAATTGTATATTGTATATTTTTAACGTGTGACTATTTGGAAGTTGTGATTGAAAAATCTTTTGTATCATAAACTATGTTTTTGCTGTTCAGGTTCCAATCATGTTCATTTATCGCTTGCCAACTGGTGAGTGAGAGCTATAAAAAAAATGCCCCAAGAGGAATAATAATAAACTGGAAAATCAGTTTTAACATTACTTCTGTGTAAATTATGCTTGGTAGAATGTGCCTTAATGAGCTTGATGAATGTGCATTTAAGTGATTCTGCAGTTGAATGCAAATATGATTAAATTTTGTCTTGCAGTAGATGATTACAGTGCATCTTATATTTCATAAAAATCATGTTATTTCATTTCATTGCTCGCAGTTCAAATCCATCGGTTATCATTTTGAATGGGAATTGATTAAATATTATGTTTGTTTGAATAAGTTTGTGGCCAACTTTGAAATTAAACTCTCTTGCTTATTGCTGAAAATGCTCTGTAATTACTCACGTTTTGGATTACAATCTTAATTGCAGAATATTTTCATACCACTCCCTGAGCACATGTAACATTATGTATATCAATAAGAGTATTAAAATAGTTGTGATGTACTAAGTGTTCCCATCAATCAAAAGATGGGTTCATTTATGTCGATTCTATGGACTTTAATTTTACGTGAACGTGGTAAAAAGAATTAATTTTCATGAAATTGAATTTTTAAATACATATATTTATATACCTTCAAAATAGTAGTTAAAAGTTTTAATGAATGATTTCATTTAAGTTAAGGTTTCAGGTATCACTTAATTACCAGTAGAAAATCATAAAATATTAATGCATTAACTTCTTGCTTGTAACTTTCAATGCTGGCTTCATGACTCTCTGATGTTTGTTTGACCTAACAGCTTCAAATAACCTCACATTATCCATTTCCTCATGGTCTTTTCCTCTCATTACTCAACAAAAAATCAATTGTATACCTTTAAAGCATTGCTGGGTTGATAAGAATGCAAAGAGATCAACTGTCATTGCATTAGCAGTATGCATCTATTGGCATTGGCTGTAATCATTAAAATGCGAATGATGTAATTTTAAATTCTTGCTTTGCACAGGATTGTCAGTGAATGGTGATTGCAAAAGCAGGAAAAATTGCAGCAAGCTATCTCATTTACAGAAAACTGCATACCATTTCTAAAAATGAGTGCATATTCAGATGTAATATCAACTGCTTTTTGTTGATCATATTGTTAGGGTCATCCATTCCGTATCAAGCGCCGTGTTCCATGTTTCACTGTGAATAATGCCTAATGAATAAATTTCCATTATTTCCATACCAAAGCATTGTAGTCTGTTTATCACTTTGGAAGACCTTTCTGAAATATTTCAATGGTGTGTCCTATAGTTTTCACTTCAGAACTCAGTAAAAACAGTGTCTACTTGCTGGGGAAATTGTGGAATTCTTATCTTATGCCAGGAAACATAGTAAACATGGGGAATGTAAATAGGACTCGGTTAATTTTTCATATATTATAATTCAAATTTATTACTAATGCTTTTCACCCTCATCATGAGCAATATACAATAGGAATTATGCAAGCATTAGTAGATAAATCTCAGACTACCGTTGTAGACATTAAAATCAGCTGGGTTGACCAAGAATGATTACATCAACTTACTTTATACTGATTCCATTTGAAAAATGTGGCACAGCATCAATTATACCATCCTCGGATAAAATAAGTTTAGCTTAAATATAACTAACCAATGCATTTAAAGGAATAAAAAAGTAGATGTTTTATGATAAACGGGAACCACACTATTCTGTAAACATGGCATTGTTAAGTGTACCAAGTTTCAGATGAATGATGATTGGCTTTGTTTAATAGATATATGAATGAACAACCATGGGGCCGGGAACTCATTGACATTAAAGATGAATAAAGTATGAGGAATTTTTCAAAGGTGAAAAATCTGAGAAGATACACTAATATGTATGTAGGTTGAAAGCTATGGGAAAATGTATTAAACCTGGATAATAAGGGGATAGTGGAAATGAAGTCCATGCTTTAGTACATATGCTGTTAGGCAAATGCCTTTGTGAAATTTTCCCACAATTTAATGCAAGTTGAAGACTTGTAGAAGTGTAGAAGGCCCTATCTATTGTAATTAGAAGGAATTGTGGGTGTCCATGCACTGAGTAGCCTAATTGTGATCATAAGGAGGTCGCCTGGACAATTCCCTGATTTGTAACGATCATAGTGACATCAGTATTAATGGCCAAGTGCATGCACTATTGGATGTAAATTATACGTACACTCCTATCAGTCGCCACTGCCAGATACATTCAGTGTGCCCTGCAATCATCATAAGAACCAGTCCCTGAAGAGTAAATAAACCTTAAGTGAGAG
Source organism: Hetaerina titia (assembly GCA_037158775.1). NCBI lineage: Eukaryota > Metazoa > Arthropoda > Insecta > Odonata > Calopterygidae > Hetaerina > Hetaerina titia. Next base: position 99,447,114 of record CM073772.1, on the reverse strand, counting down.
TTCACTCTTTCAATTATTGCAGAAAATTGAAATGAGCTACATTTGTAAAACCTACCTATATACATTTAATAGGTACCTGTGAATTATAGAAATGTTTGATTATTTTGCTAAATAATCAGTGAACATAAATGGTTGAAACTAACATGGAAACAGCAGGCCGGTCCTGTATTAGTTAGAGAGAACAGCAATTTCGAAACAGGAAAACATTTTGACTTTTGTACTGTGAATTGCAATCTGCCAGGGGAGTGCGCACCATGGGTGAGTGAAAAAGTGCTTGATCTTAATCTAACTTGTCCGTGGGAATACCCTACATCAAACACTTTAGCTTATAATTACATCTGAAGATGTTGAAATATTCTTCATTGTTTGGATATTCTTAATGTCGACAACCAACACTTAAGTTGAACAAAAATTTAGTTAATACTTTATAGATAGATAGTTGTCTTTATTTTGGGGCAAGATTGAGACTGTGGGGTCTTTTCTATCACTTAACCCCTTCTAGTACCTTATACTGAGAGCACCTAATGAAATCTACACCTTATGTAATTAGAGTACACATTGATCCTGTTTGTTTTTATGCCCATGAAGGGAAACAGTGAACCAATGGTTGGTAATGAAGGAAATAGTAGTTGTGTGTACATTTGAACCTTGTTTTGGTAAGTTGAAAAGACAAAAAAATGCTTCTAAGTCCTCAGGATTGAAATAAAAAATACTTTTATTGACCAAAGTATTTGGATTACTAGATAAATGTTGTCTTATTTTTCAATTCAGTCATAAATCATAGTGTTCTAAAAAATTAAAAATTAATCATGTGTTTTACACCACAGTCGTGTAAATAGCATGAGTATTAAAAATATTGTGAAATTTTGTTTAAAATGTTGGCTCAGTTGTTGGCTTGTTTACAATGGAAAATGGGCTTCTTTTATTTTTGAAACAGCTCAAGATTGGGTATTATGTTTTCTTTTTTCCACTGTAGTAATATTTACTTTTACCACAAAAGTATTTTCTGCAAATAGATGGATCCATTCTGATGTGCTGACAAAGTTCAAGTCCTCACAGATTTTCTTTGTACATCATAGGTGAGCAATCTTCTCCAAGTTGTTTCCAACACTCATTCAAATCAAATTTTCAGTTTCCTCTTCTGTAAATGAAAGAGATTTTCTTACACCATGGGCATTTTCTTCACTTTGGAACAACTAGCATTGTTCTTTTTATTACATATAAAATCTGCACTTTAAAAAAATAACATGATTGATTCCAAGAAAAAAAACGATGGCAAGAGAAAGATTTAAAAAATGAAAGTCGGAAGTCTTCATCAGTATGTTAGTTAGCTACATTCTAAACTCAAAATTTTGACTTTTAAAGGAAAAGAAAACTCTAAAATGATAAATTGGGTCAAAAATTAATGACAAAAATTTTCCTTTACCGCGAATTTATGAAGATTCCATCTCGTGGGAATCCTTAATCAATGGCTATGCGCAACTTTGTTAAGCATGGTGATTATGCATACGGATACATACTAGTATTACACACTAAATGTCCTTCCATCCTGGGGGAGGGAAGGTAAAAAAAATTGAAAACTGAAGGAAATGCTTTAACAGTAACTTCGATGGAGTCACCTGTTGGTGTGCATTCATAAATGCGAGAATTCCACATTGTTATAAGATTAACTTGCCCAGACCAATCTTGGTGAAGATGAATGATTTGCACCCTGTGGAATTCTTGCATATGTATATAGTCCAAACTCCTAATTGTAGATTATTCATGCACATTCCCTCCCTTTGACTAATTTCTCCCACACTGTCCCATCCTCCCATGCTTCTTTCTTCTCCATCACATTCCTGCATTGTTTCTTACATGGTCTTCGTTTCCTGGCTTGTCTTATATCCCTTGTGTTCAGACTCTCTTCGACAACATTCACCTATGCGACTTTCTCAGTCCCCTCATCTCTCAAACTATTTTCTCTCATATATCTGTTTGGTAATTTTAATCTCATCCATTCTCCCTCTCTCTAAATGACCAAATCAATGCTCTGCACTTGTCTATTACTAGTACATGCACTCCATATTCTTTTACGATCCACTTTTTCATCACTATTGCCTAATTTTTGCTGCACATACTCCTGATGAAATACCTCACATTCACTGTAATTATTCAGTATTTATGCATAAATGCTTCTTATGTATATGGTATAAACAAGTTATGCTTCCCTGTAGTAACATGAAAAGAAATACATTTCAATGTGCTGCTATAATCACTACCTTATATGAACATTTTTGTGTAAATTTCAGATTCAACTTATAGCCTTTCAGTAGAAAGATAAATATAATTCATAGTGTTCTTGCTGATTAAATTCACAGTGTACACTCACAATGTAATAATTCTTCTAAATGGAGAGAACTAAACATATCCTCATTTTGAATGTCTTCACTCTCAATCCCATTTTCTTTGTGGCCTCTGCTCTCTCTCTCTCTCATTCACATAGAAATACAGATAAGGAAATGGGAAAGGAACACACATAAAGGACGAACACAAGAGAGGTGGGGATGGCGGATGTGAGCAGATCACAAATGTAAAAATATTTTCCTCGACCGGGACTTGAACACCAGATCTCTCCACTTGCCAGGCGGATGCTCTAACCACTTGAGCTCTCGAGAAAATGTACTTTACACTGAAATCTGCGATCTTATAAAGCGCCAAAGTGCTCCGAATCATTGTCCAGAAGATGGCGTTAGGGAGCTGTTACACCCACCAAAGGAGAAATAGACAAGCACAAGAGGAGAATGGACAGTAGGTTAGCAAGCATACAACATCATAAAGGATAGGAATGGTGCATTTCATGGCACACACAGCCAGAAGAAGAGACGAGCCACATTGGCCAAATACACATGTGCATAGACAGATTGGTAAGAACCTTTTAATTTTTTTAATAATGGCCTACAGGGTGCAGCAACATAAGTTCCTTTTCTGGAAGCATTTTACGTTTGAAAAAAGGAAGTTATGTCGCCTCTCCCTGTATAAGTGGGCCTCATATCTTTTAATTAAGAAAACTTTTTGCAACATGCATACAGATAATCCCCAGAACACCGATCCAAAAGATGTTCTGGAGACAAAATTAGAATAATAAAAGAGTTTTAATACCTCTAGAGATACTGTGTTCTGCTGGAACTTGATAGTGTATATCATATAGTGGATTTTAGAACACAAATGATCAACGTGAATATTTCACGCACTGGCTTGTTGAACATGTAGACCTAAAAACTAGATACTGGTTGCAAATATAATCTCAGACTGTTTAGACTTAAATTAATAACTTCCTGCAATATTTCACACTTAAATGCAAGGACCTGTATCTTTTTGCAATTTAATCAATTTTTTGTCATAATACCAGTTCCAGACACTGTCTAAAACCTTTCATGTTTTAACAAGAAGTTTTTGAATACTTTGGTCAAACTCTAAATGCAATTGTATTGTGTTTGTCTAAAATATTTGCAATCAGTGTGATGTTTTCCATAAATATCTCAAGCTTATCTTTTGGGAACCAATAATAATCATCATATAGGATGAGATACACATAAAAAATGGATTATGCGATTCCAGAAAGAGAAAGGCTAAGGTTAATGTTAAAATAGGAGGGCAGAATGGCTAGAGCAGATGGGGAAGTTTACATATCTCAGAAGTGTTTTGAACCAACACAATCAAAGTAGTAAGAACGTAAGGAGAAGAATTGCACCAGGCAAAGAGGCTTTCATAAGGGGAAGGGAGTTGATGACGGGGACATAGAGTAAAGATGTTAAGAAATGGCTAGTCAAAACTTTGACATGGAGCATAGTTATGAACTCATACAGTGCAGAAACATGGTCACTGAAGCAGGATGATAGATGTAGGAGGCTTTTGAAATGTGGGTGTGGAGAAGGTGAAGCAGACCAAAAGGAAAACAAATGAGGAGATACTAGGTATGGTGGGCAAAGGAGAGGGAATTGTTGGGTGAAATCATAAGGAGGCAGGAAAAATGAATTAAAGCCATATCGATAGGAAGTGGGATGTTGAAGACTGTGATATAGGGGAGGATGTTGGAGGAATGAGGAAAGGGCAGGAATATAATAGAGATATTGGATGGGATGAAGGGAGGAAGTACACAGAGATGAAGAGAGACTTTTAGAGTAGGATGCAGGGTTGTGTTTTATTTATAGACATTTATTTGGTAGTTGTTCCCATCCAAAACCTACCTTAACCGGTATATTACCTGAAAAAATCATCATCATTGTCAAAAAGTATAAAGTATGAAGCATCTGCAAAGAATAACTCAGTGGTTTTATTTTGTGAAAATGGAAAATGTATTTACTATGTATGTGCAAACTTTTGAATTCGCAAGAGGTCATGACATTAACTAATATCTTTGGGAATAATTTTTTAATGGAAGAAAATTATACTTTTACTTTCATTTGAATTACTATACACTTAACAGTCTGCATACTAGATGGTGTTCTAATAATAGTATTGTAGATTTATTTTGAAAATAATTCACTCTAAAAAGTATGAAAATTTCTGTAACTTGGACTTGGGAGTGTTCATAGCTTCAAATTACATACTTTTATTGGAAGAAGTGGGATTGAAATAATGAGGCTTCACTGTGCATACAAAGATATAGCATCAATCCTGCAATTTTCTCCTGAAAAACTTGATGCCATGACTCGCTTGTTGTACAGATGAAGAATTTGAACCATTCATATGAAGGTGTACAGTTTGTGTATACAAAATGTACAATTTCTAATGAATGATTCCAATGACTATTCATGAGGGGTGATGAGAAATACTGTGTTTCTGAAAACTGGTAAATATAAGCTCTAATATCTGTCCCCTTTGAGTGAACTTTGAAGACTTGTTTCTTCATTAGGGGAGGGATAAGGGGAAATAGGATAGGATGAATGATAGAAAAGAATGTTCAGAGAGAGAATTTATTGGTTGATGAAAAATGTATTTGGTTAATAATGTGGTAGGGCCAAGGTGTTTCTTGGTAGAATCTGCATCCCTATCCATGCATGTATGATAAGTTCTACAAACTGATATTTTTCAGCAAGGAGTAAATGTTTTTGAGGTTAAACAACAGAATATCCTTGTCCATCATATCCATAAAGTTATGCTGGAGATAACAAATGTTATAGCGGGTGTTCAATTTTTAAATGACTACACCTAGTATGTTAAACCCTCACAAATATCATAGAACAGTACTTCACAAGTGTTAATCATTCCTTGTTGTGGCACACTGTGGTGATAATTGATGTCATATTAGCTGCTCTCATCAAAGGGCAGGGTCTCACATCTGGATCTCCACACCAGCCTTCCGAGTTCTTTGCTCCTCAGAAACAACCAACCTCTTACTCCCACTGAAAGGAAGGCTCATACATCCATAGGGGGGAGACCCATCCATGTACGCATGCACCCCTCTCCATTGTGATGCCTAAGGCATTACAATGCTCCCTAACACCAGGTTTCCCCATGCAGTAATCCTTCTGTTATCGGTACCTCGACACATTTTCAACCTTGACCAACTCTTCCTATGCTTTAACTTACTTACCAAACTATTCTCTCCACCTTTGTTACCAACTTATATTTTAAATCAAAATCAATTTCAAAACTGGCAGTACCACAATAGAAAAAGTGTGGAAAGTCACTAGGATTTGGAGATTTCAAATTATGCTCACTTTCTTTTGTAGCTAAACTTCTTGTTCTTTCTAACCCTGGGTTTACTCTGATTTAGAGATTCATATTGTTCCATCTGTTGCCGATTTCTGCCGTTTCTTCTGCATGTCGAGTACTCATTATCTCCACTCTTAATTCCCTCATTTTTAAAGACAACCCCTCTCATACACTATTCCCAACCCTTCAGAGGGCAAGAGGTTGAACATTGGGACCATTGCAACAAAAGTAATTTTGCATTGAAAGGGTTCAGCCTTGAACCAAACAGTCTCAGTGGTTCAGTTGTTTCACATCCCTGAAGCAGGCATTCCAACATAACTGTTACCATGGTAAATTATGTTAAATGGAGTCACTTAGTCAATCCATGCAGAAAATGGATGGTCCAGGCAATGAATAATAATTTTATTCCTTAATATCAAAATTTGAAAAAAAGGGTTCAGTTTACCAAGACTGTGGTTGCCAGTAAGGAGCTAAATCTTAATTTAGAAGTCCTGATTCTCTTTTAATGGACCACTTGATTTTCAATTTGGTCCTTTCATGAAATACTAACATGCATTCCACTATAAAATGCAACCAAATCATGTCCTTGGTATCACTCTTATGGGATGTGCACATGTACAATTTGGACATTTTTCTCTTGGTTTACTGAGCATAATGTTCCTCTTTGGTAACTGTGAATTATTTGCCTCCACTACTTCCCAAAAGTTCACTTCTAGAGGAAAATCACTTGTGATGATGCATCTGATTCATTTTCATCTTGTGTTTTCCTGTATCATAAATCCTTAGTACAGCAAATTATATTTGCTAAATATTTTGACATGAGAGAAATTTGCATGTTGGCATTCAGTTTAAATAAATGAATGATCATAGAAAAGAACTGTGCAATAAATTCACAAGGATTTAGTAAAAGATGAGGATATCTTACATAAAATGTTACATTTAGTAGTTTCTTTCCATTGGCAACAATGATTAGTTTAGCAGTCATTTGAATGTTTTTACTTAAGTCATTTTTCCAACTAATTCTTGAATCCAGCACATAAAAACAACTCTCCTCTTGAAGATGTTAAAATTCCATTTTAATACCTTTTTCTCCAGCGGAATAATTTGCAGTACTAGAAGACATTTAGAAGACTATTCTGCTGTTTACTATTATTTCAGTTGAATTACCTCTGTTGGATATGAATGGGAGTGAGGATGCCAGATTATCTATCCATCTTCAAGACTTGGGATTTCTAAACGGATATCATTTACAATGTCCTCCACCAGCATTCTGTACATTTAGTTACACACCTTCATCTCTAATCTGGGGTACGATATTGCTTCACAATTTTCCATAATTAATTTCTTACCAATAACCATCTTTTTTCCTTCCAACTGGGTATAAATCAAGACTGCAGATAAACACAAAAAAGTATGTGAATATTTTCAGATATTTTTTTACTTCGACATGCTCTGCAGGCTGCTAGATTGGACTTTCCCTTTCCTAGGCCTTGCTCCTTGATGGCATGGACAACCCTTAAGGGGGCTGAAAGAAACATTAGGGTGCAAAATAATGAGGACATGCTTCAAGAGTTTATGAGGTGAACATCTTTACTAAGGGAATACTGCTTCTTCCATGGTGCTAGAGGCATGTATGCATGAAAATAAACAAGCATTTCAGCAAATGAACTCCTGGATTCCTACTTTACACAGGTATTTCCATCACTAAATTGGTGGTAACTGCCTGGTGGGCAGGTGAAAGGGAATCATTGAGGGAGAGCAGTGTGTGCATGGCAGATGCAGGGGGGTGCCAAATTACTCAAATTAACCCTGAAGAAGGCCAATTGTGATATTCTCTGCTCATAACAACATTTGCAAATGGTGAGTTATTATGCCTCTGCATAAATATATAAGCTGTCCTATTTCTTTTAATTTTTATAGTTCCAATGTTTCTCAGTGAACACATACTTGGTATTCTCATACAATCACATGGGGTTGCGTTAAGAAACTTCCTTATTACAACTTAATTCTTACATAGAGAGTGGACATTGAACACTGAAGAACCAAGGAAAAAGCTCTCGTGGACTTGTTTCCATTCATTACAATTCTTGGTTAAAGGTATGACTTTTTAAAATAATAATTGTAACATACAGATTATATCAGGGGTGGAACCTGGGCAGCTCAGGCAACAAAGTTATTGTCCTGAGGACATTGGTTGTATCATCAGAGGTCAGTGGTTCTACTAAGTTTTCCATGGCAAGGGTCCTGCCATGAACTATTGCTGGTCTGCATAGCTGAACTCTAGAGCAATGCATAATGACTGCTAGGCATACAAAAACTGTCACAGTGTGTACAAAAATGCATCGACCAAAATTGGGATTATGCAGAGAAATAGATAATTGATCAACCTTTAAAATAATGCATATATCATAGAAAATGTTTTTTTTCTATGTCTAAAAAATTGGAGACCTTACTTTTGGGGTTACCTTCGCAAATTAAACTTATTTTTTATTTTAATTTTGCTTTGAATTCAGTGAACGCAAGGAACTAAAAGAACAAAAACTATTTCTGAATAAGGCTACGTTAGGTTATTGAGAAATAAACTGAAATATTAAATGGAGAAGTTTTATTGGGAACTTCTAATATAACAGAACATGCCTGTGTGTTAACCAACCAAGGCTGGTTACACTAATCACTCTCAAGAACATCTAAAATAATAATTTCAGAACACTTGACGCATGTATATGTACACATATATGTTTGGAGAGAGAAAACAGCCCTGTACAAAATCACTACCAAATTTATTAAATATTGTTGATAACACTGTGAAAATGATCCCTGGATATTTGTAAGAGGTATTGCAGGTCTGTAAAAATCAACACTTTTTATTTTGTAACTGAGAAATACTTCAACCCTGAAATCCAATTCGAGTAAAATGGAGTCACCTGTCTCTGCCTTGTAAGTATAAAAACTATGCTGATAACGGTTTTCATTACCTGATGTAAGGGCCCTGAGTTTCAATTGGCAAATAACAGTGTGATCAATTAATGTCAACGTTAACTTTGTCACTACTGAAAAGTAAGCCTGAGAGTATTTTTCTTAATGTTTGAGAAAAAAACTTTAAAGTGTGGAAAAATAAAATACATTCAAAATGCACTGTGATTAGCAGTGACCCTATATGAAGTACTGAATACACTACTGTGATATTACTAATTGAAAATCATCATACCAAGACATTTTAAATAGCACATACGATTGAGGTACGTTACAACGGACACAGAGATAGCATATTTAACACTTGGGTGAATACCTGCATGATTCAATGACACCTACTTCCATTCTCATGACAGCTGTTCATTGCTCTCGGTCAAAAACCTTCTGAGAAGCTTTATTGTTGAACAACTTACTGCAGAGACTGTTACTCCTGAGTAATGCACTGATTATTTAGCTTCAATCAACAGAATAACAAAAAATGTCACTAGCACATAATAATTTAAGCCACAAAGTCAAGCGGTCTATTAAAACCGCCTTTGCGGTTCATATACTGTCTATATTTTCTTTTCAAAATGACATGAACTGTTCCCACTTCAGTGTTGTTCACTTTCTTCCCTTTAGTTGTGTCAAATGCGCAGAAGCCCATCATCTTCATCATTTCCTGCTCCTCCGGAGATTTACCTTCCAAATCTTGGGCTGAAATACACAAATACAGCTCATTCAAAAAATGTACGTGAAGTAGTGCAATTAATAAAAATGTCATCGTATCAACAATATCTCATTTGCCATTCAAAATATATAAAGTATTACTGCATTCATAAACTACGAATAGGACACAACATGTCTTAATTAAGATAACATTAAAACTTCTACTTAGGGAATGTTTCTCGAGAGAGGCACCGTTCAGTCGCAGTCGCCACTAACTGACAGTACAAAAGTAGCCAAAACATCGAGTTACCTGATATCGCAGGCCTCTCCGCCAAGTGAGACGAGGACCGTTTGCCTCCCTCAGACCCTCTTCCTCTAGATGTAGATCGAGACCGTGATCTAGACCACGATCGCCTATGTCTCCCACCGCTTTCAATGCGATCAGCTGATCTAAGAGTGACAAAAGACAAAACGGGGGGAAGACATAGTAATGAATGGAATGGGGAGTTCACAACATCACTAAGCTCAAGGAACTTGTTTTGTACATATTTTATCAAACATAATGATCACCTTCGCCTTCTATCTCTGTCCCGCGAACGATCTCGAGACCTCTCTCGTGATCGTCTTCTTCGTCGATCTCGTTCCCGTGACTTACTGCGTCGACGCCGACTAGGAGAAGGCGATCTGCTGTATCCCATTTATCTACACTAATGCTTAATACCTATAAAAAAGAAAGGCCAGATTTCGAATGTGAACTCTTACAATGTAACAAATTTTATTTACAAGACTGCCGTGAAGCCCAAGGAGAGATCCTCGTTCGACATACATACATTTTTATAAAAATGACAACATCCTTGGAAAAGACAACCATCTTTGTTTTCACTTCAAGAGTTGGAAATATCTATACTTTCCTTTCCTCAAAAGCATAGAGCTGAATTAGTTGAATGAACAACATCATTTAACTTTGATGCCATAAAAATAAGCTTTTTTTAAATTTTTAAGTAAAAATACGTCATAATTATAATTTTTTACCTTCAGTGAGATCCTCTTCCGTTCCGAGCGCTTATATTTATTCTACTGCTAGTCAACGTACTCAAACAATATAGATGGCAGTGAAGTGTTTGTTGGTTCGGATAATCGTTTCGTAAAAGTGGCCGCAAAATGAAACTTGTTTGAAAGTTATTTTGAAGAGTTAATTAGAATTACTCGAAGTTTTTCTGATTAAAAGTGACTTTACCAGTAGGTATCAAGTACAAGACATTTTGACATCTGATTGTTCCAAAGAAACACCAACCAAGATGATCGTTATATTTGACTTTTTTCGTGTACATGTAACGAACTGTGTTCTTCATAAAAATTCACTCCATTCTCAAAGAAGTATCATAAATGAAGAACTTCCTCTCTTTGTCATAAATATCACTGTTAGTAAAGTGATTAAATTGTGCAAATATGGCCGCAAACCACCACGGAAGCGGACGACATGAGTTCAAGTATGTACTTCACTATTTTATGAAGCTATTTGTGTTCCAAACGCCGAGGAATGGCCATTTTTAGTATAACCAATATGCAATTGTATATGGCAGTGTCAATGATCAATTCCATTTACTTATAACAGAAAGGTGGATAAATAAATAGTATTACAATAAGTTATAGAACTATCGATGGATTTTAATATTCGTTGAAATTCACTGTGGTTGTAAGATGTGTATGATGTAACTGTGGTAGCGACATTCATTTTTAGTTTCTATTGATTTACGTTTTTCGCTCGTATGTTTTATCTAAACGAATCTACAAATCTTGGCCATGTCGTTAGTATTGCATAAATGGGCAACTTACTAACATTTTAAATGCCTAAAAATCGAAATTAGAACCAAATCATATTCCGTGTTGGAAAAGATTAAGAGTAAAAAGCATTAAGTGTATATTCGGACTTAACTGAAATTGGCCCACGTAGAGCTAGCCCACTACTACTTAGCAGATGGTGAGGCTATGGATTGTTCAGACATCTAATTAATACCCCGCAAGCCGCCGTAAGGGCGTGTGGCGGGAGGTGTTAGGGCACCATCCATAATTAAGGGGAAAACGCATGCAAAAGCCACCAATTTAAGCAGTCCACAAACAAAACATTGTATACATTCATGCAAAAATCCTTACACCCCCACCCACATGCAAACGCACAAACTACCAACTAACATACAGATGCACCTAATAACTTTTCAATGTTTAATTTTGTTCCGATGTGTGAATGAAATGTTTTAATATTTCTAAAATGACTTCGGTTTAGTACTATTATGATTACTGATTGTCCCGGGGAAAGAATGAGTATTAGAATCTATCTGTATTGGAATCTATTTCCCTTATTATATCTTTGTGGTCTGATCTACCAAAGTAATATGGCCATTATAATTCATTTAGTGCCATCATTAAACTCGTTGGTTCTGATGCTTTCTAAAAGTCTAAATCTTGCTTGTTCTCTTCGTATTTCAAGTGGCTCCCAGCCTAAATCCCTGAGACCTTTCACATGACATACGAACATTTTAAAGGTTTAACTTTACTGACTTGTCACCTAGTTACCGCGTCAACAAAGGTTGCTAATCCGTATTGCGGATCAAATTGAATGATTATATCGACAATACCTCACGTACATTACGATTATTTGACTGTCATTTCAAGGAGTAATACCTATTCCTAGTTATTCCTATTCCTATCATAGATAGGATTTAAAATAGGAGAAAATAACGATTCAGGACTATGGCATTTTGGTTTTCAAACTGGATAAAAAAGCTCGACGGATTTCGTCAGCATTATGGGGACAGGTTATGCTACCGGAAGAAATGTCTACTAACAAGTGGAAACAATACCATAGAAGTAAGGAAACTTAATTAACTCTGGGGCATGGGGTTATGAATGGTTTTGAGGCACTCAGAACAACGGAGATATCTATTGAAATCCATAATTAAAAAAGGGATAACCTCATCGAACGCAGTTTCAGACTAGCCTCATGAAGACGTCAAAGTTCGCAAGTTTGTTTTCTTAAAAGTATTCACTCTGTTAGGAAAGGGCTCGAATAGTTTTACAGGTAAGGTGTTCCAATCAATAATTGTTTTATTAAGAAAAGAACATTTTTATTCGCTCGTTGTGCCCGGCATTTTACCTTGAATTCTTTGACTCTCACATGTAACAATACACAACGCTACACGCTATGATCGGTTTTTGAAGCGATGACTTTGAAGGACCAAGTGAAAGAATTTCGGAAAAAAGAGGTCCCACTTCCAATCTTCTTTCAAAATATATCAACGTGACGGATGCCAATTGACTGGGAGGACCGTGGATACCCGTTTTCACGAAATCCAGGGCTGGAGTGAAATATCACTCTGGTCCATCCCGGATTTCCATATCCGGATTGGGAACCAGAGCGCTCACCCTATGGGATTTCCTTCTCTCAGTTGCGGGTCTCCAGGCTCGGTAAACACCCATGTGGATCGCAGGCCGTACATCCATTAGACAGTTTGGAGCATCCCTTTCTTATAAGGGGCAAGTTTTCGGGTATGTCCCCCCGCCTATTTAGTCGCCTCTTACACAGGCAGGGATACTGTGGGATAATTCTCATCCTACCCTCATGCGGGTATGGGGTTTGAGGCCAACCAAAGAGATGATAGAGTCACCGCGAAAATTGAATTGAATGATACCCAAGGATATCCCAGTGCACTGCACAATCCGTCGGATGGGACGAAGTTGATTCATCGCAATTCCGAGGCGGGATTGGCAATGCTGCTTCGCCTGTGCCTCAAACCTCCCTCCCCCTCTCATCTGACCATCCATCCAACTCACCCTCTCCGTTATGTACAAGTTGCAATTCCTTTATGTAATAAAGTCAAAGAAAACTAAGGAAATAATCAGGTTCATACAACCTACTGAGGAATTGTAGTTGCCAACAAATTTATTTTGCGGAGTTCCCAATGAAATTTTCCAAACAGTAATTTATCTAATTTATCACCAAATTAATTGGAACTTGCGAATTATTTTCCGGGTCGGAAGGCATTAGCATCGTCATGGCGCTCATTGACTTACATGCGTGTTACGGCATGTATTTGTATGGTCGTGGTCTAACAATGAGACCCAAGTCTGGATTCACTGAATGATCACACGATGGCTAGTTTAATGACGCGCGTGCATTTTTGGAGGGGCACGCAATAGCGTTTTTGGCTGGTGGACTTGAAGGCAGCTGTCCGCACGCTCGGCACTCAAGCTTTCGGCGAGTAAGGGAGCGGTTAACTGCATGTCTCCAGTCCTCTCCAGTGAATGCCCTGCGAAGATGCGCGAAATGCGCACTTTCGGAATTGAAATGGGCTAACAATTCCCTCCGCCTCCTTTTCCATCGTCTCAATTCGACTGCACTCTCTCTTGAGCAAAGTCTTCCACTCAATAAACCCCCCTAGCCTCCCCCGACTCCCCCCCCCCCACAAAGTTCTCCCCTTACTTGGCGACGGGTATTTGGTCTCGCCAGTTCGTTTTGAGGGCCGGGATGAGCCAGCCGATCGAAGCGGATGCATTCATCGCTCTCTCGGAGTTGGTGGAACCCGCGAGAGCGTGTATTCAAGCTACTCTGGAGAAAACTAATCGGTCTAAATTACGGGCAGCTCTATATCATTGGTGAGTGGTGATTTAATACAAGCCCACGTGCAAACATACAGTTGTAGATTAGGCTTCTTCATAACCGTGTTCAGTGTATTAAGTTTCTAATTGTCGGGTTTCGATTATCTAGATCTTAGGGCCACTTTCCAAAATTGACGGTTGCATGTTGGTTTGTATGCAGTCGGCCTACAAAAATTATTTTGAAGTGTGCTTTCTCTTCCTGGCATCCGTATGTACATACGCTGAACAAAGGGTTGAAGTACGCGGTAAATCCGATCTTCAGCTTGCCTTAATTGTCGTTAATGTCCTGGATATGTATTAATGACGGTCCCGTAATTGTCATCGATGAGGATCGGGATGGTTTCAGTGGTGTCTCGATCCCTAAGATGGTCTTCGTGGAGAGCACTTTGTGTGAGTACACTGTCCGTCGTTTGGAACGTTAAACTGCGGTTTCTTTGGCGCCTTTCGTTAAAGAGTGGACTACTGCCGTCAGGTTTTTCTCCACCCTTCATCCTTTCTCATCCATCCCTAATGGCGTTAATGACCTCGACTTTGGACCACCTCCCCTAAAATTACAACTATTGTCCATCCTCGGCAATACTGAGGTTGCAATCACGGCCGCGGTAGCCTCCAATTCTTGTGTACACACGCATTGAAATTTCGATTTGCGACGTCCAATTCTTCGTCATTGTAGACGCTCCACAGTATATAATCTGATTGCCTTCTGGTCTACCCATCGCTTGGCATGAGATGCGAAATGGGAAGACTGTAGATTCGATCGCGTGTTAAGTGGATAAAAATTCAACCTAAATTTTGTAGTTCATTCCTTCATATGCGACGGTGGCACCGTAATTTATATCGCGCTCAAATCTAGCATTTGGTTTGTGAGTGACTGGAATGTTTTTTCCAGGAATCCTAATAAGGGAAACAAACCATCCTGGTCCTTTGGACCTCGGAATTGGCCACCAATTCCTTAATTTTTTCAGTAAAAAAAAATACCATTTTGAAATTAATTTCTCTGCAGATATGCATCAGATGAGGTCACTCCTAGACTGAAACAGGTCAAGCTTGCCTTGTCATTTCATCTTGGGCCTATTGCAGGAAAATCATCCGAAAAAACCAGCATTTGCACCACAGGCAGCCCAAGGAAAAATGAACCGCCTCATCTCATTTCCTTAATTTTGGCTTGCTGTCCTGATTTGCCAAACACCTTTGCACCCGGGTGCGAGGTATTCTGTCAAACATTTTAATCCTACATGCCTTAGGCCTTCGTGAGGTGAGCTGCGCTCTCATATTTATAAAAATCAATCTCTTATATTATTATCTATTATCATTCTATCATCTTATCTTTTTATTGAAAAATCATTTCAATAAGAATCACCTTTTGCGGGATGGATTAATTATTAATGTCCCTTTTCGCCTAGTTCCTTCTTTTAAAATGTATTTTGACAAAATGTCAATAGGAAAATAAATCAAATACCAAAGGTACTAACTAATAAATTTTGGACACTTTCATTTTAAGTGAAACTATCAAAGTCTCGGCATACTAATGTACTAATTTTGCAAAAATATACAGGTCCTTGAATTTAATTGTGCAATATTGCAAGAGGATATTGATTTCAATCTCAACAAGAAATAATTATTTATACATTCAATACCAAGGTTTTAGGTTGATAACCTGGTGCATATTGATGGACCCTGGAATATTAATGTTAATAATGTGTTTTGAACAGCATACTTTGGTGTACACTGTTTGGTTACTGCAAAAGTCTCTAGAGGTATTAAAACGCATGTATCATTCTGCTTTTTTCTCCTGGGACATCATATGGAATAGTGTTCTGGGGATCAATTGTATGCATGTTGTATAAAGTTATCTTCAACCATATAAGCCCTTTATTTAACAATTTAATTTTCTTGCCATTTCTTCTATGTAATATATATTTGCCATGCCTGTCTTAATCATAAATAATATCCATATCTTTCATGAAAATAGAAATTTTCTCATATTCAACTAGTAATCATAACATTTACAAAAGTTATCATGAATCAGTAATTTCATGTAAAATCCCAATGGTAATGGGTGTAATAATTTATGACACACTACCAAACTCATTGAAAATGAGTGATTAATTATTCGGTTTCAATTGAAACTCTGAAAATTCCTTCAAATGAAGTGTTAATTTATCATTGAATAAATTTTTAAATAACTAATAATTGTAATGCTTGTCTTTGCAATTCCAGGTTCTCCATCTGCATTGGTTGACTTTTGGTGACTTACAGTTTCCCTGGCCATCCTGCCTGCGTCTTCAGGTCAAAGGTATTTTTCGAAGTTTCCTTGTCCAAAACCAAGGAATATCAACATGGATGATGGGGATCAATTAAACAGTACATGGAAAAGGACTATCCAATCAGAGTACAGTACTCCACTACCAGTCCAATATAAAGCAGACAAGAAAACTTTGAAAAATATTGTTAAGGCCTGCTTTGTAGGAAATACTCTCGGCACGGGCCACCCTACCTTCATCCGCAATGAGGAGATTTAATTAAATTGCCCATACCACCATCCCCCAAAAGCCTTGTGAAATTTATTTACAGCAGCACCAACTCACTGTTTGGAAGGGCTGCCTACCAACTTGGGACTCGGCTTGAACCACACTCAGCCCCTGTGTTTGCCATTTTTGAATGAACCTGCACTCATTGAAATCACTCCCACCCCTCCACTTATTTCACATCCCACGTGCAAAGCCATTGGATCGGTCAACGTTAAAGGACATCCATCCAAACAAACTTATCCCCCCCCCCCCTCCTTCACTCATTTCATTATTCCAATGCACTCATCAACCAGGTCGTCTAGAGTGGAGGAGTTTTACCCCCCTTTCATTATTGTCTCCCCTTTTCTCATCCTAGCCCTCCTTCCTCACATCCCCTCACTGTCCCAGATGGGCTTCATAGTCTCCCATTACACTTGCTTGCTCTCCACCACTTCGCCTGCCAGCATCTTCCAGCTCTTCATTCCCTGCATTCCTCCAGCTCACCTTTTTGGTTGCATTGCTTTCTTCTGTTCCTGGCAGCCTGCCTTCTCTCCAGCAGGGCATTAGTGGAGCTCTCTGTAAGCATTCTGTTTGTGGTTGGAGGGAGGACAAGGAGTGAATGTCGGCGTGAGGGAAGATTGAGTGGGTGTTTACCGGATGCTGCTGCGTGTATTCCAGGTGGGCTAAATGAGTTTCACCAATTCTTGCCATCGATTTATATCTTAGTAATCGATCCGAAGGGATTTTTGAAAGATGACAATGATTGTACAGCTCGCAATGAACTCTTAGCCTGCATAAAACTCTAGAATCCTGTGAATGGGAACATTAAAATCATATTTCTGTTCTATTTTTATCGTTTTCCTCAATTTATGAATACCCCATAATATTCCTATTTCAATTTGATTTCTTCAAATATATTGACCAGGATTTCATTCCGGGGACCACTTAACAGCATGTAAAATTTGTTTTCTATACTACCATGCCACATAATTCTATTAGGAATAATAATGTAATATGTAAATAAAATGTTTGGAGCAGTTACTTGGCAAGGAAAGATCCAGGCAGATAAGTTGCTCATTCTTCTCTTTTCATGTACTCAAGTTAAAATTTGTTCCGAGTGAAGATATTACCCATAGTAGAGT
The DNA here is from genome assembly GCA_037158775.1 of Hetaerina titia. Classification (NCBI taxonomy): domain Eukaryota; kingdom Metazoa; phylum Arthropoda; class Insecta; order Odonata; family Calopterygidae; genus Hetaerina; species Hetaerina titia. The sequence goes on along the minus strand of CM073772.1, from coordinate 99,429,485 downwards.
TGTATGTCATTTTAAACTTGTCACGTAATTATGACCTGGCAAAAAATTTGTAACTTACAACAATTATTACACAATATCAAATTTTTTAGAATGTTTTTGCATTCTTAGAAACTAGCCCAATAACATGATTTTAACGAAGGAGATCAAGTTGGTGTGGCAGCTAGTGTATTGGCTTCCCATGCTGAAGACATGGGTTTGAATCACAGTTGTGGCATAACTTTTCTAAGTTATCCTGAGCCCTGCTTTGGTGCCATATGCTGTAATGTAGTAGTTCATCCTTCAAATAGAGCATTAACTTATGTAACCCCTTGGTATCTTTCCCTTATAGTGGCCTAATGCTGACAATGGTGTCCTCTCCCCACCCTCATTCCCATATTGATATCCTAGGGTATTTATTAGAGCACAAAAGAGAACATTCATGAACTTCTACCTCCAATATTTGTCATTGAGTTATCATGCTCTGTGGTCTTTGTTTGCTTGTCTTCAAATGATCAATGAGGCTTAAAATGAAATACTTAAGATATTTCTATCAGGACTGAGGTGTATTACATCCAGTGTGCCTATCTCTGCAAGTTATGCAGCTTCTTTTTCACCAGAATTCTGTCAGCCCAAATGTATGTACTGAGTAATAGCTTGCACCATGGCTTGTACCATTCCAACATCCTTTTATTACTATGTACAAAGTATTTTCACAATATGCCATCTTCAGGTACATGTGAGCACACGTGAACAAATGTGCCTACTACTACAGGAATACAAATATAGATTCACACAAAATATAACTGGGAGAAGTGCAGTACTTAAGTATTTGAAAATCATCTTGGGAAAGATTTTGTGGAAATAATTTTAATGAACAAATCATATACTGTGAGTAAATCAAAATTTAATGAATTTTCTTGATGTTGCATTTCATATTAATTTACAACAGTGTTCCTGACTAACAATTTAATCAGTAAGTGGTTGTTTCTAAAATTAAAAAGTTTAAATGGTATATTACTAGAAATAATATCGATGGACCTCAACTCTTACCCCAAACCTAGAATGGACTCCACTTTGGAAGAAACTGTCTTTTGATGTCTGCAATATCACTTATTCAGCATTAGCATAACTTTGGTGTCACCATTTGTATACCCTCAAATGAAAGAAGCCATGCTTTGATGTGTGCTCGACCACATGAGGTCTGCTGAAGAAGAGGGGACAGGGAAAAGAGCAAGATTCACACTGCAAGTAGTGAGGTAAGCTATTTTAAATCTTTATAAATTATATCCCTTCTGTGAAAATGTGGAGATATTTGACTTAGTCTTTGCAGTGCTTCTACAAGTAGTAGTGAGCGTCATATGTAGTTAGTGGCATGTCTTAAGCCAAAGATGACTATTTGTTCTTCAATAAATTGAAAGCCTTTCATTTGATCATTCAAATTTTGATTGAGTTTTCTTTTTTTCTTTCTCAAATGAATATTTCAATCAAAGAAAAACTTTTCCGAATAAATCTCATATTTCCCTTTAACTGGTTGGAATCAAGTCATCTAATGTGTTCTCGTGAAATGAAGTTTTCTTTGAACCTCACCATAAATTTAAGTTAGAACACAGGTGTGATGCTGTCTTTGTCTTTTAATTTATTTAAAAAAACACAATGATCCTTATTGAGGGATTGTGGTTAGGATGTTCAATGAGTTCAAGGATGGTTGGGGCACTTGCTCTAAGGATTGAAGGTTAGGGTGAGTTATTTTTAGAAAAAGGTTAAAATAATGAAGAGTATATATTAAATTCAATGGACCACATGGACCCCCATAATAATAATAATAATATTCACAGTGATCTTAAGATGGTGTCTCTGGTTTTCCTTAGTTTTGGCCATTGGAATTTGCACTTCCATGAGTTGGTGAGCATCCTCTGTTGAAACTCTTAGCTTATTTGTATGATTTCTCTGGCTTCTATGATGAGTTGAAGTTAGAATCAGCTCTCAATGGCCATTAATTTCGCCTCTCCAAATTACATGTTGAGCAAAGGCCACTCCACACATATTATGCAATCACCAACAAAGAGAATTGCTTGTTTTTCAGTGTATCTATTGTGTTATTGCAAATAAGTTGAGTTCTGTATCAATGGACAATATGACTTGCTGCATTAACCTTTCACCTTGAAATTGCCTCCTGGGATGTTTTTAATTATAAAATTCTTGAGATTAATTGCAAAGCTGCTTTCAGACCAGATGGACCAAAGCAGTGGAAAACCCAGGATGGCTAATTCATAATATTCCAGTCATTGCCTAACCCTCTGTTGCTGCAATTAACACCTTAAATCCTTTTGCCTATTTTCTTACCTCTTTATTAACCCCAGCCCCCTTTCTCTACATCCTTCTTTCATATCTTTGATTTTTTCTCTCCACTTGCCTATTTTTCATTACCTTGTTTTTGTCTGTCATATTGTCCAAGAAAGTCGGTTCACCTGCTGTAGAACCTCACTGAAAGGTCATCTATTATAAACACACTTTTCTGGAGTGAAAATTATTATCCCCTATCTGAGCTGAAAAAATTATTCAATCTTACTAACCCAAAGGGATCATTTGAGTTACAAATCAGTTGTCAATAGACCTTAATAATCAGGTTCTCATGGACCCATGGAATGTGACCCCAGATGGGGCTTTGAAGGGTTTTATGTGGGATTTCCAGCTGAAATACACTAAAAATGATAAGTTTTAAAGCAATTTGGATTTCAATAAGCATCATGGTTTATATAATATCATAATATAAAATATTTGATAAAACCCATTAAGTCTATCCAATTGCAAATCTTCTGTCACTTTAAGAGGGAAAAGATTTCTTTGTTACTCCCAACAATATTCACCTTGGATATACTATATTCTATAAAATGTTCTTAAATGTTTTAGCACTGAAGTGTTGTTTTATTTGAATAGCTTAGGGACTGAGTGGCATGACCCAAGTTATTTTGGTATAATGCTGAATGGATAAGGCAGAAGGGAATGTGGAAGACTTGTCACGGGACTTTGGAGGGACCAAATGGGATGCAGTTGGCAGGGCATCTTCTCTATCACTGGTTATTTTTCTCCATTCCTTCCATATCTCCCATCTATTTCATTTCCTGTCTTCCCTAAGCCATTTAACACCACAATTCATCGAGAGAACATTAATGATCGGCAGTAAAATGGTGCTGTTAGGTTTCACATCAATTGGATTACTGTAAGGAGTATGATCATGATATATTTTCATAATGACTCTTAGCCAGGGAAAAGTTTTGACTTTAGGTTTTTAATATCCTTATTGGAATCCTGAAGATAATCTCTAAAGAACCTTGTTTCCCTGAACACTGGTAAACTTCCTCTAATTTGGTCATCAAATAAAAATTTCAATGAAAAAAATAAAGGGTTGACCTACATGGGAAATAGGGTATTTGTAGTAATTAAAAAAAAATATTTGCGATCAGAGGTAAACTTCAACAAGGTCTGATTTGAAATTCATTGCCATTGTAGCATTGTAATAGTTTGTAAGGTTGAACTTACTAAATAATTTCAGATCTGCATGTTTCAGCACCGAGGTCTCTAAAATTATTCGTACTCCAACAAACATTGGTCGCTTGGATAATATATACAAAATAATTCGGGAAATATATGCCAGAGCTAGCAGACTCAAGGACTCCTTCTTCCCACGGACAATACGGGATAACAACTGTAGGGTTACACTTGTAGATAGCAAAAATGCCACTTGTCACCCTCGGCATCTAGGGAATAATTAGTTATACTCAATAGCATGCACACTCTACCTGGCTTTCACTAACCTCTTGTGTGTTGTTGTCAAAACCCCGCATGACTACCTTGGAATGCCATTTAGTAGTGTAGTGCTCTTCACAGTATTGTTTGCTCTGCTTTTGGTACCCTAAATTTCCCCTTCCACCCCTTGTCCCTCTCCGTGGGGGAGCCCTCCTCCTACCTGCGGCGTTTGGTCAAATTCCTTAACTTGGGTAGGGGAACGTTTGTGTTGCATGTTCTTGGGGTGGTGGAGTTTCGGTTTGCGACTTACCAAAATCTAGCTTGCACATTATTGGATAAATTCCTTACTGCATCCTAAGGTGCCAGTGTTTGTTGGATTGTAGCATATGTAATTGCATGCATGTAGAATGGAGGTAGATTTGTATTTGCATGCATGTAAGATGGTGGGATGTTTCTAATAATGTGTGCACCACTGTGGATTTGGGTTTGCATGTATGTGCTGGTTTTGAATGCGGTTTTTCTTTCCCTTTTTTGGGTGGTGACCTAACACCCCCGCCACATACCCTTGCGGCAGCTTGTGGGTATTATGTAGATGTAGATGTTCTAGTTATGTCCTGGTTACGACTTGTTCTACAGCTGCTTCTGAATCCTGATTGTCGCTGTATAACGGTGGTAAAAGCAAGCAGTTGTAGCGGTTGCATGTGGGCAGCATTCGTGGCAATGGTGGTGAATGTTTTAAGGAAGTGGGTCTCACTATTGATTAAATAAATCCAAATATGATTGTTTATAACTTGATACCCACTGTTGAAAATGTTCCATTGAATTTATTTTCATCCTTGTTGAAAGCATACATTTCATGAAAGTTCATAAGTTATAATTAAAATTTTTCACTGGAATGAACTCTTAAACATTAAATAAATTCAAAAAACTACTTAACAAGAGGTATGTAAAAAGTGAAAATTTTGAGTAAAATTTCAGGGGCCAACTAGAACATGAGATTAACCGAAATTCAGGCATATATGGTGAGAGCCTCCCTATTGTTCAGTGACAAGAGCTTCAGCCAAGGTGATGTCACAGATTATTTCATGTGATACCTCCAGAAGGATATAAATGCCATTAAAATGGTAATGTTTGCTACCTGATTAATGGCAAATATGGTAACTGTGGCAATGCCAAGCTTCATCCGTTAATCTTAGTGCCATGTCGTATCCAATTGGTCCAAAGTAAGAACAAGGAGAGATTCTGAAATGTATATTCGAAAATAATAGACAGTGAATTGGAATAAAGATGGGTGGTTCTGTAGGAGATTGAAAAGTGTTTCTTTCCTGTAAGACTCTATAATTCCTACTTCATGCGTGAGAAACTGCCTCATTGATAGAGATCTCCTTAAATTAATAAATATCATTGGAAATTCACACAACAGGATAATAAGATAGGGCCAATTCCATTCTCCGAGCCAGCTTTGGTCACCCAGGAAGATCTGGTTCACTGACAAATCGCACATGTAATCAACCAATCCATAAGTCTATGAAGGATTTTGAATTAACTATTTTTTTCAAATGTGCACATTTGTTATTCTAAATTTTGTTTTTAATCATCGTAAAAGTTATTGTTTACAGAAATTCAGTGCCAGCTTATAAACTAATTGCTTTCAACATTTGTGATAAGTGCCAAATATTTGCCCTGCTACGATGGTAAATGAAGAAATCAAATGAACATATCACAGGGAGATGTGATTGTCCTGGAATATTGCTGGACTGCTGACTGGAGGGCCTGGGTTTGATTCGAAGTAATGCCTCTAAGGCACCCTCAGCTCCACCCAAGCTTTTTTTTTTTTGGAGTACCGGATTTTCCTGGGGAACCATAACCGGTGCAGGGAAAGGCACTGACCCCCCTACCCTGATGTGTGGATTTAACACTCCATCCGACTTGGTGAACTCTACAATCAATAGACTAACATATCTTTTTGGGGTGTGATTAGTGATTTTTTGTTTTATATCACAGTGGTGTATCCAAGTATTTAGTAGTTTTTCATGTGGATTGATTATTCTTTTGTTTTTATAATTAATAGATGTATCCCTATTTGATGTAATCCAATCTTTAACATGTAACATGCAAATAAAGACTTTTCTTATGTATTTGTGGAGTAATGAAATGTTTTTTAAAATTTTGACACGCACTCGTTCATTTTTAACTTGGGGAAATCAGCTGCAACCAATAAACCAAATGAACAGAAATGTAGGTGGGTGCTTGTGGATGACAATGAGTTTTAGCTGATTGAATTGAAGTATGATTTCAGGTGTTAAATTATTCATGCTGGAAAAACAGTAGACAAACACCAATTAGTTAAGAACAAAGTAACCATAGTGAAGAATCTGTTGTAGAGTGGCCCTCTGAAATGGTCCTTTAAGCCCCATGAAATCCAAAGAGCCTTAGTCACACTCTTATGTAGATGGCTTACTTTCATTTCATCTTTATTTCAAATGTTTCTTCCAACTAACAGTTACCAGGGATAAAGGTTAATTCAAATCCTTCCAAAGGATTTCTCTTTTTTCCACTAGTTTCTCAAGGTCAGAATCCTTAATCTTCAAACTGGATCTCAATGGTGCAATGGAATATGAAGAGTATTGATTACATTTTGAAGTAATCCACTCCTACTTTGAGTCACATTTTTTGTTTTGGCAAAAGAGTTTCCAAAAAAAAATTAATTTCATTAAATTAAGATTAAAATCCTTCCATTGGTGTGAGATATTATATAGTTCTATAATTGGCAGGTAAATCTGTTCCAATAAATTTCTGTTCATACAGTTCATCATCAGTAACCAGATTCATAATCCTAGTTTTGTCAGATTCCATAGAAATCAAACCTACTATGTACTTGAATATAATCCTTTTATTTAAAATTCCTTGATATCTTATTCTCATTTGATTGCTACATTGTCCTGCTCCTTAACATCTGTCTAATAATATCACTTTAATCTGCCGGTAAAGGTAGGTTTATGATGAAGACCAGATACCAAACAGCACTGCGACAACATCCTTGCCCACCTAACTAAACCCAACATCCAACACCACAATAGACCCCTATTTAATTTATGCATTCCTCCTTATTCCATTCTGTTTAATATGCCTTTATTATTACTATCCCTTCCACGCTTCACTGTTCTCCCCTCTATTATAATTTTCAGTGTCCTATTGCTAATCACAAAGGTCTGCATCCACTTTTCCTGCATAAGTTTCCCAGCAATCCTCTCTCCTCTCCCACCATTCGTAGTACTTCCTAGTTAGTGGGCTAATAATATGCAGTCGGCAATTCATTACAATCTAAATTCCTTATGCCTGTGCAACTAAGAAAATGAATTTTTATTATGTTTTTAATATTTCCCTTTGATAAGTAAACGTAAATAATTTGACTATGACGTACTAAGTGATGTTTGTATAGTAGTTCGTAAAAGTAATTTTCTGGCACAATTGAAAGCATATGTAATAGTTTTTCCATGTCACGGTGTAAGAGTAAATTATTTAAACTTTTCACGAAGACAAAGTTTGTGAAAATTTTTAAATGCACTAAATTTGATTTTGGATGAAAGCCAAAGACAATTTGAGATGCGGTAAAATTATCCCTGAAATATCAGGGACATGGGTTTTTTCAAACCCAAGGAGTCTTCAGAAAGTTTTGTTTGCTGCATTGTTTAAGAAGAACTTATTTAGTTGACATTTTTGTATTCTATAATTTTGAAATAAAGGTTTTGAATATATTCTTGCATTGATGTTTCTTTTAATTAAAATGTTCTCTACTGACTGCAGTAATAAAGAGAATGTGAAAGTTACAAACAGTGCAGTGGATAGAATTGCATTGATCAACCGCACCATTGAAACTATGTTAAGATCAAGTTCTTGAGGAATTTTTGGAAAATGGTATTATTGAATAATATTTTAGTGTTTTGGATCAAACATAACTCTTCTATGCTTCGCAACTGGCCGATTTTATTGAAATAAAAAATTGATTAAATTACTAAGTATGAACTAGAAGAAATTGCAACAATTTGGGTTACAGACCCATTTTTAATTTGAGCATTATTAATATTAAACTAGATAATGTTTAAATATTACCTCGCTAATATTTAAATACATTATGAAGTTGCAGCACATTCTATGCTGCAACTTCATATTTTATATTAACCGCGCCCCAAGTTCGAACGAATCCCATTATTCGAAATACGGTATACACACTGCATTTTGCATGGCCATGTAAAAATTGAATTTCGAAATTACACGGTGTCTCTAGTGGGAAAATGATGTATTAGGATGTGGTGGCATTTGAGGTCTTCTCAAGTAGTGAAAGCATGCGCCATCTGTTGGCTGAATCCTCAATCAATCCTTTAATTAATTTTTTTGCTCATTAATTTTCAGTAAATTGTCGCCAGAGATTTGACGGAAGGTTCAGGACGCCGCAGGAGATCAGTAAAACAATTAAATATTGAATATTTTAGTGAAGGGGGCTGCCATTTTTTTCCGGGGCCCCGCGGCCCGGCTGGAAAAATGGCAGCCCTCCTCTCAAAAATATTCAATATTTAATTGTTTTCCTGATCTCCTGCGGCGTCCTGAACCTTCCGTCAAAATCTCTGGTGACAATTTAGTGCATATTAGCGAAATGAAAAAATTTTGCGAAAAAAAAATTTCGGCTGCAAAAGGGAATCGATGTAAGACACTCCATAACCTCACCTCCGCAATCCCCCTCTTATCCCCTAGGCTACTGGGTTTCTTGTGAAAAGTGGGTTCAAAACTAATATTTGTTCTGCAAAACTACGGACTTTGCCGATTTTTGCTCAAAATCGAAAACTCAGCAAGGCTCTCCCCTGACGAATCCGAGGTATCTGCCTGCCTCGACGGTTCCCTCGCCTGGCGAGTGGCTCTGGACTTAGAATATTTTTCTCTGGGGGGACTCGGGACTTGAATACACATTTTCTCGGGGATGTTTAGCACCCCTCCTTGGTACTCCGACACGGCTCGTGAGCGGTTGGCCGTCGATGGAGCTACTCTTTTTTGACGCGTGAACCGGTTCTCGGAAAACATTCAATATCATGCTTTTTCGCATGTGATAGACCAATTAACTCTAATTATGAGACTGCCTTCAGTTGGGTGCGTGACGCAATTTTTGACCCGGTGCGAGCAAATGTAGCTCATATTTTTGTTGTAATCACGAATTACACCTTAAAATTAAAAGAACCTTTGTCCCGGTGCACATATTATTACTATGCCGGATAGGATAAAATTACGTAAGAATAATTTGTCAACATTTTAGGCTACCGACGTACAGATTATGTCATCTGTTCATATTTTTCACATGTAGTAAATCTACTATTTAACTTTTATTTAAACAATTTGATAACAAAGTTTCGAATAGATATATACTGGAAATACCCACATTCCATTCATGTTAATTTATCTACTTATAATTGTTTTAATTCTGAACGAATTGAACTATTCATATTGCCGAATGAGAGTATGGCAGAGGGTGTAGATATATTCAGACTGCCATTATTTTTTGGCAATTATCAGAATATGTTTTTTTACAGTTAACTGCATTTTAGGTATCAATTCAAAACCAAATTTTCATTAAGTGATAACCTCTGAAACATTTTTTTTAGATGAATTCCTGTTATTTTCTTTTTTCTTATGCAGCATATTAAGGCAAAATTAGTCATTCGGAAGTTACACAAAGGGAAACATTTAAAAATTAGACAGCATTCATTGTTTCTTTCATTTTTATTACTCAATACATTTTTGAGATAAATGTGTGTCATAAATTGCATCAGTATTCCAAATGACCTTTATTAACAAAAACATTTGACTGATATGCTCTCATAGCCACTGTCCACAAAGTTAGCAGTGGAGGAGTTGCAGCCGGCCTCATTTAAGGCCCTGTCCAACTTGGCACCAGCAAGGAAGTCAACCTTTGCTCCTTATTTCCTTTGGTGAGGAAGCTTGCTGATCACCATTGATTCCCATGGATGCTCATCTTCTCACCTTGTGTAAGCATCCAAAGGAAGACCTGAGCGAAAACAATTAAAATGATTATGAATTTAAGTTGTGGTTTATTAAAAGTACTTTTAGGATGTTTCAAGCAGAAACAAATACTTGTGGTAAAAATGCCTACAGAATTGTATACTGGTTTAAGATTGAAAGATTGGTTCCCCTTTAAAAATTTTTTAAAAATCAGGAACTTCCATTTAATCTACATGCACAACCACATTGACATATCAGAAATATTATGCTTTAATAAAAATGGAAATGAATTTCATACATATGGTATTTTAGTGAAATGGATGCAATCGTCCATGGCAATTTATTAGAAATTATTTGATTAACAACTGCTGCTACTTCACTCTATTTCAACATTTTATTCATTTATAGTCTTAGTTTTTAGGTGAGGCAACCAAAAGCTCAAGTCATTTGCCCCATTAGGGATGGACAGGAAATGATGAAGGGTGGAGAGAAACCCGGCGTCGGCATTAGCCTGCTCTTAACAAAAGGCGCCAAGGGGTTGCAGGTTAACGCCCCATTCGATGGACTGCGTACTCACCCAAAGTGTTCTGCACAAAGTGCCTCAAGTAGGGATTGGGGTACCACTGAAAAATATCTGTTGCCGCCAAATTCGAACCCGGGCCTTCTCGGTGGGAAGCCTGTACGTTTGCCACTGCACCTTATTCATTTGCCTAAAACTATGAGAAATAAGGAACATCTTTAAGAAAATGTATCTGTGATAAACAATTGTTAAGAATGGGGGAAATGAATAACATCAGATCATCACTCAAATACCATGTAAGAAATCTGAATCTAAAATGCATTCATATGTGCATGTTGATCAAATGAATTTTTTTTAAGCATTTATACTTCAAATATTTCAAAATATATTTAAATACTGTCATATGAATGTGGAAATTATAAGAAAATTACAATGGAATATCTTTTCTTTCAAGAAAAGGGAGATGAGGTACAATGGAACATGGAACAACTTATATTTTACTGTATCAAATATGTTTATCTAACAGAATAACACCTGGGCTAATAATTAAGTTCACAACATGTTTTTACAGACTTACTGATGGATTCATATTTTTTTCTGAAGGAGCTCCAACCACTGCTTGGTTGGCCTCTTCTTCCACACTCCTCACCCAATTAGGGCCTATAAGGTTGAAGATAAGTTTGAACATAATGCATATAGATGATCCCCGGAACACTATCCATATGATGCCCCGGGAGAAAAAAGTAGAATGATACGAGTTTTAATACCTCTAGAGACTTTTGAGTTAATATCCCAAAAAGGTGACCAAATATGAATCAAAGGAATGAAGATTGGGATGTAAGAATAAGGGCAGAATGAAAGTAGACTAGTGTGGGTTGGGAGAGTCCAAGGCAGGAGAGGTGGGAAAACAGTGAGGGCAAACAAGGAAATGTCTCTCCAGCTAACAATCATAACATCTTACTTCCTTAAAATCCTTTAATAGAGGAAAGTAGCACTTATTAAAATGTTATATCACCACTCAAAACAGTTGCTAATGCCAGTAGATAAGCATATATCAAAAGCTTATGAAATCCTACGGAGATTGGAAAAAACCAAATGGGAATAGAATTAAAACAAGTATGCAGCATGGTAGGGGAGGGGAGGGGAGAGAATTTTTCAGAATAATTTGAAGACAATGGGAATTATTGTAGGGTATTGACTGGAAATAAAAATTCAATGTGTGTGATAGAAAGGAGAATGCTGGGTATCTAAGCTAGTTGTATGTTTTAAGGGTGCACCAACAGTTAAGGTCATTTTGCACCATTGCCAATTAATTTAGGGCAACAATGCTTACAATTAAATTTAAAGGCATTTTAAATTACAAGGCAGAATGAAGGGAAAGGGTTGATAATTTGGATGAAATTGAAAGTAGCTGATAAACTTGAGCGGCAAAATACCCGACACCCAAAAAACATCACAGCTTTGACAGAAATGACCTAACGGACATCACAGGAGGAACACCACTCTTAAACATCCGGACCAGTATGTCTCCAACACCAAAGAACATCATTCATAGAAGAAATTTTTTAACCATTTTGGTGAAATCTCAAATTACTTCAAAAACATAAAAGAATCAAACAAAGAAATTGCTCGGGGTAACCAAAGGAATGAGTGCCAAAATAATATTTTTATTGCCCACAGACCATATATATCATGTACGTATAGGAGTCTTCAAACAAAGAAATTTACAAAATATATTTCGGTACTATGAACATGCTTAAAAATGAGTGTATACATTAAAATATATAATAAAAACTATGCATTACATTTACTTCATACGAGGGTTTCCACGGCTTTGAGTGGGTTGTCCTTGTTTTTCCGGGTTCTCCATTCACGTTGATTGCCTTTTGGTGACAAGTTTTTATATAGGACTGATAGTTGATTACTGCGCTCTGACTGGATAGTCCTTTTCTATGTACTGTTTAATGGATATCCATTGTCCATGGTGATATTCCTTGATCTTGGACAAGGAAACTTCGAAAAATACCTTTGACCTGAAGACACAGGCAGGATGGCCAGGGAAACTGTAGTCACCAAAAGTCAACCAATGCAGATGGAGAACCTGGAATTGCAAATACAAGCATTACAATTATAAGTTTTTTAAAAATTTATTCAATGGAAATTAACACTTCATTAGAAGGAATTTCCTGAGTTTCAATCGAAATCACATAATTAATCACTCATTTCCAATGAGCTTGGTATTGTGTTATAAATTATTACACCCATTACCATTGGAATTTTACATGAAATTGTTGATTTATGATAACTTATGTGGATGTTATGATTTCTAATATGAGAATATTTCTATTTTCATGAAAGATATGGCTTTATTTATGATTAAGACAGGCATGGCAAATATATATTACATAGAAGGAATGGCAAGAAAATTTCAGTTGTTTGATAAAGGGCCTATATGGTTGAAGATAACTTTGTACAACATGCATACAATTGATCCCCAGAACACTATTCCATATGATGCCCCAGGAGAAAAAAGTAGAATGATACACAAGTTTTAATACCTCTAGAGACTTTTGCAGTAACCAAAGAGTTTACATCAAAGTGTGCTGTTCAAAACATTATTAACATCAATGTTCCATGCACCAGGTTATCAACCTAAAACCTTGGTAGTGAATGTATAAATTAATTATTTCTTGTTGAGATTGAAATCAATACCCTCTTGCAATATTGCACGATTAAATCCAAGGACCTGTTTCTTTTTGCATAACTAGTACACAAGTATGCTGACACTTTGATACTTTCACTTAAAATGAAATTATTAAAAATGTACTTAGTTGAGTACCTTTGGTATTTAAATTATTTGCCTATTGGCATTTTTTCAAAATGAATTTTTAAAGAAGGAACTAGGCAAAAATTGACATATTAATAATTAATCCATCTCGCAAAAGGTGATTCTTATTGAAATAATTTTTCAATAAAAAAGTAAGATGAAAGAATGATAAGAGCAACTTTAACATGACACTTTCACATTATTTAGAGTAATTTAAATTTTCATTAGATTTCATAATGATTTATTTATCTCTTAGAGAAATTCATCAAGTTCTTGGCATAAAATTTACTGAAGGGTAAAAATAGTTTTGTTAAATTAAGGTAAGGAATTGAAGCTAATTCTGCTTTTACTGAAGTTACTTTAATTTGGTTTAACTTAAATATTTTCCAAATATATTACACAAACTAAGTGAGGGGTGTGGTAGTCCAATGGGTAGCGTGTTGGTTTATTGCACTGGGGGTCTGGATGCGATTCTGGATGAAGCCTCTTGAGAACACCCTCTACCCTTCATGCTGTGGGATTTTTCGGGTACCAGATCTTCCTGGGAAACCACAAAGTGGCACAAGAAAAGGAACTGGCCACCATTATTATCCTGTTGATTAGTGAATGTCAAAAAATTCATCTTATTACTAGGCGAGGTATATCAAAGGCAACCTATGAGTTTATTAATGTTGTTAGATAAAATGAAAATAACGTCCCAGCAAGCATAAGCTTAATATGTGATATGATTTCACCCAAGTCCATGATACTAAAAGTCAAATTTGAAAATACAACTAACAAAATGATTAAACAAGAGTAACCACAGTGATCAGCACAAAGATTGATTTTTATAAATATGAGAGTGCAGCTCGCCTCACAAAATCGTAAGGTATGTAGGATTAAAACATTTGACAGAATACCTTGTACCCAGTTGCAAAGGTGTTTGGCAAATTAGGACATCATGCCAAAATTAAGGAAGGGAGGTGAGGCAGTTCATTTCCTTAGGCTGTTTGTGGTTTCCATGTTGAGCACCCTAAAAATAATAGAATTACAGTGAATCTGGGAATTTTCCACTCACCAGGAATCAGACCTGGGCCTTGCCAGTTAAAATGAATTATCTAATCCCTTGGCTACCACGCCTCCCAGAAGAAACAATTGCATACTAAATTTCCATCATAAGATAATGTTAATTTGATGATGAAATTATAAAAATGACATTTCAATATATGATAGAATATCAGCAATCCTGCATCATTAGGATGATTACAAATTGGGCTTGATTGGTTTATTTTCACATTGTTTTTCCAAAGATGTGATGCTTTCAACATGGGCTACTCTACTCTAAAAAAACTAATTTGAATCTGTAAATGCACCTTAGGTGTCACATAACCGATAAATTTCCTAGTCATCTTAACACAAAAAATCTACATAAAGTCACTTGATTTGGCAGATAATACAAATTGAAGAAGTGGTCTCTCCAAATTTTTTGCCACCACCAGACATTGGTGCCATATTTTGCAAGTAAGTTTTCATTGTGGAATGGTTTTTAATCAGGTAAAGTATAGTTTTAACAAAAATTACTAAATATCCATTCATCGGAAAATACAAGTTTTAAGTTAGTATTGGAAAGACACTAAAAGACAGCCATCATTTATCAACTTCGCCCAAAAAGAATACCTGACACCACACACCACAATAAATCCTTCCGTTCCATATTCATTCTATCTCCCTTCATTCCACCCAACATCCCTAGTAGATTCCTATACACAGAAAGGAGAAGGCGATATATTTCCCAAAAAACTATTATTCGCAAAATCTAATTTCAACACATAGGCGTCATAATAAGGTACCCAAGGATTATGACTTTGCATTGAAACTAGTTGTCGCAAATTTAAAGTTTTGTGGAGAGTACATAGTAATCTTTTATTCTCGGCTATACTACAGTGTCAACATTTACACCATTTCTACTTGCTAAGACAAAATTTAAATAATTCATCATCGTACTTATAATACTTGGGGAGTGAGTGAAAATATTTGGCATATTGTCTCAGTAGAGCCAGAGGAAACTTCAGTTATAAGATTTTACCCAGATGCTCTCCTCTCAGCTGCAGGTGGACTTTTTTTCGGCTGATTTCCCTGCAATAAGCCCAAGATGAAATGACGTGGGAAGCTTGACATGTTTCAGTCTAGGAGTGACCTCATCTGAAGCGTATCTGCAGAGAAAGCTACTTCAAAACAGTATTTTTTTTCGGCTGAAAAAATTAAGGAATTGGTGGCTAATTTTAACCGAGCTTCAATACGCCGGGACGGTTTCTTTGTTTTCCTTATAAGGATTCCTGGGAAAATTATTCCGGTCGCTCAGAAACCCAACGCTAGATTTGAGCGCGATATAAATTACGGTGCCACTGTCGCGTACGAAGGAATGAACTACAAATTCAGGTTGAATTTTTATCTAGTTAACACGCGATCGAATCTGCAGTTCCTCCCCATTTCGAATCACATGAAAGCGAGGGATAGACCAGAAGGTAATCGGATTATAAATTGTGGAGCGTCTACGAGGACGAAGAAATGGACGTCGCAAAACGTAATTTCAATGTGTTATTTTTTAAAATTAGGTAATCTACCGGTTAAGGTAGGTTTTTGGATGGACACAACTATCAAATAAACATTTCGTAACTCCAAACAAAACCCAATCCAGCAACCTAATCTACATTTTCAAGTGTGTGCACACAGAATTGGAAGCTACCGCGGTCGTGATTGCAACATCAGTATTGCCGAGGATCGACAATATTTGTAGTTTTAGGGGAGGTGGCGAAAAGCAGAGGTCATTAGCGCCATTCGGGGTGGGTGAGAAAGGGAGATGGTTGGAGAGAAACCTGGCGTCGGCAGTAGACCACTCTTTTACGAAAGGCGCCAAGGAAACCGCAGTTTAACGTTACAAACGACGGGCAGTGTACTCACACAAAGTGCTCTCCACGAAGACCATCTTAGGGATCGAGACACCACTGAAACCATCCCGATCCTCATCGATGACAATTACGGGACCGTCATTAATACATATCCAGGACATTAACGACAATTAAGGCAAGCTGAAGATCGGATTTACCGCGTACTTCAACCCTTTGTTCAGCGTATGTACATACGGATGCCAGGAAGAGAAAGCACACTTCAAAATAATTTTTGTAGGCCGACTGCATACAAACCAACATGCAACCGTCAATTTTGGAAAGTGGCCCTAAGATCTAGATAATCGAAACCCGACAATTAGAAACTTAATACACTGAACACGGTTATGAAGAAGCCTAATCTACAACTGTATGTTTGCACGTGGGCTTGTATTAAATCACCACTCACCAATGATATAGAGCTGCCCGTAATTTAGACCGATTAGTTTTCTCCAGAGTAGCTTGAATACACGCTCTCGCGGGTTCCACCAACTCCGAGAGAGCGATGAATGCATCCGCTTCGATCGGCTGGCTCATCCCGGCCCTCAAAACGAACTGGCGAGACCAAATACCCGTCGCCAAGTAAGGGGAGAACTTTGGGGGGGGGGGGGAGTCGGGGGAGGCTAGGGGGGTTTATTGAGTGGAAGACTTTGCTCAAGAGAGAGTGCAGTCGAATTGAGACGATGGAAAAGGAGGCGGAGGGAATTGTTAGCCCATTTCAATTCCGAAAGTGCGCATTTCGCGCATCTTCGCAGGGCATTCACTGGAGAGGACTGGAGACATGCAGTTAACCGCTCCCTTACTCGCCGAAAGCTTGAGTGCCGAGCGTGCGGACAGCTGCCTCCAAGAACACCAGCCAACAATGCAATTACGTGCACGACTATACAAATACATGCCGTAACACACATGAAGGCAATGAGCCCCATGACGATGCTAATGCCTTGCGACCTGGAAAATAATTGGCAAGCACCAATCAAATTGGCGTAAGGAAAATTATTGAAACTATGTTTTGCTGTAAGGAACATTTCATCAAGAACTCGGTAAAATAAATATGCTGGCAACTACTATTCCTCAGCAGGTATTATGAACCTTTATTTCCTTAGTTCTCTTTGAGTTTATTACATAAGGGCATGGCACCTTGTAGATAACGGGGAGGGTGGGTTGGATGGAGGGTGAGAGGAGAGGGGGAGGGAGGGTTGAGGCACAGGCGAAGCAGCATTGCCAATCCCGCTTCGAAAGTGCGATGAGTCAACTGCAAACCCATGCGACGGAATATGCAGTGCACTCGGGTAGAATTCAATTCCATTTGCCATATCCATTGGAATTCTCCAGGAATTTGGCCATTGAAGTCATTCCCTTCCGGGGAGAGGTTCAATTAGGCATTGTAGGCTTATTTCCATGTTTAGTCATGCCGGTATATTTAATCCAAATATCGAAACATAAAATCTTTACATCCTCGATGACACTGTACCGATTTTTTTCTAGAGATGATTGATGACACTTGGTCATTGCCTCAATTTATTAATTTACATTTTTAAACAATTTTTTTCATTTAATCTGTTTTATAGTGTTCATGTTACCACCTCTCCAACATCTCACAGGTTTATTACCTTTTAATTGATCGATGAGGTCTACATTTATTCTGCGGTGGAGAAAATACATTGTTTATCATAGGAAGTCGTAAATTTTTAATTAAGAGGCGCCCAACCATCTCGAAGACTGTCGGTGCATACTTTTCAGCCTGGGAGCTAAAATTACGTAAACCAGAATACTAATATTGACGAAGAAATGGCACTGCGGTCGGACAATGTTATTCCAATCCCTTATCGTTCGTGGAAATAATTACATCTTAAATCCATCTATTCTATACTCGATCTCTCTAATTTTAATGATATGATCTCTCCTACCGTAGTCCGATGGGAGTTATAATACATTTTCAACATCATTGCTAAAGAGTAATCCTTCCAATTTATGCAAGAGATTTAATCTGTAATTTAATCTTCGCTCCTTGAGTGATTTCCAGTCTAGCTGTTCTAATATTTTGGATACCCTGTTAAGTTTATCAATTCAACGTTTTACAAATCTAACTCCTCTACGCTGCACGCGATCCAATTCGGCAATCAATCCAACTTCGTGAGGATCCCATAGACTTGCAGTATATTCTAAATGAGGCCTAATCAACGACAGATAACGTTATTCTTCGACATTTTCATCGCATTTGCCTAGTACTCTTCTAATAAATCCTAATTTTTTGTTAGCTTGTCCACATATTCCCCGAATGTGTTTCACTCCGGAGAGGTCGTGAGTGAGAGTAACGCCTAGGTATTTAATCGGGCCTACGCATTCCATTTCTGTGATTTATGACTACGCACTTGCGATGTGAGATGTAAGGATATCGGGGATTACTGAAGTAATAGTTATAGAGTAATTTACCGTGGAGGGGACGAGAGTCGACGAGGGGGAGGATCGTAGTCAACAAAGAGCAAGCAACGGATAGAATTTTATCCAGGTAAATTAAAAGCAGAAACGACGACCTTGGTCATAGTTCAGATATACATGTCACCAAGCAATCATAAAGAGGAAGGAGTCAATAGGGTATACGATCAGTTAGAGGACATAACCGTGTGTGTTCCTAGAGGAAACATTTGATACTGACTTGATTTGATTGCTTGGGATGCGACGGTAGGCGAAGGAAGAGAGGGCGATGAGGTGGGGGATTGCGGTTTAGGCCCGAGAAATGACCGTGGAGAAAGCAATTGAGTTCTGTAGGAGACAGGGATTAGTTATCACCAACACTTAGTTTATACACCCCAAAAGACGTAAGTATACATGGAAAATGCTGGGTTATTCTGAAAGGTACAGCTAGATTATATTGTCGTTAGACAAATATTTAGGAACAGCGTGATCAATTTGCACAGGTTCCCTAGAGCAGATGCGGACTCATCACAATTTAGTTGTTATGAAGTGTAGCGACCGATTCAAAAAGAAAAGGAAAGGTAGGTGGGTTGGGAAATTAAATTGGGACGTATAAACTGGATTGACAAGAAACGATCATCAGCAGGCTGAATTTAAGAATTTTCTAGAGAATATTATATCTAATCTGATGACCTCCCACTGAAGCCAATACTCTAAAAGGAAGAAAAGAAAACATAACCCTTTGAAATAACTCCAGTATCACTAAATTTAAACGACAAAGCCTCTACATTACTCATTTGTTTGACTCATTTTGACATACACGGAACATAAAAAGAGAATGATTAGAGGCTCGGGTTACTGTTGATAGGAAATAAAATCTTGAGTAGCACATTAAAAATCTCAAATTCTTGCAGATGTTGTCAATATCAATCTTTATCACCAGTAGAAGTATCTTTAATTCATCATCATTAGTCACCAATCGTGGGAAAGTGTGTGAGGGGCGTCTTGAATGATTTTATCTTAAATAGCTGGTGGACTCTTTTTTATTAGTTAAGCAGGTCAGTGACATCAATTTGCACGATAAAGTGGCCTTCGTTGAGCTTTCTCAAGTAGCATTTTCATTCTCCTATGGGGTCATGAGTTGATAGTAGAATTTCCCTTTCATACATTTCAATTCTGCATGAACTGTCTTGTTATGGTGGAGGCCTATCGTATAAATGGTTGTGGTTCTTTTTTATTCCTTCTTTTCGTCTAACAAATAACGAATTTATTGGGTGAATTCACCCATGTTTTGAATTGTCTTCTTCCAGCGTGGATAGAAATTTGTATGTTATTTCATAGATTTGACTAAATATTCTTCCCCTTCCTCTCCTATATCCTCTTTATCACTCACTCTTCCACCCTGGAGCTTGCACCCCCTGCCACGCACATTTTTGGTGGATCACCGGGTATTTATGTCGATGGTTCAACTTGTAACACTTGCGTCTGCCTCACTATTAGGGTCAAATAATTTAAACTTGTACTGCGTCTACATTTCACATTCAGCTTAAAGAATACGTACGTACCATAAAATTAAATTGATACACTAATTTTTATAATAAAAAAATATGATCACACACCATTCAACAGCCCTCGTTTGTGATTAAGGAAGAACGCATGTTGCTTCAAACTTAGAAGTGTATCCAAAATATTAGAGCAGCTAGGATTTACTAGAAGAGTACTGGGTATATGTGGTGAGTTGATTAAAGAGAAATGTTGTCTTTCGCTGGTTAGGCCTCATTTAGAATATACTGCTGGTATATGAGATCCTCACGAAGCTGGATTAATAGCCGATTTGGATCCTGTGCAGCATAAAGTAGCTAGATTTGTAAACTTTGTAATGATAAACTTAGCTGCGTTTCCAAAATATTAGAGGAGCTAGGCTGGGGATGAGTCACGGAGCGAAGGTTAAATCAATTATTTTTAAAGTTAAACATGGATTTCTACAAAGTTAAGGCCTCAACCATTCAGTGCGTTAAATTACAGATTGAATCTCTTGCATAAATTGGAATAATGTCTCTTTAGCAGTGATGTTGAAAATGTATTAGTAACCCCATCGTACTACGGTAGGAGAGATCACGTCAATGAAATTAGAGAGATCAAGTGTAGAACAGATAGATTTAAGATGTCCTTTTTTCCACGAATGATAAGGGATCGGAATAACATTATCCGACCGCGGTGGGGTCATATTCGGGTCAAAATTAGTATGGATCATCCCCTGGGTACTAAAATAAATAAAAAAACCGATTCCACTTGTCAATAGAGAAGTTGACAATCCTGTCTTCACTCAGCTGCGAGGTTCCCCAAGTCAGTTTAAACAAATATTTGGGATTGAAAGAGTTGGAAAATGTACATTTCGTATCGATAATTCAGCTGCGCGCTGTGAAATGGACGAGCCGAAACGAATGTGATCTGCCTCCTCTGAAGTGAACGAATCAGGTGAAAAATTCATGATTGTCGAATTCACTCTCTTCTCAAATTCGCAACTAGCAAAAATAGCTTCATTGAATCACTCTTTGGAGTCGCATTGTGGTACTACGGATTTCTCCTAATCTACGTAAGGGCTAACTTCGCCTTCGGTGGCTGCTATCCCCTCACAGAGCTGCCTCGCAGGGCATCGTGCACGCAGCACTGCATACTTAGAGCAGCATCGCTTCCCATCTACGCTTGCCTTGAAATTATGGGGAAACACAGTGAACACAGCAAGTTTCGCGACGCAATATCAGTTTAAAAAAATATCAAAACCCCCCTCCATTCGGAGCACTCACAGAGAAGTTGTTATCGCACGTTTGGTGAATGTTAGTCTATCTTGACTGTATGTTTGTTGAATCTTCTCTTCGCATAAGAGAAGATATCACCTTGCTGCATTGAATGCGACGCATCTTTGCCAGCGAAGCACCTCCCAACGGTGTGTAATAAGAGTCCGTAATAGAGTAGCATTGTGGTAATCAGGAGGAACCTGGAAGGCGACCAATTTTGTTTTCCAAAGAAACTGGCTTTTTAAATTCATTATCGGTATGTATTGAGACTTATATGCATACAGTTACACATTTGACATTTCTTAGCAATGGATTATTTTGAACTCCACGTTGTGAATGCGCCAAGTGACCTTGGCCGTCGGAACACCTTCTAAACATTACTCTGTTCTTCTTAGAGGGGGCGCTTGCGAATTTTAATCTCGGGGCGTCGATCTCTTACTTTTTTGTATTTATTTTGAAGAAATCACCTCGTATGAATTTGTGCCTCGAGCAGGTGCCCCGAATACGTTGCTTCTGTCAATGTCCGGCATAATACCTCGCGAGAATAGTGATAACAAAAGTGAAGTTTAAGATACGATTATGGATGTAGCACGATTATTAACGTGCAATTAATTGCATTCATAATAATATCACAGGATTCAGATTTTATAAAATAATACCAACACCTATAGTATTTCGTCAAGGACAAATTAATCGTGCAAGGTGGATATATTCATCCACCTTGCAAAAAGGGAGTTAGTTTCCTCATTTAAAAAAGTAAGCTGAAAATCATCTGCATGATTGAATTCAATTAATATGTTTAGCGTCCTTCACTTGCGTGATGCTGTTGAGTGAGAGGAGGCTAATTCTTCCGCGAGAGTAACGTCTTCCGGGTTTCCAGTTCTCGATCCCTGTTTCCATGAGTTAGCGCAAAATCCCCGGGATTATTACTCGATTAAGCAATCGAGGGCAAATAATGTGCGGCGAGACTCAAGAGTACGTAAGAATTTATCTTTAGCCGAGATGCCATGAAAGAAACTCATTGGAAATGTAGGCGGCACACCCGCGTGAGGCAGTCGCCGGACTATACTATACATACTCGTATACTGTCAATTATCTGGCAGAGAAGTCCAGTTCTTCAAACGAAGGTGCAGCCAACCGCGGTGGGTACAGCAGCCCTCGCTTCCCTCCAAGCGTAAGTCGCCCATGCGTAACTTAATTAACCATCACAATACCATTACAAGTAGTCTCACTCCCCACTCCTGCGCATTTGTAAAACGTGTAACTTTTACCATTTGCGCTGTTTCAGAGGTGTGCAAGGTTTGTACAGGGCTTCTGTGTGGTAATACTTATGTGCGCGATATCGATTTGATCTGACATTATCCTCGATGAAACTATCATGTAAGTGAAAGATAAATCTTGTAAATATCACGACTCAATGTCATTTCGAGCAAATATTAAAGAAACAATGTCAATACTCTCCCCAAGGCCTGAGTTCCGACCATCCATCGAAACCATCCTTGCTTGAGCTCTGAGGGTGGACCACTTTATTTTCACTTAGCTTCCAACATTCAGCCGATTTTGTAACACCGCATCTAATCTCACGCGAACAATCATGAAACAGCCACCATTATTATGCATGCATTATGCCCGTTTTTGCTTTACAAGAATCAAATGTATACTATTTTTCGTGCCTTAATTTGTTCCGCGATTTCGCATTACGACAAAATCTAATGCAAAAACTACCTTCGGGTATGAAAATTAAGTAAGGATCAAGTTCTTGGGGGTGATTTGATTTTGTTTCTCGAAGAAAAACTACCTTCGGGTATGAAAATTAAGTAAGGATCAAGTTCTTGGGGGTGATTTGATTTTGTTTCTCGAAGAAAAACTACCTTCGGGTATGAAAATTAAGTAAGGATCAAGTTCTTGGGGGTGATTTGATTTTGTTTCTCGAAGAAAGGAAAGGTTAATCAGCGCCTTCTGATAAAACTCCTCCTTGTACCTCCTACTGATCATTTTTAGCTTATGTGTCCCCGGTAAATTTTTTAATTTATTGTAGTCAATGATAATTTTTTACGGGAAAGTTTTCCTGTCCACACAGTATGTGGAGAAGAATTAACTCCAATAATTAGGTCATTTTACCTGTTTAAGCGTGGCACAGCCATTGCAGTTGTGTGCGTCATCAGAGATACAGAGTCTTAGATACTCACTGAGAATTGCCACTTATTGCTGTGGGCCCCTTTAATATAATTTCGTAGTCATAAACCATTTGGAACTTTCTTCTTGGTGCAATGTCTCTTTATCCATATCATTTATTTCATTGGTTGTCCATATTTCATAGTCAGTTGAAACACATCTCTGTCTGTTTTTATTTTTCCCCATTGAATTTTATCTCGAGCGGGTGACAGTCGTGCGGTTTGTTGTCCGGCTCCGAAACCAGAGGGCCCTGGGTTTCAAACCCTGGGGTCTACTTTAGGACACTACTATCTAAAAATGAGCTTCATGCTATCTAAATGCTTACTATCTAAAATGCCAGAATTTCGTAGGATCATTCAGGGGAATGAGAAAGAATTGCCCTCACTCCCTACCCTGAATGTGTGAATTGAGCTCAGTTCAGCGTGAAATATAACCTAAGTTTTTGAACCAACCTTTCGGTTTTTTCCCGACCCAATGCACAAATACCAGAATACCAAGGCATACAAAGCTACAAACTGTAATAATTCCTAAATAATATTGTTTATGTCTTAGGTTAGCACATTTTTATCAGTTCTAACCTTGTGAATATTTATTTTGCTAACAGAATTAATCTTTTACGTCCCTACTGCTACTGTACCTATTTCACTTCAATATACTGCTCAAATATATTAACTTTTACCCTACTAAATATTTAAAATACTGCTTTTTCCTTATTATATTACTAATACAATATTATGGTGCTTCTTATCCTATGCATATCACACTGATCTTCTAGCTCAGTTCTCAGCAATGATTGTAACCCCTTTGACATCGACATAAATATCCCACAATCGATGAAACATCGATGTGGCAGGGGTTGTAAGCACCAGGTAAGAGGGGTAGGTTATTATCTACCCCTCCTATGAGGGAGGATATGTGAGAGGAAGGGGAAAATATTCAGTAAAAATACATGAAATAACGTGCAAATTTCTATCGTAAAGAACAGTCTCTTACTGAGCAAATTTCTATTTGTGCTGGAGGAAGACTCAACTCAAAACATGGGTTAATTCAAATAATAAATTTTGAAATTAAATTTTTAATTTTCCCCTTGGGTGGATGGTTGACTAAAACATAATCAACAGGATATCTAATTCATTTTATGAAATCTCCATCAATTTTCATCCCTATCTCTAACCCTTTCCAAGCATCTTTAACCATTTCCTCCACATGTACGTTAAATTGTATGGGTAATTGAGGACATCCCTGACTCACCCCTCTTGCTAAAACTGCCCATCTGGACTTTCCATCCCTTACTCCCACATAGGCAGTCTGAGATTTGTGTAGGTTAAGGATAAGTCTCCTATCCCTCTAAACTACTCCTATTTCCTGCAATGCATTAATCAATTCTACCAAAGTCACTGTATCAAAAGCTTTCTTGTAATCTACAAAACAGACAAATACATACTAATAATTATTTTATGTTTCTCTCTATTAGTGACCTCACTACTGCTGTGACATCATGCATGACTTTCCCCTTTCTGATCTCAAACTCATCATCCCCTAAGTATTCATTTGTCCCGGTCTCCATCCTCTTACTGATGATTCTGAGAACCATTTTACCTTCATGCAAAATAAAACTTATTGTTCTGTTGTCCTCATTTATGATTACCTTCTATTTTTTGGAATAGGAACTAACATTGATGTGATGAAGTCTTTAGATCAAATTCCTCCCTCTTAAATGCCAAGAATCAATCCATAAAAACTCTTCTTTCCACCTTTAAGTAGTACCGCAGGAATGTTGTCCCCCCCCCCAGCCTTATTTGATTTCAATTATCTTAATGGCCTCTCTATCTTGCTATCAAGTAACTCTGGGCCTAAGCTATCTTTATACTTGTCACATTCTCTTTCTTTATCTAAAATTGCCTTGTCATCCAACCTCTTGTCAGCTGTCTTTCCTCTTGTTGTATATTATTCTATAACTATCACTCCAACAATTACTGCCATCTGTCCATCTCACCTGTGGAGCCCTACAATATCTCCATCTCTTGATTAATATTTCCTAATTTTCTTGTCCTCATCATACTTTTGACATTAAAAGTTCCTATTCTAGCTAATTCAGCCCTCTTCTAGGTCTTCTGTGTTACTAGGTAAGAGTTTTGTGAAATAATGACCAACCCTCCCACTACCAGGCATTACACAGGAGCAAATGGCTGGTTGGGCCAAGTCTCATACTTGCCAGGACTCATTCTAATAGTCCTGTCCAGGATTGGTTCATGGGATAATAATTGAGGTGATTTCCTATTGTCTTCCTCAGTAGTGTTTTTAATGTGTCACCATCACTTAACAGCAACTCATAACTGGGGCCAAGTGTCTTTGCAGCCACCTCACTGAAGAAGAGATACTGCAAGGACTACCTTTTGGTAAAATTGGCAATTTTAATAAATCATTATATTCCACCATATCACGCCCGAAACGTCTCATTTTACCTTTTGTCTGGCTCCTATCCTTTGAACTATCCAACATTGGTGACCATACTGGGAGCATTTATCATAAATCCCATCAGCACAGGTCTAGGGGGTCATCAGAATGCACAAGCCCTTCCACCATGTCCTGGTTGTAATCCATGGGGAAGGTTTTGATGTGTAATAATCTACCTTAAAATCATATCCTGCAAGTCACCACCTGAGCATGTGGTCGTGGATTATTCAACACCAGGCATGCAACATAAAAATTTATAGGAATCATATGTAAAATAAATCTAATAATTTTGATAATTATAATTACAAGTTCATGTGTTATGATTTAATATTATACACATGAGAGCCCATCTGGTAGTAATCAGAAGAACAGAGAATTATGGTTAGATGAAATACTGACAACGCACTAATTTTAAGGATAGTTGAGGCTGATACTTTGATGAATTCCATTATAATGACAGGGGAGTACCATATAAGGCTTTGCATTTTCACTGAGTAGAATTTTATATCTAATTTCTCTACTTACAATGATGCTTCTACAGTTTGAATGAAACCAGTCTGCCATAAAAATCTATTCTCTTGGAATGCAACGTGTTATTTGTTACTTATCCATCAGGATAATATGCCAGGCTACTTAAATGAAAAAAGAAAAACACTTCCACCCCCCTAAAAAGAGACATTTCAGGCATGACATGGTGGAATATCATGATTAATTAAAATTGGCAATTTTCCACAAAATAAAATTTATTAATACGACCGGTTTCAATGTAACTACATCATCCTCTGGTAACAGTCATTTCTCATTGTCTGCTATATATGCTGAAAAGCAAGTGAGGAGAGGGTAGTGGAAAATGGGGGAAAGGAGGGGAGGTGGAACGTGGGTGACAATGAGAGGGGAGAAAAGGTGTGGGTGAGGAGAAAGGGGTGGGGGGAAAAATTAACACGGTCCGGAAAAACCCTGTAGCTGGCTGGAAGGGTTGTCTCATTGAGGGTGGACCCTCGGTGCGGCACCAAGCTCCTAGGGCCGTGGAGAAAGGGGATTAGACCGGGTCCACCCCCCCTAGTACAGTCACTCGCTGTTTTTCTAATCCCTTATTGCTTGAGAGAAAAATAAAATCTTAAATCTATCTGTTCTAGAGTTATTCTCTCCAATCTTACTGTCATGCTCCCTCCTACTGTGATACAATTAGGATAATTATGCATTTTCAACATCCACACTATGCTTCCAATTTATGCAATCTTTAATTTAGCATTTGCTTCATGAGTGATTCTCAACCTAGTTCCTTTCATTCTCAGTTCTTTTCGTCTCAAGCGCTGTCCAATCCATCTAGTTCTTTTTCTCATCGTTCTGCACATTGAATTTCCCTCATCTACTCCTCTAATAATGATTACCCATCATTAAAGTCTCCTGCAGATGAACAGATTTTCTAAACAGATATGGTTGGGTATTTTCACGTGTTACTAGAGAGTTTATCGGAATTTACTCATTATGCTCTGCCAACGGTTTCTGCTCAATGTGAATCCCATTTCTCTCTCTCAGGTTCTCAAATAATCCAGGATGAATGAACTGTCGCTGCCAATGCTCGCGTTGCTGACCCTCTGCTTTGCCTTCGCGGCGTTCTACCTCTACTTGACCTGGAATTACGGCTACTGGAAGAAGCGGTCCGTCCCTCACGAGAGGCCTCTCTTCCCCTTCGGAAACATATGGAGCATGATGACGCGAAAGGAGTCCTTCATCGAATTCTACAGGAACTATTATAGCCGCTTCCAGGGTCATCGCTACATGGGCTTCATCATGCTACGGGAGCCGACCCTCATGATACGCGACACTGGGCTCATCAAGCGGATCTTGGTCAAGGACTTCTCGCATTTCCACGATCGCGGAATACCAGTGGACGAAGTCAATGACCCGTTGAGTGGAACTCTTTTCAACTTACCCGGGAGTCGCTGGCACACGCTGAGGAACAAACTCTCGCCGACTTTCACGTCCGGCAAAATGAAATATATGTTCCCGGTCGTGAAGGCCTGTGCAGAGCAACTACAGAGGACGGTGAGTAACAATGATGTGCCAATGGCACCCTGTCCCTCTGCCACACTTGCGTAATGCCACTAAATAGACGCTCCCCCCACTGAGAGTGGCCATCAAATGATACGAGTGATTTGAATACAGGGTCGCACCCAAAAGTGGTAAAACTGATTTTCTCGGGCGCGAACGGAGCGGTGGAGGGGGGTCTGCCTGGCAGGGTAAGGTGGAGGGGGCTCTTAGGAACAGACCGACACCAACCTCAGTCGCCTGCGAGCTGTCGTTGAGTGAGGACACCGTTTTTAGTGAAGCAAGGTTTTTTTCCGCGTCGAAAAACAAAATGAATATGAATTTAGAGCAACGTTATTCCGTGAAGCTTTGTGCGAAACTCGGGAAGACGGCAACTGAGACCCTCGATATGATCAAGCAGGCTTATGGGGACACTGCCTTAAGCCGTTCCATAGTATTTGAGTGGCACAAGTTGTTTAAAGAGGGTAGGGAGCTCGTTGAAGACGACCATCGCTCCGGACGGCCGTCGACGGCAAGAACCGACACGAATGTGGACAGAGTGAGGACACTGCTGAACACAGACCGACGCTTAACCAATAAAGAAATTGCAGATCAGTTGGGTCTGTCTGCATCCAACGTCCAACGCATTATTTCACAGGATTTGGCCATGCGCAAGGTGTGCGCCAAGATGGTGCCGAAAATTCGTGCCATGGCGCGCACATTATCAGACAGCTCCTAGCCAAATACAGCGTTGCTACGTTGCCGCACCCGCCCTATTCTCCCGATCTGGCACCACCGGTTCTTCTTCTTCCCCCTGATGAAAAGACAGCTCAAGGGACGACGTGTTGACTCGGTAAAGGCCGTTCAAGAGGCTTCTACGAGGGTCATCAACGGCATCCCCAAAGAAAATTTCCAGCGGGCGTACGGGGAATGGGAGCAACGTTATACTAAGTGTATAGTAGCTCAAGGAGCATACTTTGAAGATTATTAAGTCGATATACTACCTTGATCAAAAAGTTCCCGGAATAACCACCGTGTGGCGCTCCCATCGTTCCGATTTGAGTTCTGTTTTTTTGTTAAATTGGTACATCTGTTGTTAATATTCCATTTAAATCTTAGTGTCATAACTTGACATTTGCAAAAGTTACGTAGCCAAGAGTACATCTATCTCTGTGTGTGTTGGCGATTTTTTACAATTGCAGAAATGGATTTAAATTTGCAACAACGAACTTGTATTAAATTTTGCGTAAAAAACGGATTTAGTGGCGCACGGACGTTGGAAATGTTGGAAAAGTGTTTCGGCAACGATTCTCTAAAAAAACGGTCGTTTACCAGTGGCACGAGCGGTTCAGAAGTGGTCGTGAGTCAATCGAAGATGATGAACGCAGTGGCAGACCATCGACATCGAAAGTCGGTGAAAAAATTGATAAAGTAAAAGAAATGTTGGTCAATAACCGCAAATTAACCATCAGAGAAATAGCGGAGGACTTGAACATTGCCTATGGATCCGCCCAAGACATTGTGGTTAATGATTTGGGTTTCCGTCGTGTAGCAGCAAAGTTGGTGCCAAAAGACCTCAATTTCATGCAAAAAAGAAACCGTGTTGACGTCGCAAAAGACATGATTTGCGAGGCTGAATCCGATCCCACATTCATCAAAAGGATCATTACTGGAGACGAGACGTGGGTTTATGAGTACGACACGCAATCCAGACATCAGGCAAGTGAATGGCGTTCACCAAATGAGCCGAGACCAAAAAAACCACGTCGTTTTCAGTCAAAAAAGAAGGCAATGCTGACGGTTTTCATGGATTACAACGGTGTAGTGCATCATGAATTTTTGCCAGAAGGCCAGACAGTAAACAAAGAGTATTATTTGGGCGTTATGAGACGTTTGCGTGAAGCAATTCGCCGAAAGAGACCAGAAATCGTCGCACAGTGCGTCGAGACCGTCGCACAGTGCTATCATTATTCGTAATTTTTTGACGAAAAATGCAACAAATACCATCCAACAGCCACCGAATTCACCTGATTTGGCTCCCTGTGACTTCTTTCTGTTCAATCGAGTTAAAAAAACCATTACGGGGAACGCGTTTTAGCAGCCGAGAGGAAGTAATGGAAAAATCGCAGGAAGCACTGATGGACATACCGAAAACCGAATATAAAAAATGTTTCGAGGATTGGATCAAGCGCTGGCATAAGTATGTTGCAGTCGATGGGGATTACTTTGAAGGGGACAATATAGATTTAGATGAATAAACTTGTATTTTTAATTTTCTGAATAAATTCCGGGAACTTTTTGATCAAGGTAGTAAGTATATCGTCAATAAAATTCTTGTAAAAAATCAGTCCTACCACTTTTGGGTGCGACTCTGTATTCTCAGTTAAGAATAGAATAAGTCGGTGTGTTACTCGGAAGGAAGGGAATATACTAGGAGCAAGTGGCAAAATTCACATAAAGGGGAAATATTATGGAAGAAAATGCAGTAAAATTTAGCAGTAAATAGGAAATTAGGAGAAAATCAGCGATTAGCTGAAGAAGTTTTCTTACCGACATGATATGATTTACCCCATTACAGATAAAAGCAATAGATTCTCAAAGTCACTGATACGGAGCATTGAGCTTAAATTAGTGACTTTTTAGGTTATGAGAGCAGTTTGAAAGGTTCTAGAAATCACCACCAGCTGTCAGCGCTAGCGCGAGTTTCCAGCGTAGTAATAGATAACCCTTTATGAGTAAAGACGTAACGCGTCTGTGCTTTGGGAAGAGATATGTGGTGCGGACGCCTCTCTGTTGTTGTTCCTGTGTGGTGATTTGCGAATATGTAAAAATTGAAGATTCGAGGACTTAATTACATACTTCGTAAAGCAAGGTAAGAAAGCAAAAGAAAAACATGCCGACTTTCAGAACACTCTGGGGGACTCTGCTCCTTCATATTCAACTGTTGCCAAGTGGGCTAATGAGTTTAAGTTTGGTCGGGTCAGCTTAGATGATAATCCGCGTAGTGGTCGGCCAAAATGCGCCACTACCTCAAAAATTATTGCTAAAGTGCATATAATGGTCATGGAATATCATCGACTGAAAGTACGAGGCATCGCTAAAACTGTAGGGTTGTCATCTGAAAGGGCATATCACATTTTAACAGTGGAATTGGATATGAGAAAATTATCTGCTACATGGGTGCTGGAACTTTTGACGCAGGATGAAAAACGCATCAGACAGGAAATTTCCTAACAAAACAGCTGTAAAAGCAGTGGAAACATCTTGATTCACCACCACCAAAGAAAGCAAAGGCAATACGGTCAGCCGGAAAGATGATGGCTCCAGTTTTCTGGGATACGAAAGCGATTCAGGTGATAGATTATCTTCCCACGGGTCAAACAATTACTGGACAATAATGCGCTAACCTCCTGGACTAATTGT
This sequence comes from Hetaerina titia, assembly GCA_037158775.1. Lineage (NCBI taxonomy): Eukaryota > Metazoa > Arthropoda > Insecta > Odonata > Calopterygidae > Hetaerina > Hetaerina titia. Next base: position 99,398,180 of record CM073772.1, on the reverse strand, counting down.
TGCAAAAGATACATGAAAAAAGGCCAGGTTTGTCAGGGAAGAAAGTCATCTTTCATCAAGACAGTGCACGTCCACACACAAGTGCCGTAGCCATGGCAAAAATACTTGAATTAAGATACGAATTATATATATATATATATATATCAAAAGAAGAATGGTGGAAAACGCGATGCGAGGATATGGAAAGTTTACAGAAGAAGGGTGAAATTGGTGCTCTATACAGCAAGGTTAAGTTATTATCGGGAAGTAAGAAGGCAAGATCTGTGCTAACAGTTAAAGATAAACGGGGTAAGATAATAGTTGAACCAGGAAAAATCCAAGAGAGATGGAAGGAATATATAGAAACACTGTATGGTAAAGAACTTAGGCCGACAAGGTTAGACATAGAAAAGGAACATGACGTAGAAGAAGATAGCTTAGGTCCAGGCATACTCGACGATGAAATAGAAAGGGCATTAAAGGAGATTAAAGCAAATAAGGCAGTGGTGGTGGACAATATTCCTGTAGAAATGTTGAAATGGTTAGGGAAAGGTGGGAAGAAGGCCATATATGGACTGATTCGTAGTATCTATGAGGAAGGAATCTGGCCGGAAGATTTTGTGAGATCGGTGTTAGTTCCTATTCCAAAAAAGGCAAAGGCTTCGTCATGTGAGGATTACAGAACGATAAGTTTGATATCCCACGCAGCTAAAGTTATTCTCAGGATCATCAACAAAAGGATAGAGAGTAAGGCAAATGATTACTTAGGGGATGATCAGTTTGGGTTCAGGAAGGGAAGAGGTACGCGTGATGCCATTGCAGTAATAAGATCACTAGTCGAGAGGAATATAGAATACAATCAGGACGTTTTTGCCTGTTTTGTAGATTTCGAAAAGGCGTTTGATAGAGTGAATTGGGAAAAATTAATGCGTGTATTGCAGAAAATAGGAATGGATTGGAGGGACAGGAGACTGATCCGCAGCCTGTACATGTCTCAGACTGCTCAGGTGCGAGTGGGGAACGGAGAGCCCGGATGGGCAGTGTTAGGAAGAGGTGTAAGGCAGGGTTGCCCATTGTCACCGGTACTGTTCAACGTATACGTAGAGGAAATGATTAAAGAGGCATGGGAAGAACTGGAGGTAGGAATGAAGGTCGGAGGGGAATTCGTAAAATCGGTTAGGTTTGCTGATGACCAAGCATTAGTTGCTCAGTCAGCCAAGGGGTTGCAAGCATTGTTGAGTGAATTGGAGGTTCAGTGCGATAAATATGGGATGAGAATCAATATTAATAAAACAAAGGTTATGCGATTTTCCAGAATGAAAAAGGCTAAGCTAAATATTAAAATAGGCGGGGAAAAAATAGAGCAGGTAGAACAGTTTACATATCTCGGAAGTGTTTTGGACCAATACGGTCAAAGTGGTAGGGACGTAAGGAGAAGAATTGCGCTAGGCAAGGAGGCTTTCTCAAGGAGGAGGGAGTTGATGACGGGGACGTTGAGTAGGGATGTTAAGACAAGACTCGTAAAAACTCTGATATGGAGCGTAGCTATGTACGGCGCGGAAACGTGGTCGCTGAAGCAGGAGCATAGACGTAGATTGGAGGCTTTTGAAATGTGGGTGTGGAGAAGAATGGAGAAGGTGAAATGGACCACCAGGAAAACAAATGAGGAAGTGCTAGAAATGGTGGGGGAGGAGAGGGGTTTGTTGAGAGAAATCCTATGGAGGCAGGAAAAATGGATGAAAGGCGTATTGAGCGGTAGTGGAATGCTGAAGAGGGTAATAGAGGGGAGAATGTTGGGCAAGCGAGGTAAGGGCAGGAACAGGATAGGGTTGTTGGAGGGGATGAAGGGAGGAAAGAAGTACACCGAGATGAAGAGGGACCTGATATAGATTAGTTTGCTAGGTGGGGAGTCACAAAATGTTTATTTGATAGTTGGGTCCATCCAAAAACCTACCTTAAACGGTAGATTACCTAATAATAATAATAATATATATATATATGTGTGTTTGTGTGTGTGTATCTATGTGTATGTTCGCTCTGATGATATTGCTGGTGTCTTAATTTGCGCAAAAACACCGTAATCGGCCCCCCTTTCTCATTTGGCTCATATTTTTACCTCTTCGTGAAGACCGCCAGCGAAGTGGAGAGGGCAGGCAGCGGTGACCTTGAGGTGAAGGACTTGATGGCCAGGTACACGACGGACGTGATCGGGTCGGCCGCCTTCGGTGTCGAAGCCAGGTCCCTCGAGAACGCCGACTCGGAGTTCCGCTCGATCGGGCGACGGCTCGTCACTGCGGATTTTGGCAACTCCGTGCGAGCAATGATGACCATATTCGCTCCCGCGCTGTCCCTCAAATTGGGCATCAAGAGTGTCGATTCACTGTCCGAGTCGTATTTCACCAGAATAGTCAACGACACTGTGACCTACCGCGAGAAAAATGGCATAAAGAGAACTGACTTCCTACAACTCCTCATCGGCCTAAGAGCGGGAGACAAAGAAAACGGCGCCAAGGTCCCGGCAGAAGGTAATGCAAAGCACCCTTATTGCCGTATAGTTTAGGCAAAAACACACATACATTTGACATACAGCAAATTTCAGGGTGCCAGTAGTATTAATATCTTGATCAAGTAAGCAAACCACATTCCAGAATTTCTTTCCTTCCCGTCAATTGTAATTATAGTGTGTTATATGGTCCCTATCCTAGCCTATAAAATGGATTTTATCGAATTATTTCTTTTTCCATTTCTACCGTGAGTTTCTTAGTTGTTACTCCTTTCCTAAATAACTGTTTTTTTCCTCATGAAAATCAGTAGGAAATCGAATTCTCTCACGTTAATAAATGACGGCAGAAAATGGAAAAACCTTGACTAGGAATGGTGAAACACATTTCGTCTGAATTCGGATAAAAGCGTGGACAATTACGCATTCCTAAAGAATCACAAAAACTTCAACTGAGCCTGTTTTTTCAGGTTATCTTGCGACTTTATAAAGCCTCAAACCTCTGACTTGAGTACACTGTAATAGTGTACTTTAACAGATATTAACTGTATTCACTCCCGTTATTTGCAAAACCGTGATCCGCTTTGTATGTCCTATGATCCCTGTCCACGGCATCGTCCTAAAATTCCAAGTTCACATTCTAACTGGTTTGGTCCACTTCCGCGCCTTTTTCTCTGCTGCTGTTGTCAACTTCACTTAGCAAGGACTTCGTGAGAGGACGGCCTCGACTCTCCCGCTGCCTGGCACGTCATACAGCTTAGCCGAACGAGTCACCTAGTTGCCAGGATTCATTCTCTGATCTATGTCTTTCATAGTAGCATGGGATAATTAATCGAAGTGGTTTTCCGTTGCCTTCCTCAATAATGTATTTAACGATACACCATCACCAAAAAGGCCTCCTTATTTGGGAACAGGCGCTGCGTAGACTACGAGTGAACAGAGACCGCGTAGACTCGTACATTCGGTCTACCTCCAAACTTCCAACCTTTCTGAAATGTGTGACCCTACCAGCAGCAAATATCATTGCTCCCTCCGGCACAACTCTAGGGGTCATCAGATTATAGGCGTCAGCTCTTCCACGACTTAAGGGCGTAGTCCACGAGGAGGGTATTAATTTATTTTAGCAGATAATTTCTTTTCGGAAAACCTCTTTTGGACAAATTTTGTAATAAAAGATGTTCTGATAAACCTTCGACGATTTGCTACTTGAACAGAATCGCTCTTACACGTAACTGCCATTCTCATGACTGTTTATTAGTCCATCTTGCGTATTTTCCGATAAATGTAGTTTCATCAAACATTAAAGTCAAGAATTTCACTTTGGCTATTTTCTAAATATATTATTTACAATCAACGCTATTAAGCCTATAAATTCGTTGTGTGTTGTTTCCTAATTTCCATTAAACATTACTCAAAGCCCTGATCGCCAATAAATCTTTAATATCCACGTAACCAGTAAAGCAAAAAAGCTCAACGATAACAATACCGGGGTTAAGAAACTCGACTCTTCTCTATTCAACCTACGAATGCTGATTCTTCCACTGCTCACTTTTCCAGCCGAGCTGACGATGGACCAGCTGACGGCTCAGTGCTTCATCTTTTACATCGGCGGCTTCGAGACCTCCGCCACCACGCTGTCGTTCGCCCTATTCGAGTTGAGCAGGAACCTGGCCGTGCAGAACAAGTTGAGGGACGAAGTGGACCGGGTCCTAGGGGAGTACGACGGGGAGATGACATACGAGGGGCTGGCCAAGATGCACTACATGGACTGCGTCATCGCCGGTGAGCAGCCTTATTCATTCATTCCGTATGCATGTCCTCATACGTGGACGAGCCTCCCTCACCAAAGGTGATTCGTACATAATATCTAGCAGGAAGGCCAGGCGGGCGAAGTTGTCGCGCAGAACCCATTATCTCCACTGAATACGCCATTGGCTCACGTCGACATACTTCCGTTATGAGGCATTCATATTTTTTCATTCAGCACTACTCCGAAAAGAGCAAAATTTTGACTCTTCACTTTGATCCAAATCAAAAGAGAACAACGCGGGCAATCGCGTACACACAAAACCTAATGACTGCTTCATATTTTAACTGTGGGATATGATTCTCGTTAATTCTTCTGAGCAAGATTTTCTTCTTCCAGAGAAATATGTGAATTCCCATTGAACGAAACCAGTTTGTTTTAAAATGAATCATATTAACAAATTCAAAATAATTAGTTTAGTAAAAGAGAATATTTGTTTCTATGTATCCAAAATTATCCCAAATAAATATTTTCATTCACCATCGGCAATAAGAGAACGAAGGCGCCAGAGACAGTTCCGAGGGCACAGAGGGATGGGCAGTCAACCGCACCTTTTAAGTCCTGGATGAAGTGAAGCTAGGCAAATGTGACGGCTCGCAAGTAATATCGACTCATATTCTAAACACGCCGATGTGAATTTCGCACCTGCAATCTAATGCGAATACTTATGACTCTGCGGGTATGAATAAGAATTCTGCAGGAAATACGTGCATATATTGCTGTGAAATTCAAATTTTACATTTTGGCGGTGGACACCAACCGAGTGGTGGCCACCGCCAAGTCTATTAGGAACTACCATTTTTCCCGATTTACCCGGGGATCGGGATGGTGCGGACATGCTTCCCACCTAGAAGGCCCGGGTTCAAATCCTTGAGACAACAAATATTTTTCAGTAGTATTCCGATCCCTAATTGAGGTGCTTTGTGGAGAGCACTTTGAGTGAATACGGATTGGACGTTAAACTGCAGACCCCTTGGCGCCTTTCGACAGGAGTATTAATGCCGACGCCGGGATTCTCTCAGCCCTTCCTTTCCCATCCATGAATAATGGCGCAAATGAACTTAGCTGTCGGTCGCATCCCCAAAAAAACTACAAGAAAAACTACATCCGATTTTCCTCTGGCCTGGTCTTAGTATTGGGCTCAACTCCCTGCTGCAACTTTCATCCCTCCAGCCGGTCGCAGAAGTAGACCGTTGTCAAGGTATTGGGGGTAGTCAGGCTCTGCTCTGACTGCCGCGAAGTTTATGTACTTCGATCTGCTCCCGATAGTGTTGCCAGGAGATATCTCGTCTTCGACGTGCGTGTCGAATTCAAGGTCTAAAAATTCTGTCGGTCCACACGGACCTTCAACCTTTATTATGGAAACATAGTCGAGTCTTCACCCGTAACAATACGCGTATGGACCATAATAGTTAGCGTAGGCATAAGGCGATGCTTCGCTCCTCTGCGCTTTGCGATTCAGGTCCATCATCGAGATGTGAAGAGAGGGACCAACCAGTCTCCGTTCCTCTTCCATGTGAAAGTCAGTGGTTCCCTACAAGTTACGTTTAGAAGGGTGGACCTTCCCCGAGCATTTCTTTGGCTAGCACGCTGTCGTACATGCTTAAAATGCAATTTCTTGCGAGCGAACAATTAGAGCGATGTAGGGTATTCTGTATTGCTGGTTAAATGCAACTTTTATTCAAGGCACCTCAGCGTCAATAATGATAATGATCTTCAATTTCAATTTTTAGTACATTACGTCTTTGGTTCTCCTCGAGGTTTTTACGATTACCTTTTCGATTTCTATTTTTTTTTAAATCGGACGTTGGTATAACAACTTTCCAAAGACTTGCCACCTCCGACCAGAAGGAGGGATGGTTTGGGCCGACAACGTCCTATCACACCTAGCCCTGATTGCATATATCTTTGGCCCTCGGTGCCCTAATCTAGCTAAACTCAATGTATAGATGATTGCGCAATGTATATGCAGGAGCATAAAAGAGGAAAAATTGAAAGGAACATCCTGTGAGGAAGACTAAGAGACATAGGACAATTTAAGAGGGACGCCAAACAGAGAACCTATCATGGGCTGAGGGAATTAACACTGAATAGTGAAGGTTGAAGGCAAACCAGTCTTAGGATTAAAATACTGACGATGAAAATGAGATTATAATAAACTTGACTATTCCCATGCCTCCCGGGGTTCAAATCTAAGCAATACTTTTCGTTCATCATTTGATTTACTTTTCCGCTTGCAAAATGATGGTGCAGGTGCTTTTTTTCCTGCAAAGCATGTTATCTGTAAGAATAAACTTGTTCTGAAGTTTAAACTACAGTTGAAGTAAAATAATACCATGAGTTGCTTATTCCTGGGAAGGATTTACGAAGTACCAGCCTAGTATTTTTAACCTTTCTTTAGGATTCTAATAAAACTCAAAATTGAAAAACCTTTACTTAGTATTAAAATTTAATTTGCAGCATGCGTCATTTTTTACGATCCTAGGTCATTACTTGTATTAGGATGCATTGACACTGATGCCCAAATCTTGCTAGGCACCAGGGTGATCGCCGCCACCAACGATCGCATTGGTATCGGCGGATCACCCCTCTACGTTACTTTTCATGCGGGTTTTTATTCCTTGAGTCGATTTTCACGGATAATTATTTGAGAATGCCACCCTATGGTGCCACCCAGTCCCCAGAGTTATTAAATATTTTCGTAAAATTCTCATGCGTGTCCCACGGTTCGATTCTTTCCAAATTATTGTAAAAACAGCTTAATTACGTGATACGGTACTGTGTTATGAAGCATTCGTAGAGCCTATGGCGGCATTTGCTATTGATATACCCATTCCACTCAGGTAAAGTGGTAATATTTAGCATCGTAGGCCGTGTATTTGTAAATTTAAATGATTGTGCAATTTTACAGTAATTGGAAAATTTGAGTAAAGATTTGTTTGAACGATGCCTTTTCTGACTTTTCTAAAATCCAATTTTCCTTCAGGTTATGCTTGTGATTAATTTTTTATTTAAAACAATCTCATGGAAGTACTTGCCAACAAATAGAATTTTGTTTTTCCCCTAAATAAAGGTCTTAAATAGTGGGCAAGTCTTTTGGAGCTCATTAAATTCGACCCCCCCCCTCTTTACTGTTGCTTATGCCTTTGAATTTTATGGTCAACATTAAAAATTAAGGATATTAATAAAAAGTCGTCCAAATTTTCTCCTGAGGCAGTTGGCCTGAAAAGTCTCATTTGTCGATGTTCTCGGCAACTCCGAGGCCTTTCTAATCCATCGAGTCATGCAAGCCGAGTTAGCCTTGTTTTTCATTTATAAAAAAATGTACTATCCGTACTTTCCTATTTCAAGATATGCTTCCATTACCATTTTGCTCTAATTTTCCTAATTTAAATTCCTTCCATTTGTTTACTTTCCTTGGCATCTTATCGTGGTAAGTATAAATGGCCTCGTAAGTACTTTCGAAACTACTGGTTCTGGCTGCGGGTTCCCCCTTTTGATCCCCTAGGATTTCTTTCATTGATTGTTAGTATAAGGGTTAGAATAAAGTATCAGTGGAGGCTTTTTTGTGCCAGGAATGAAAAGATTTGCATGGCGAACTAAACGGAGGGTTTGTCAATCCCAGAGACACAAAGGAAATATCCTCCGGCCCCTGTGCTCTTCCGGGAGTGCACCAAGGAGTGGACGATTCCTTCAGCTCAAGAGACGGGGTCAGACGCGTCCAAGTGGAAGCCGGAGACGAGAGACGGAGGTTATGTTGTGGAAGTGGGAACCAAAGTCCACATACCAATACCGGGACTCCACTACGACCCGGAATACTTCGAGGATCCCGAACGCTTCGACCCTGAGCGGTTCACCGAGGAAGGAAGGAAGAAGTGGCCCCAGTTCGCTTACTTGCCCTTCGGAGAAGGTCCCAGGATATGCATCGGTGAGTGCCACTGCCTCTCTATATTGTCGTTTGGTGTGATATGTATCTGGACAATTTTTTCCGGAATATAATATTAAAGAAAGTGGAAAACCACCGGCGAAAAGGCGAGGGGGAAATGTTCTCTGTTAAGGGACATATCCCCCTGCACTTGTTTGACGAGAAAAGCCCACTTTTGTTAAATATAGTATACCCTGACCATCGCTTCTAGGAGCAGATCAGTGTGTCGAGCCTTGCTCTCCCTGAAGCTTAGTCACTTGTGCACATTTGAACTTGAGTTGGCCTGATTTTTTTTTAAGTATGGAAGTAACTGGTCCATGATCAGTTCGCTTCGCGTAAATGAAAGCACTGATGAACCATCGTATAAAGTAGGCCAGCCACTGGTACTAGATATGTAGATAACCACTTGACGGTTGACTGCAATATGAGTGAAATTAAGGGAAGGGCAACGAAGCAAAGCGGTCGATCGACGCCATATACATGTACAGGTATATTGCCACGTGTACATGTATATGGTCGACGTGGCAATACGCATGTATATTGCCACGTGAACATGGCACCTGGTATGCTCCTTCATTAAGTTAATGTGGTAATGTGTCTGAAACTGTTGTCAACAATGTCAACGTATACGGTGAAAACTCGAAAAATGGACCTGAAATTTTACTGATCAACATTGCGGTAAGATAAGAACCTTATCTCTCCCACCACTTCCTTATTATTTTCTAACCATAGTTAATTTAAACTATTGCACGTCTTATGCATTATTTTTTCCCTTTTTCAGTGACCCTACTGACCATTGATGACACTATGTCATTACGCTATCAAAGATTTTAATCATTTGTTCTTTTCCCCCAAAACTTTTCTTAATAGATACTACATGTGCGTCAGATGTACGTTAGAATTAATTTCAATTTGAGCTCTTATATAATTTAACAAGAAGAGATGAACAGGGACCTGTAATTCAATTACTTTAACCATTGCTTTTTACTTGGAATTACCTAAGTTAATATCAACATTCTAGCAGGGATTTCTTCTGTACCAGAGGCTTTATTTGGTCTTGCGTACGTTTCGGAACTTTTTTCTATTCCTTCCTGGAGCAATATCATTGCCGGGACTCTTTGTCATTGTAGTGTCGGCATCCTAACAGTCTTGGGATAAATAATTGAGGTGACTTCCCGTTGCCTTTCATCTGACTCATACCCTTGGACCTAACCTACCTGACATGGTTGGCCCTTTCACGAATGTCCCGCCAGCACAAACCTTAGGTGTCATCAGAACGCACGAATCCTTCCACCACGTCAAGGTTGTAGTGCATGGGGAGGGAGTATAGTGTATATTCGAGGATATTGTGAGGGATGAGTAGTCACATAAAAAGCTTAATGTTAATTATTCGTACTTACTATATATTTATTTATTCATTCTATTTTCTTAATATTCTTTTGTAAAACTTTATTGTTTGTTACGCATTCTTTCTTTATGCGGGTATGTTTTAATGATTCCAGGGATGCGCTTCGGAAGTATGCAAACCAAAGCCGGTCTTACAGCGTTGCTGTCCAAATTTGAATTTAGGCGTAGCGCGAAGGCATCCGAGGGCGCCCTTGTGCTGGACAAGATGGCGTTCTTCCCCAACGTCGAGGGAGGGCTGTGGCTGACGCCAATCCAGCGCCCCACCGACGCATTCGCTCAATGATGTTCCAAATGCATGCGTACATCGATTGCGGACTATTTGCAATGCCTTTGGTCCAGAAACTGTTGCAATTAAAAGACTATCGCTTGATTTCCAGAGATTTAACTAATTATTTTCGGCAAATTCACGTCGAAGGGTGTGTTTGTGTGGGTGATGATGGAGACGGATGTGAAGTGATCGAAGATGTGCGGTGTCCAAGCGACGCATTCCGGCTACTGCTCTACCGAGGCGGATTTCCCAATCTGGCGATATCTTTTCCTCTGTATCATTCTCTTTGTTACGTTTCTGCGGACTATTTTATGTATTAAAAATGTAGACACATTGCATAAAATATATCTTTGGGAAATAAATAAATCATGTGGAATTATTTCTGAATTGATGTAGCTCCGTGTTCCATTGTTTTTACGGCGTTTATTCGGAGCAAAGGGCATAAATCGATCATCGTAAGGTGGACATGTGATGAGTGACAAATAGTGTTTCACTAATGCTCGACTACAAGCCACAATGCGAGAGGAGACGCGCCAGCCTTGAGCACCAGTGTTTGCGTGAGTGGAATTTAATCATAACCGGGGGAGATCTTGGGCGACTGAAGATTAAGAACGACACAGAGAATTGTAGGCACGGCCACGCAACGAAAGAAATAGTCACGTCATGGGGTGGTTGTTTTTGGAGTGTTTTCTGAGGGTGCTGAGCTTAGCGTCAGTCCTTCAACCATTCTTGAAGAAACCCCTCAATTTCTCCTTATCCTTCCAGTCCACTGCCATACTCTCTTAAGTAATCTTGTCCACCATACTCTCCCATTGGCCTTGGCGAAATCCACGGAACTATTAAAACAATCTTGGCTCCCTCTTCATCTTGATTGCTTACGCTTCTCAGCACTAGGTGCCATCCCTT
>CM073772.1:99180592-99387288 GCA_037158775.1 Hetaerina titia | reverse complement strand
GGCGATGTTACCCGTGAGGTTTTTCACCGAAATATTTCTTTCGCCTGGTTGATTTTAGATCTCTCATAAGATTTTCGTAATCTACATCCACCCCAAAAGCCGCTGCAAGGGGGCGTGGCGGGGGATGTTAGGTCACCACTCGTAAAAGAGATTAAAACCACATGCAAAATCAATATATTTATCCAAACTCAGACCCAAAGGGGCGTATATACAGGGTGGGTCCGGAAAATAAGTGTACTGATTTTTTCCCGCCGCTCCAGGCGCGCCCAGCACCGCTCTGACGGGCTGCGATTGGAGGGGGGTATGTTGGCAAGCGACGCTGAAAAAGGTAGTCGGCTCTGAGCTGTGGTGTAGTGAGGAGCTCTGTTAACGCGAACCTCCACGCTCGACCCACGTCACGGAACGCGATGCCGAAGTTTTTGGAGCAGCGTTATTCCATCAAATTTGCGGTAAAGCTTGGGAAATCGTCTACTGAAACTGTCGGTATGATTAACCAGGCTTACAGGTTGTCAGCCATGTCCAGAAACATGATCTTTCGGTGGCACAAGATGTTCGTGGAGGGCAGAGAAGAGGTCGACGACGAACCACGGCCTGGACGCCCATCAACGACACTCACCGACGAAAATGTGCGAAAAGTTCGCGATGTACTGAACTCTGATCGTCGTCTTAGTGTTCGTATGATAGCAGAGCAGTGTAATGTGCCAAAAACAATAGTGCACGAGATTATTAGGGACCAATTACAGATGCGAAAAATTTGTGCAAGGTTGGTGCCGAAAGTGCTCAGTGATGATCAAAGACTCAATGGTTTGGAAATCGCGACACAACTTGCGGATCACTGCAAAAATGATCCACATTTTTTTAGAGAACGTTGTTCCGGTTGACGAGACGTGGGTCTTTTGAGTACGACCCGGAGTCGAAGAGACAAAGTGCGGGAGTGGCAAACCCCATCATCACCCCGTCAAAAGAAAGCTCGCATGAGCAAATCTCGGATCAAGGCGATGCTCATTGTCTTTTTTGACAAAAGGGGAGTCGTCCACTACGAATTTGTACCTGAACGACAAACTGTAAATGCTGCATTTTACGTCCAAGTGCTCGACAGGCTTCGAAAACGAGTCGCCCGCGTCCGGCCAGCGATCAAAAACATCTGGCGGCTGCTTCACGACAATGCGCCGTCTCACACCGCGCTTGTCGTGTCGGACTTCTTGGCCAAGCACGGCGTGGCAACGCTGCCGCACCCGCCCTACAGCCCGGACTTGGCACCACCGGGCTTCTTTCTGTTCCCGAAGATAAAGAGGAGTTTGAAAGGAACGCGATACGGGACTTTGGACGCCGTCAAAGAGGCCGTGACGACGTGTCTTCGAGAGGTTCCCGATGATGCCTTCGCGGGAGCGTTCCAGGAATGGGAACGCCGCTGGAACAAGTGTATCGACTCACAGGGTCCTATTTTGAGGAATATTAGCTTAAGATATGTAAAAGTGTAATAATTTTTTCCTGAGCTCAGTACACTTATTTTCCGGACGAACCCTGTATATCCATGCAAAAACCTTTTTAACTTACACGCATGCTAATAAATATGCTATCAACTGACATACGCATACACCTTAGAATAACGTAAAATTAATCTAATATTCATTATTATAATAAAATTCTCAACTGGGGATCATGGGTGGCGAGTCCAAGTAGATAATGTGACACGGACGGCATTTAAAGTGCTTCATTGGGCAATGAGAAATCCAAAAAGAAGTAGCGTAGTTACAAAAGAAAAAGCATACGAAGTGTGTTCAAAACATAACGAGAATTTTTTCATTTCGCGGGCTTGGAGAGTCCGATTGTCAAACTTTCTTTTATTATGTTGGTATACATGCCCCTGAATTATGATAAAACTTTCAGCTGTTTTTCATTGTGGACTTTGTCCGTGACAGCCACTAAGGTTAGACGTGCTTGATGAGCTCGGCGATTTTCGTTTGTTAAAAGAAATGGATCAAAGAATTTGTATCAAATGTTGCGTAAAAAATGAAATAAAATGTGTGAAATGTTAACAAAGGCCTATGATGAGTCTGCTATGAGTAAATCGAGAGCTTACGAGTGATATTAGCGTTTCCAAGAAGGCCATGAAGACCTTGAAAATGACGAACGCCCTGGACGCCCCAGCACATCAACAATCGATGAAAACGTGGAAAAAGTGAAAGAAATGGTTATGAACGATCGCCGAATCACAATTAGAGAGGTGTTGATGATGCTGGCAAATCGATTGGATCATGTCATGACATTTTTTCCAATTTTTGGGTATGAAGCGCGTAGCAGCAAAATTCGTTCCAAAATTGTTGAATTTTGAATAAAAACAGCGCCGAATGGAAGTTGCTCAGGAGTCACTAAATGAAGTAAACGACGATGCAGAATTACTGAAACGTATTATAACAGGTGACGAAACATGGATTTATGGATATGACTTTGAAACTAAGGCTCAATCATCCCAGTGGAGGCATTCTGGCTCGCCAAGACCGAGAAAAAGTCTCGACAAGTGCGGTCGAACGTGAAGGTTATGCTCACTGTGTTCTTCGATTTTAATGGCATACTGCCTCATGAATTCCTGCCGCCAGGTCAAACGGTCAATAAGAAGTACTACCTACAAGTTCAACGCCGTTTGCGTGAAGTAACCTGAAAAAAATCCCGGATCTGTGGAAAAACAACTCATGGCTTTTGCACCACGATAATGCACCAGCTCACACTTAATTGCTTGTTCGTGAAGTTTTGGCCAAAAACGATGCCCCAGCCTCCATATTCGCCAGATATGGTTCCGTGTGACTTTTTCCTATTTGCAAAAATTAAGAGAACCTTCAAGGGCCGTCGTTTTACAACCGTAAACGTCATTAAAAGCGCATCGCTGAAACAACTAAAGGCTATCTCAAAGATCGAGTTTGAGAAGTGTTTCGGGGATTGGAAGAAGCGCTGGCACAAGCGCATAATCTCCAATGGGGACTATTTTGAAGGTGACAACATCAATGTATTTTAATTTTTTTTAAATTTTTTGTCCGAAAAATTAAAATTCTCATTGTTTTTTTAACACACCTCGTATATGGTACTTTTAGCCATATCCTAGAATATTCGTCCATAGTACGAGCTTCATATGAGGTGGGACACATTAAAAAAAATAGACAAAGTACAAAGAAAGGCGGCAAAATATGTACTCGGAAGGTACAAAAGAACAGACAGTGTCACGGAAATGTTAGATATACTGAAATGGGAGATTTTTTCGTGAAAATTGCTTTCCACAAATGTAACGAATGTTTTTTCCTTAGAACATATACGTAGTAGTAGTAGTTTCTCTTTCTCAAGGAGGAGGGAGTTGATGACGGGGACGTTGAGTAGGGATGTTAAGACAAGACTCGTAAAAACTCTGATATGGAGTGTAGCTATGTACGGCGCGGAAACGTGGTCACTGAAGCAGGAGGATATACGTAGATTGGAGGCTTTTGAAATGTGGGTGTGGAGAAGAATGGAGAAGGTGAAATGGACCGAAAGGAAAACAGATGAGGAAGTACTAGAGATGGTGGGTGAGGAGAGGGGTTTGTTGAGAGAAATCCTATGGAGGCAGGAAAAATGGATGAAAGGCGTATTGAGCAGTAGTGGAATGTTGAAGAGGGTAATAGAGGGGAGAATGTTGGGCAGGCGAGGTAAGGGCAGGAACAGGATAGGGATGTTGGACGGGATGAAGGGAGGAAAGAAGTACACGGAGATGAAGAGGGATCTGATATAGATTAGTTTGCTAGGTGGGGAGTCACAAAATGTTTATTTGATAGTTGTGTCCATCCAAAAACCTACCTTAAACGGTAGATTACCTAATAATAGTAGTTTCTATGAGAGACGACCGACAGCCTACGTCATTTGCGCCATTAGGGATGGACAGGAAAGGAAAGGAAACCCAGCGACCTTCAAGTGGAAACTCCCTTCAGGAAACCTTCAGGTGGAGAGAAAACCCGGCTCCAACGTTCAGGTGGAGAGTAAAACTTTTTGAACGGTCGTGTACAAAGGGTGGTGTCGATGGTGTACACCTTAACGAACTGGAAGTCACGTGATGTCCGATCTCTTTTATTTTTATTTGTGTTAACACCGTGGTTAATAGCAAGATACTTATCTTATTTGCCAACGATGCAGTGGTTTAAAGATATATCCGTATCACTAAGAATTAAACAGCTTGAGCAGACGATCTTAGAATAATACAGCGCTGGTGCGTCACTTGGCAATTAGAATTTAACTTAAAAGAATGTGTATGGTGATAGCAGCTCTCTTTCGAACGCCTACTGCAGGAATACCGACATAGAAAGTGCAGGCTCGCTTCAATACATAACCGTCAACCTTACACCTTCTCCTGGGTGAAGCATATACGGTTAATATGTAGGCAAGCTAAACAAAAAGTATAGAATAGAAAAGTACTGGCGTAACGTGAAGAAATGGTTAAAGTGCGATGCTATCTTTGGCTACTTATACATCATTTAGAGTGTGCTGTCAGTGTATGGGATCCTCGTGAAGTTGGATTAATTGCCGTACTGGATTGCGTGCAGCGTAGAGGAAACAGATTTGTGAAGCTTTGGTATGACTGAGTAGCGTATCAAGATTATCAGAGGAACTAGGTTGTAAATCATTCACGGAGCGAAGAAAAATTACAGTTTGCCTAAATTAGAAGTAGGTATCTTTAGCGATGATGTTGAAATGTAATATTAACCTCATCGGACTACCGTAGGAGAGATCATGAAAGTAAAATTGGAGAGATTATGAGTGGAACAGATAGATTTAACATGTACTTTTTCCCACGAACGATGTGGCGTCAGATTAACTGTACCCGATGGTGCTGGGGTGTTTTTATTTTTTTCCTTCTACGTAGGCTAGTACGTTGTCATTACTCGTATCTCATCTAGCCTTATTTGTTGACTTCCATATTAAATAAATTTGTAATTTTCCACAGACTTTTTAATTGTATGGAAAATTACAAACGAATTTAATATGGACATCAAACATTCCACTAAGTGAAGCCTGTAAGTGTAAAGAGTATTATTTGTTGACCTTCATGCTACTAACAACTCCTACCGTATGCATAAATGTGTATAATCTCACTCAGATACCATAGGGTATTAACCTGTACTTATCTCCATCTACATGAATTAAATTATTTTTCATATGTATTGTATCTAATCCTTTCCATTGACTACAACCTTGACGAGGCAGAAGGGCTGATACGTTTTGATCACCCCTAGAGCTGTGCTAGCGGGAGTAATAATAATTGCTCCTGGTAGAGCCATCCTTGCTAGATAGGTCCGAATGCTACACGTAGGTGTGCGATCAAAGGTCTACCTCGTGTTAAATCTCCCAATGATGGACTATCTCCCCTCCGTAGATCGGACAATTGGAGGGTCATTTCCAGGGGCAAGGGGAACGTAAGGGCGAGAACTGGACTCTGCGGAGGCAGTTCCCATCCCTGTCTCCAAGAGGTACCAGGTGCTGTTGGATAACAGAACCACCGCACCTGAAACCCCTACTCTGAGGGCGCTACCTAGGGTAAGACGTCAGCGTACAGGAAGGGAGCGAACGATTATAATAAATAGCTAGATTATATACAGGTAGGTAGGTAGGCCATAATATACCCGGCGTATGATGTCTCCGCTGGGCCTCTTGTCGCCCTGATGTGTACCAGGGGGTGGGTTACCTCAGAAGACGCAGGCCGCGAAGCTGGCCTTCAGTAATATGGGTTGCTCCAAGCTACAGACTGTGGCTTGTATGGGGACAGGCGACGCCTTTGAACGTGGATCTGAAGAGATCCTGCTTTCCTTTAAGGAGATGCGCTCAAGGTGAAACGGGTCCAGGCGAAGTTGAAGGTCTCAATAAATTTAAGTATTTGCAGCATTGTGCCGCCCATTGACCGCGGAAGGCTATTCTGGAGTCAAGTAGAGTAGGTCTAAATCAAAGATTGTGGGGATTTTGCCGGGAAATTGGAGCGGACATTGTTGATCTGAGGCCTGCCTTCTCATTGTGCCGGGTACCCCTTAATCGCTCCGGGGTCCATTATACCGTCGAGGCATCGAAGTTGGTAGCGGAGAGGTCACACGAACACGTGTAGTGGGTTTAGCGTAGTTGGTAGGGAAGAGTGCAGGTCATATATTGGGGAAAGTAAGGTAAGATCCAGCGCTTTTTGTCACTTCAGATCAGGCTAAAACTCTCAGATCCCAAAAATAATAGAACAAATATACACTTGCGTTGAACAAATAAACAATAAATAGAAACAATAAACGACATATAAACCACGTAGTACCAATTAAATTGGTGCCCCGAAAAAACATGTCATAGTCATACGATAGTCACGTGAGTGAAATTGGAGGGGCATGCCTCTAGTGCCTCTGTTAACAATGAATCTTCCCGAAAAAATTTTGAGAGAACACAGAAAACCTTCATACAAAAGGTGAACGACCAAATAAAAACTATAAAACTAAATTGCCATAGTATTAGAACGAAAAGATCAAATATTAAACATATTTTGTCTCTGAAGGAGCACTGAAGAACCACCTTACATTTTCGGTTTTGGTGACGACATCAGACCATCCAGTATTTTGCCCACTTTACATTCCCGATTGTTGGTATTGCTTTTCTGTAATACATGAGTGAGTGTGTATTATTCCCCTGAAGCAGTGTCCTGGCGTCTGGATTAATTTCTTCATAAACCTATTCGGTCTCTTCCTGGTTAACCTAAGTAGCCCAGAGTCGGTCCCTGGCGAAGGGAAAACTTCCCCATAAACCTATTTGTCCTAAAAAGTGTAACTGTGTGTGTATTTGTAAGCTCCCGAGTACGACCACTGGGATAGAAAATAATTTCCTAGTTCACCTATTCGGGAAATACCGCCTGTGCAAATGTGAACGTGTTAATATTTTGAATGTGTGACAGATCACTGGCGTGGGATTAACTTTCCCCGTAAATCACCACACCAATCTCAAAATTTCTCTACTTTATTACTTTTACAGTGATGTGAAAAAGCTTTCATAGCTTAAAGAAATACTATTGAATATAGTCAGTCTAGAAAGAGGTCGTAAGAAGCTCAATTTATCCTTTCCACATCGTGCCACGGTTGGAGAGATCATCTAAATAAAATGAGAGAGATTAAGTGTAGAGCATTAAAGACGTCATATTTTCCACTAACGATAAGAGATCAGAATAAAAACATCCGTTCATGGGAGGGGGGAAAGTATTTTGGATCAAAACTAGTCAGGTGTGTACATCACACCTGGCTTGCAGGGTTCTATGTAATATAATATTATTTTCGCCAATCCGCCGCTCCATTCCCTCCTTCCAACGCTGTAGGCTTCACGCTCGTCTCAAACGCGGCATCCCTTCTCCTTGGGGGCAATGACATGGGATCGCTCTATGGGTTGCAACCACATTCCGCCCACCACTATAGGGACCATGTTGACTTTATCCAGGACGATTGGATCTGCCATCTTAGAGCTCACCCTGAACTCGAACTTAGACAGCAATGCAGTAAGACCAGCTTTGGTTTGCATATTTCCGAAGCGCATCCCTGCAATCAATATTATAATGTTGTAATTCTACAATAGTGTGTGCATAAATATATAAAATATATACAATTATATATATATATATATACAAGCGGGTCGCGGTGGTCTAGCGGGTAGAGCGTTGGACTGCTGACCGGAGGGTCCCGGGTTCGATTCCCGGGCAAGGCACTTTGGGCACCTGCAGCTCCACCCAAGCTAGTTGATTTTTCGGGTACCAGTTCTTCCTGGGAAACTATAACCGGCACAGGGAAAGGAACTGGCCCCCTACCCTGATGTGTGAATATTCACACGCCGTCGGGCTTGGTACATGGGTGAGCTCTACCATCACCTACTAAACCGACCTTCGGGTTGATTACTGTGTTTATGGTTATATATATATACACATATAATTATATGTATATATTATTATGTAATATACCGGTTTAGGTAGGTTTTGGATGGACACAACTACCAAATAAATACTTCGTTCTTCCAAACAAAACACAACCCAACATCCTACTCTATAAATCCCTTTTCATCTCAGTGTACTTTCTTCCTCCCTTCATCCCGTCCACTGTCCCTATCCTGTCCTTGCCCTTTCCTCGCTTGCCCAACATCCTCCCCTCTATTACCTTCTTCAACATTCCACTACCGCTCAATACGCCTTTCATCCATCTTTCCTGCCTCCATAGGATTTCTCTCAACAAACCCCTCTCCTCACCCACCATCTCCAGTACTTCCTCATTTGTTTTCCTTTCGGTCCATTTCACCTTCTCCATTCTTCTCCACACCCACATTTCAAAAGCCTCCATCTACGTCTATCCTCCTGCTTCAGTGACGAAGAAAATACGTCTTGATTGTTTTCTATATTCCTCTCGATTAGTGATCCCACTACCGCAATGGCATCACGCGTAACACTCCCCTTCCTGAACCCAAACCGATCATCCCCTAAGTAAACATTTGCCTTACTCTATTCTTTTGTAGATGATCCTGAGAATAACTTTAGCTGCGTGGGAAATCAAACTTATTGTTCTGTAGTCTTCACATGATGCTTGGGAGAGGCACGTACGATGCCATTGCAGTAATGAGATCACCAATTGAGAAGAATATACGTAGAATACAATCAGGACGTGTTTGCATGTTTCGTAGATTTCGAAAAGGCGTTTGATAGAGTGCACTGGAAAAAACTAATGAGTATGTGTCAGAAAATAGGGATTGGTTGGACGGACATGAGGCTAATCCGCAATCTGCACATGTCTCAGACTGTTCAGGTGCGAGTGGGAAACGGAGAGTCCGGATGGGCAGTGTTAGGAAGAGGTGTGAGGCAGGGTTGCCCATTATCACCGGTGCTCTTCAAAGAATATGTGGAGGAAATGATTAAGGAGGGATGGGAAGAGCTGGAGGTGGGAGTGAAAGTCGGAGGGGAATTCGTAAAATCGATTAGGTTTGCTGATGACCAAGTATTAGTTGCTCAGTCAGCCAAGGGGTTGCAAGCATTGCTGAGTGAATTGGAGGTTCAGTGCAACAGATGTGGGATTATTTAATATTAATAAAACAAAGGTTATGCGATTTTCCAGAAAGAAAAAGGCTACGCTAAGCATTAAAATAGGAGGGGAAAAAATAGAGCAGGTAGAACAGTTTACGCATCTCGGAAGTCTTTTGGATCAAAATGGTGAAAGTAGTAGAATTGAACTAGGAAAAGAGGCTGTCATGAGGAGGAGGTAGTTGATGGAGGGAATTTTCTTTTATGTGAATTCTGGAACGTAGTTATGTACGGTGCGGAAACATTGTCACCAAAGCAGGAGGATAGACGTACATTGGAGGCTTTTGAAATGTAGGTGTCGAGGAGGATGGAGAAGGTGAAATGGACGGAAAGGAGAACAAAAGAGGAAGTATGGTGGGCGAGGAGAGGGGATTGTTAGGAGAGATAAGGAGGCAGGAATAATGGATGAAAGACGCATTGTTTGCCAGTGGGATGTTGAAGAATGTAATAGAGCGGAAAATGTTACACAAACGAGCAAAGGGCAGAAATAGGTTAAGGATGTTGGACGGGATGAAGGGAGGAAGGAAGTACACAGAGATGAAGAGGGACTTGTTGTAGAGTAGGATGTTGGGTTGTATTTTGTTAGGAGATATTATCTTGGTGGTTTTGTCCGTCCAAAACCTAAATTAACCGGTAGATTAACTAATAAAATATAGAAATTAATATATGCGTGGAAGGTTACACAAATATAAAAATTTAAAGAGATACTCGCCGATGCATATCCTGGGGCCTTCTCCGAAGGGCAAGTAAGCGAACTGGGGCCACTTCTTTCTCCCTTCCTCGGTGAAGCGCTCAGGGTCGAAGCGTTCGGGATCCTCGAAGTATTCCGGGTCATAATGGAGCCCAATTAACGGTATATGGACTTTGGTTCCCACTTCCACAACATGGCCGCCGTCTCTCGTCTCCAACTTCCACTCGGACGCGACTGACCCCGTTTCTTGAGCTGAAGGAATCGTCCACTCCTTGGTGCACTCCCGGAACAACACCGGCACTGCAGGATACTTCCTAAGGGTCTCTGAAATTAAAACTGTCCCTTTTAGTTCTGATTTACTTATAATCTAAAGGACATATTTTCTTCCCGCAGCAGACTGCTTATATCTTTGACTATAT
Organism: Hetaerina titia; assembly: GCA_037158775.1. Classification (NCBI taxonomy): domain Eukaryota; kingdom Metazoa; phylum Arthropoda; class Insecta; order Odonata; family Calopterygidae; genus Hetaerina; species Hetaerina titia. Next base: position 99,377,096 of record CM073772.1, on the reverse strand, counting down.
ACTGCAAAGCATTGTCATCTTACGTTTCCATAATGTTACTGATAATTTTGAAAAGCAATTAAATGATAGAGTGAATAATAAGCTTCATTTTATTTTATGCGAATTTTGGCAGGAAGTATTAAAACTGTTATTGAACCAGTGTTCAACCTGAAGTTTAATTGCTGTGAGGGAGTAGCTCACCTAGTACCAAGTCCAACAGCTCGTGGAATTCACTCATTAACAGGGCAGGCCAGTTCCTTTCCATTTGCCACATTAGCCATCATGACCCAGAAAATTTAATGAGGAATATACTCAGCTCAAATGCTAACGAAGTGCATATAGAGCTGAGACGAAATGATGATATTTCACCCATCAATTTGCCTTAAATCCCCTAATCTCGGCAGCGTTGAATCTCTCATCTTCTTTTAAAAATGTCGTTACTTGCGTTACACTACGAAATGTTATAAGGAAAGGTCTTTTCCTAGTCACTAGAATTTCATCGGATCCATTTCCAAAATAATATGTAATTTTTCCCTTTTTGTTGAGAGAAAGTATGCCTCCTACATCCCAATCAACGAAGTTCGAGATACTGTGCTCCCTTGGGAGGAAGAAGGTGTTCTGATTGGAAGAGGGTATTATTGCAGAGTTGGATGTTGGACTGTGTTTTGTTAAGAGAGAGGCAAGGGAATTATTAATCATTATCATTCCTTAGACAAATTTCAAGAAACTGTAACAGTAACTTTAACGGAGTCACCCGCTATGTGTGCATTGTAATGCAACCATTTCAGAGAGTAAAAATCATTCGCCTTGACCGGGATTCGAACCCGGATCCCTCGATATCCGGCCGAGTGCTTTAACCACTTAAGCTACCGAGACGTCCACTTACACTCTGAAATTTTGGGGGCTTTAAAGGAACAGGATGTTATGACGAAATACCGTACATACAATGTCACAGGCATTCCTAGTCGTGCGCGACGCGCCACAGTCCACGATGTTAATAAAGCCAATTTCAAACACTTAGGCCGTTCATACTTTAGACAAATTTCAAGAAACTGACTGTGAGACTGTGGCGCGTCGCGCACGACTACGAATGCCTGTGACATTGTATGTACGGTATTTCGTCATAACATCTTGTTCCTTTAAAGCCGGTGCTGTTCAACGTATATGTAGAGGAAATGATTAAAGAGGCATGGGAAGAACTGGAGGTAGGAATGAAAGTCGGAGGGGAATTCGTAAAATCGGTTAGGTTTGCTGATAACCAAGCATTAGTTGCTCAGTCAGCCAAGGGGTTGCAAGCATTGTTGAGTGAATTGGAGGTTCAGTGCGATAAATATGGGATGAGAATCAATATTAATAAAACAAAGGCTATGCGATTTTCCAGAAAGAAAAAGGCTAAGCTAAATATTAAAATAGGCGTGGAAAAAATAGAGCAGGTAGAACAGTTTCCTAATCCTTGTGTGATGGTAAAGGAGAGGTCGGTAATCTTAAAAGTGTCATTGAATATACGAGCATTTTGTCTCATATCTGTTCTTCTTGTGTGTGTACGTATGTGCATTGTAAGAGTGACCAGTGATCACACTGGACCGTTGCCACCAGGAAAATTGCCTAATTGCAACGAAGTATGTAAATAATAAACAGTTTACATATAGCAAGAATTCAAGAGCTCTACGGCCTCTAGGTTAAATAATAATAAGGGGGAAAACTCCACTGGCCGTAAAAAACAGTCGCAACTCTCGTCAGACCAAATTGTTGTGTTGGGTGTTGAGTGCGTGTGTGTGGGCTTCTTGAGTGCTAGTGTGTGTGATTGGTTTGTGCTTGTCCTTCGTGGATAGTCACAGAGTGTGTGCTTGTAATACATCCTGGTATCCTTAACGGGGTCTTCCTTACAGCCTCGTGAAGGATTACATTTCCACCTGGAATCTTTAACGAAGTCTCACAGCTTCGTGAAGGATTCCAGACAGGATAGTGTGTGTGTGGCTGTGTGTGGTCCCTGGCGTGGATTAATTTCCCGTAAACCACCACAGAGGGTATTCTTGGTCGAGAGGTTGTGGTTGGTTCCCTTGAATACCAACACAACAATTTGGTCTGACGAGAGTTGCGACTGTTTTTTACGGCCAGTGGAGTTTTCCCCCTTATTATTAGTTTACATATCTCGGAAGTGTTTTGGACCAATACGGTCAAAGTGGTAGGGACGTAAGGAGAAGAATTGCGCTAGGCAAGGAGGCTTTCTCAAGGAGGAGGGAGTTGATGACGGGGACGTTGAGTAGGGATGTTAAGACAAGACTCGTAAAAACTCTGATATGGAGCGTAGCTATGTACGGCGCGGAAACGTGGTCGCTGAAGCAGGAGGATGGACATAGATTGGAGGCTTTTGAAATGGGGGTGTGGAGAAGAATGGAGAAGGTGAAATGGACCGAAAGGAAAACAAATGAGGAAGTACTAGGGATAGTGGGAGAGGAGAGGGGTTTGTTGGGAGAAATCCTATGGAGGCAGGAAAAATGGATGAAAGGCGTATTGAGCGGTAGTGGAATGTTGGAGAAGGTAATAGGGGGGAGAATGTTAGGCAAACGAGGAAAGGGCAGGAACAGGATAGGGATGTTGGACGGGATGAAGGGAGGAAAGAAGGACACAGAGATGAAGAGGGACCTGATGTGGAGTAGGTTGTTGGATTGGGTTTTGTTTGGAGTTACAAAATATTTATTTGATAGTTGTGTCCATCCAAAAATCTACCTTAACCGGTAGATTACCTAATAAAAAAAATATGTGCATGAATGGCTGGTGACCTAACACCCCCCGCCACACCCCCTTACGGTGCCTATCGGGGTATTATGTAGATGTAGATTTTATGATTAGGGTGGTTAAGGAGGAGGGCAGGCTGCTGCACGAGCCCTTCTCAAGCATGACCTTCTACCCGGAAGGCTATTGTGTATGAATCACAGTCGGTGAGGGAGACTCATCCACGTATAATGAATGAGTGGCTGAGAATGAGTGGAGTGAATCCACCGAATGAATGAATAAGGCTGCTCACCTGCGATGACGCAGTCCATGTAGTGCATCTTGGCCAGCCCCTCGTATGTCATCTCCCCGTCGTGCTCCCCCAGAACCCGGTCCACTTCGTCCAGCAACTTGCGCTGCACGGCCAAGTCCTTGCTCAACTCGAATAGGGTGAATGACAGCGTGGTGGCGGAGGTCTCGAAGCCGCCGACGTAAAAGATGAAGCACTGAGCCGTAAGCTGGTTCATCGTCAGCTCGGCTGGAAGAGCGAGCAGTGAAAGAAGTGGTAAAACCGAACTTGAAACATCCTAAGGAATAATGGGTTTTAATTTTCGGAATATGTGCAGAAGAAATATCTTACGTTCACCCATTACACTTTCTTCGATAGTGCTCCATGAATACCTGTATCCACCCTTACGCCAAAAGAGGAGACCCGTTCCTAAAACCAATCGTTGAGAGATAACCCCCAGGTAGAAATTAGGAGCTTTCCTCTTCGAGGAGACCATTTGTTAATGAATGCGATTCATTATATCATATTTTCAGTTTTTTAGCATTGCGATACAATAAACTTCGAAGATTTTACCAAATACAAAATCTAAGAGGATTTTTATACTCCTTGTCGGATTTATTGTCGAGTGGTTGCCTACCGCGACACCATTGGTGGGAGCGTGGCACAGAATGATTGAGTGGTATAGTTAATAAGTTTTCATTTGACCCTTTTCAATCCAAAGCAAGTGGGGGTCACGCACTGGGGAGTAGGGACAAGCGAACACTTAAGGTGAACCTGAGGACATCGGGACGGCTTTCGACCCACGGGCCGGAGCTCCGTCGAGGGCAGTAGGTGACAGAAGAGGTGGAAAACCGAGGACGGCACGGGAGAGGTGCGGGGCAAGGTTAGACGTCTCTAAGTGCGGTCGGAGTTGGATCTGAGGACTCGAGGGGGAAAGGTAGCAGGGGAAGATGGGGAAGAGAACTGACTCCTCAGGGCATGAGCTCAATGCTACATCGGCTGCCCTTGCTATTAAAGCTCACACATTCGGAGAATAGTTTCACAAGTATAAACGTGGTTCTTACAGCGTTTTGACTACCCAACGCTTACACTCTGGCCTATCCTCTATCGAGGAAATGTGCTCTACATTTGAAGAACACTGGTTAGGTCAGGGTTTCATTCTCACGAACATCATTATTTGTCGTATTTGGAATGGTAAATCATCACTAAGGTTTTGGGGAGAAAAATCGTAAACCAATATGAATGAAATAAAGAAATGCCACCAATACCGACATTTCAGTCAAGGTGGTGACCATCAACGGAATGGAGAGATGTTCTTAATGATAATATCACGGAGAAACAACCATTTTGAAGTACGGGGCGTGCACTTGATTACAGCCCGTGCTTCCCATACCTTTCTGAAAGTCTATTTGTCTTGACTGCTTTCTTCGAGAATCAGTAGGCTCCCAACGCAATTACTCCGACATACCCGTCATACTTACTCTCTTCTCGTTGTAGTAACAAAACTGGCGTGTTTTTTCCTCAACCTTTTCCATTACCTTAATTGATGTTTTCCCGCATGGATCCCAAATACTAGCCGTGTATTCCAAATGTGGCGTAACTAAATATATAAAACCATAAACACAGTAATCAACCCGAAGGTCGGTTTAGTAGGTGATGGTAGAGCTCACCCATGTACCAAGCCCGACGGCGTGTGAATATTCACACATCAGGGTAGGGGGCCAGTTCCTTTCCCTGTGCCGGTTATAGTTTCCCAGGAAGAACTGGTACCCGAAAAATCAACTAGCTTGGGTGGAGCTGCAGGTGCCCAAAGTGCCTTGCCCGGGAATCGAACCCGGGACCCTCTGGTCAGCAGTCCAACGCTCTACCCGCTAGACCACCGCGACCCGCAACTAAATATATATGACACCCCTTTTCCTTGTATTTTCCTACAACCCTTCCAAATGAGATCTACTTTCTTTGAGGCTGACACACAAAATCCTCTAATATGAGATCGTATTTTTGTAAGGTAATCTACCGGTTAAGGTAGGTTTCGATGGGCACGTAACCAAATAACTATCCCCTAACTAAACAATACAGTATCTTCATCTCTGTGTATTTCCCTCCTCCCCTCATCCCGTCCCTTCAAACTAGAGCTTGGCCATCATCAAACCTAACTCATTTAACAAATTCCCCGCCAGTTTTCATTCCTACCTCCAGTTCTTCTCATGCCTATTTAATCATTTCCTCCACATATATGTTGAACAGCACTGGTGGTAATGGACAACGCCTTCCTAACACTGCCCATCTGGACTCTCCGTCCCTCGCTCACACCTGAGCAGTCTGAGAAGTACAGATTCGGGATTAGCCTCCTACCTCACCAATCTATTCCTATTTTCGGCAATATACTCATTCGGTTTTCCAAATCCACTCTATCAAACGCCTTTTCGAAACCTACGATACAGGCAAGATTGTAATCTATGTTCCTCGATTGGTGATCTCATTACTGCAATGGCATCACGCATGCCTCTCCCCTTCCTAAACCCAAACTGATCATCCCATAAGTAACCATTTGCCCTACTCTATCCTTTTGTGGATGATCCTGAGAACGACTTTAGCTGCGTGGGAAATCCAACTTATTGTTCTGTAGTCCTCAGATAATGTAGCCTTTACTTTTTTCGGAATGGGAACTAACACTGATCTTACAAAGTCTTCCGGCCAGATTTCTTCCTCATAGATGCTACGATACAGTCCATTTTGACTCTTCCTCCCAAATTTTCCTAAACCTTTTAGTAGTTCCGCAGATTTGTCGTCAACCCCCACGGCCTTATTCATTTCATCTCTCTGAATGCCCTTTCTATCTCATCGCAGAGTATTCCTTAATCTATGTATCTTCAACTAATTCATTTTCTCTTTCTATGTCTAACCTTGTTGGCCTAACTTCTTTACCAGTTCTTCTATATAGTCCTTCCATCTCTCTTGGATCATTTCTGGGTCAACTATTATCTTACGCAACTTATCTGTAACTTTAAATGCAAATCTTCCCTCCTTACTTCCCGATAGTGTTTTAATCTTCTAGTATAGGACACCAATTTCACCCTTCCTCTGTAAACTTTCCATATCCTCGCATTGCGTTTTCCACCATGATTCTTTTGCTTTATTTGTGGCCCGTCCAATTTATTGTGTAACTCTTTGTACTTCAATTTGCCTAAATCTGTGTTTACATTCTTCCTTATCCTTTTCTCGTTAACGGTTCCTATAGTGTCTTTTGCGACTTTCGATATCCCTTTTTTGAAAAATTACCATTTTTCTTCGATAGTTCTCAGCTCTTTTCCGTCTTCCATGATTTTCTCTACAACCTGCTGATACTCCTTCCTTGCTAATCAATTCAATGCTTCTATATTCCATTTCCTAACCCGCCGCCCCTGCATTATCTTTTTGAAACGGACGCTACATTTCATAACACGCCATAACATATTATTATTATTTCATAACATATTATTAAATAATTATCACTCTAGTAATCCGCTATCCTTCCATCTCACCTCGCATAGACCAAAAATATCTATATTTCCTCTTTCCATCTCTCGCATAATATTCTCTAATTTTATTGTCCTCGACATTGTCCTAACATTCTAAGTTCCTGTTCTAACTGATTTGGTCTTCTTATTCTGCGTCTTCTGTCCTACTGCTGTCAGTTTTCCCATGCAAGGGTTTCATGGGATGACGACCACGGAAGCCTTGCCTCTCCCGCTGCTCGCCACGACCGATTGGGCCGAGTCCTACAGTTGCCAGGACTCATAATCTCTATTTTGTCCATTACTATGTTCTTGGGAATCATAATTGAGGTGGTTTCCGATTGCCTACCTCAATAGTGTTTTTAACGTGACACCATCACTCAAAGGCCACCCCACTGGTGTCAGACGCCTTTGTAGCCGCCTCACTGAGGAACAGACGCTGTGTGGACTACACAGCGTCTGTTACTCAGTAGGGGTCATCGGAACGCACAAGCCCTTCCACCACGTCAAGGTTGTAGTCCATAGGAGGGCATCTTCTCGTTATATTTCCCTAAATATTTTCTAACAAATACTAACTTTTCGCCATCTTGTCACTTGTTCCACATGTGTATATTTCATGAATGAGAGATAAACTAAGTAAGAGTAAGGTCTAAGCATTTAACGGAGTCTACATTTCCTGTTTCGGAATTTTCGGTGCATTAGGATTCCGGGAGGGAGGGCATTGGTATTCCAATTCTAAAAGTTCACCGTTACATTTTTTTAAGTTTAATTCGCAAATATGTGTCGCTAAGTTGTATTGCATTAAGGTCATTTCCTAATGCCTAATCTCTGTAAAATACCGCGTCGTTGACAGATTAGCATATCTTACTATTAACCATGGAGTGAAAGCCAGTTACATAAAAAAGGAATGACCGTGGTACGAGGACACATCCCTCAGGGGACACTTGAAGTGACTTCTACGCCATTGGAGCTAACACAATCCATTACTTCTCTTGTTACGCGATGATTATCCAAACTTGTATTTACGTATTAATAAACGGCCACAAAATAGTGCTTCGACACCGATAAAGTAACATATGGGCGGACATGAACGAAGGATTGAAAGCATAGTTCTCACCCGCTTCGTGGTCCTTGGCGGTATCTTCCCGTGATCCAGCCTTCAGACCGAGAAGCAGCTGCAGGAAGTCTGCCCTCTTTACGTTGTTCTCTTCCCGGTAGGTCACCGTGTCTTTGACGATTTTCGTGAAGAAGTTCTCGGCCACGGGATCCGCGCTTCTGACCCCCAACTTGATGGCCAATGATGGAGCGAATACGAACATGAACGAACGGATCGCGTTGCTTAACGTCGCCGATAAAATCCTCCGCCCAATCACCCGGAACTCGGACTCGGGGTTGTCGAGGGATCGCACTTCCACGCCGAAGGCTGCCGACCCGATGACATCCGTGGTGTACCTCGCCATCAAATCCTTCACCTCGATGGCACCACCCATCCTCTCCGTTTCGACGGCAGTCTTAAGGTGGAAAGGAAACAGTGCAGCTTTGAAGTTTATGCGACGGCGACCAACGATACAAAGGAAAGAACCTTTCAGCTGTGCACATTTATAACAGATAAAATAGAACCTTCAACTTCTCACACAAACTATGTGGGTTAATATTAATTGTATGCTCCATTTGTTCATGAAGTTTTAGCGAGGGAAAAAATTAAATACAAAAATTAGCTTTCCTGGCGTATACTCATTCATAGGCTGCAATGTACAGTTATTAACCCTAGAAAGGCATCGCTATTTCTTTTACCTATTCGGGGATCGCGGGGTGAAAAAACACCCCCAATTTTCAAGGGCCCGTATCTCAGTATCTCTTCTGATCAAAAATCAAGGGAGCTGATTAGTTTTGGCTAAAAGTTTGAATGGTCCGGGAAAATCGACCAAGAAGGGGGTCGTAAAGGTAAGCGGTTTCTTTTTGTCGCGAGATTTAAACCGGTCTGGGGTGTTTTTTCACCTAGCGTTCCCGTTCTAGGGTTAAATATGTCCACTAGTATTAGTCGTGTCCCTTTCATATCATGTTAGGGCTGAAATTATTAATATGGAATTATGTTACAAGCCAGTCTTCTAGTTCATGATCTTTTGTAATTATTTTGTAATGTAAAATGTTCAAGATACAAATCAGTATGCCGAGATAATTATTCACCATCGGTTACAATGATACCTTAATGTTAATAGCCTACAAATTTGTTCCTTTGGAAATATTATGCACTATTTATGCCTTTCTAAGGACCCGAGAAAATAACTCTCTTTTTAGACGCATTTATTTCAAATAGTTGTCTAGAAGGACAGGAGAAGAAGGTGAAGAAGGTTTTATGATATGCTCTATTAACCAATCAAGAAGCTTCGTCAGCCGCGACTTCCGTTGATGCTCACCGTTTTCTGTAGATGCTCTGCGCAGGCGTGCACGATCGGGAACATGTACTTCATTTTGCCGGACGTGAAAGTCGGAGACAGCTTACTCCTCAGCAAGTGCCAGCGATTCCCGGGCAAGTTGAAGATGTTCCCGCTCATTGGGTCTTTGATTTCGTCTACTGGAAATCCCCGATCGTGGAAGTGCGAGAAATCCTTGATCAACACATTCTTTATGAGCCCTGGGTCTTGCACTACAAGTGTCGGCTCCTTGAACATGATGAAACCCATGTAGCGCTGACCCTTGAAGCGATCGTATATATTCCTGTAAAATTCTATAATGGATTCCTTCCCCAATATTACTCTGCCAATATTTCCAAATGGGAAGTGAGGCTTTTCGTAAGGTATGGATCGCTTCTTCCAGTGATCATAATTCCAAGTAAGGTAGACATAGAGTGATCCGAAGCAGAGCGTGAAGAAGATCAGCAGCCATATAAGTAACGGCGGCATTTTGAATTAATGGTGAATCTGAGAGAGGAAAACGAGATCATATAAATATTAATAAGATATATGAAATGAATCCAAATGAATTTACTTCTGGAATTCAGACCAGGTACAAAAACAGGGTACACGCATGTCTATGTGGTAGTGGAATTTCCCCTTCTTACTTTTCAATTCTAGCTTGCACGTAATTGGATACATTTTTACTGCATTCTAAGATATACAGTATGTGCATATTAGTTGATAGCATATGTCTTTGCAAGCGTGTCAGTTAAAAGTGTTTTTGCAAGAGTATATACGCCACTATGGGTGTAGGTTTGCATAAATATATTAGTTTCGCATGTAGTTCTATTCTCTTTTACGGGTGTTGATCTAACACCCCCCGCCAACGCCCTTGAGGTGGCTTACGGAGTATTACGTGTATGTACGTAGATGAGATGAGATAAAAATAATTTAACCTGGCGTCAATTGGTAGAATTTCTGCACGTTAAATAAGAAGAGCATTCACTCACTTGGTTTTCCACGACAAGCACTTTCGATTTCGTGCGATCCGGGTTTGATTCACGACACATTATCATCAGGCGCATAGAAACTTTAATACAAGGATTAAATATTTTCAACAAGGGGGCTTGGGGGCTAGGCGGCGGGTTATGGCTGAGGGGATGAGCAGAAGGGGTAGGGAGGGTTGCGGAGAGAGGGCTCGACCACGTCTTGATCATGATTCCTCTCAATAACTCCGGAATACACTCGTATTTGCCGAAATCTCGTTCGAACAAATGGGTTTCCAAGTTAAACAGCGTTATCTCAACAGCGCCGTTTAACTTGGAAACACTTGTTTTACTGAAAGATGCCCAAAAGAATATGGCAAGCGTGTAACAGGATATATGGAGGAGCATTCTGATTTTTCAGTCACTTATTTTGCTTAATTTTATGAAACCTACACAAAACAAGGCTGAATGTAATCATTTTTATAGTGACCACTTGCAAATGGTACTCATACATCGTAGATAGCTCTCAAATACAGCAGATGCCACTTCAGGTATTTCCTCTTCCATCGCATCTTTACGGCAACGACATTAACTCGGTAGCTTACACAAATATCCTTAGACCTGATGTTTAAATACCATTAGCAGATGACCTAAATGCAATGACGCGCTGGTGCGACGCATGGAAATTAGATTTAAACTTAAAAAAGTTGCGTGAATATTTGGAAAACTATAATATAATAAATATAAAAATTAATATAAAAACTGGTGAATATTTGGAAAAAAAGCAATTCCCCCCCGATCGTCTACTGCATCGGGAACACCGAAATGGAATTTTAATCACACCAAATTGATACTTACATGCATTAGCATTGCATTGCTATGCATGCATTACATGCATTGCAGTATTCAATAATAGGATACTTATATTCAAATCATACTGTAGAACTGTTAAAAAGATGAGTCTATTAAATAAAAATAATAAAATGCAGGATATCGACAAATATATGCACTACCAATTCTAACTATCTCCTACGCGAATGCTATTTTGAACTCTAATGGTTCGAGGAAATGACGACATTTTAAATCTATCTGTTCCGCAATAAATCTCCCTCTTTTTAGGTTGGTGATCGGACCTACCATAATAAGTGAGGGCCTGTAATATTAATGTAGATGCATACATATCATTACATTAAATTGCCGAAGCATTAAAAAAGTAAAATATCGGATAAATCTGAAAGTAAAAAGGTATTCATCGTCTTAGTTACTGAAAGCTGGCTCAGATATTGGAGAAGTACTAATCGCAGTTAACACTGCACAGTTCAGTAACTATTGCTATGAATACGACGGCAATGGTACAGAAAATGACACGCAAAGTATTATAGCCCTATTGATTTTATCCTATTTCATGCTACAGACCACCTGATTCCAATATACATAAATGCTCGGGGACATTTATATAATTGGGAAAGATGAAACAATGACGATTCCTGTCGAGAACTTTTGAAAATCTAGAAAACTTGAACTCTACGGCCTCCTAAAACAACCAATTAAAGGAAAACTCCTAAAGCGGTGATAAGTTAGCACAACTCGTCCCGCAATGAAAACAAATTTTGTTGTGATGGTTTGTGGGAAAAAATTCCACGACAGTGACCAACCACAACCTCTTAACCAGAATAACCTTTTGTAGTAGTTTGCGGGAATGTTACTTCCTCGCCAGTGACCAACTACAGACACCCACTTGGGTTAAAGGGACTTCGATACCTGGGTTTATAAACACATACACACTATCCGTGACTGTTTACGGGAATACACTCCGCGCCAGGGACACCCACAAAGCTGACACACTCACGGGCACTCAGGAAAACACTCACTCACTCACTCATTTAAAAAGGGCCTCACTACTCGGCGAATATTACTCAAATTGAGCAACGTCAAAAGATAACAACAAAGAGGGAGAGGCGAGGGTGTGAGTCGGATGTACGTATTTCGGCCACGATGTAGCCCTCCTCAAAGAACTGAAGGAAAAAAGGCAGTTGTAAGTGAATCAGGAAACGGACAAACTTTCAATTTATACGTACACTAAGCTGAAGAGGGGGGGAGGGGTTCCACCAATTTTTTCTTTCCACGTCGTACAAAACTACGCTCCATATTAACGTTTTGACGAACCTTTTCTTTTCATCCTCACTCATTGTCCCAATTCCCTCTTTGTGAAAGCTTTTTTGCCTAGTGCAATTCTTCTCCTTTCGTCACTTCGACCATTTTGATCCGAAACACTTCCGAGACACGTAAACTGTTCCACCTGCCGTAGTTTTTGCCATCCTATTTTAACATAGCTTTGACCTTCCTAAAAATCGCATCAACTTCGTTTTATTTCTATTTATTCTTATCCCATACCTATCGCTCTGATATTCCAATACATTCAGCAATACTTGTAACCCCTTTGCTGACTGACAAACTAGAGCTTGGCCATCAGCAAACCTAACTGATTTTAACGAACACCCCGCCGAACAATGACCAAGTTAGTCGGTTCTACTTTTACTTCTACCAGTGATAGTCTATCAGTGGGTTGCTCTATGCCTGCTATGCTTCTGCCTACCTTTTTGTTTGATATTGTTGCCTAGCGTAGCAGGTTCTCTTCCTCTTCAATGTCTATTACCCTATAATTATCACTCCAGTAATGCCCGTTCTCCTTCCATTTCACATCGCACAGACATCTACATCTATATATCCTCTCTTCATATCATTTCCACCATGAAAAGCCAAATAACAGGAATAAATGGCTCCACTTGAATGGTGAAAGCGAACGGCACTTGGAAAAGCAGACAAAAAGGAAAATGAAACTTACTGGCTTCAAGCGAAAGGAATCCCCCGTTATCAGCGACTTCTCCATTCATTTGGCGATAGGTCGATCGGAACTACGCTAATGGGGGCGCCACGGACGGGGAGGGTGGCGATCGAGCGGAGAGAATGATACCATTCTGAAGGGGTGACTATCGTGTTTCATCTGCACGCGAAAATCTGCAAGTCCAGAGTCCTTTGCGATATCATCGTCGACGCGTATTCTATGCTAAGAACAAGCCTAGAGATGTTTGGCGAGCCAAGAGTGGATGAACTTGAAATGTTAATGATTTCACCGTAGTCCATTCATACTGTCACGATATTTTCTTCTGGAAAATCGTTGAAGTTCAACATTCAGTCGTACTAAGAAGACTCAATTTACACAGATTTCCTTACCATAATATACCGTTTCAGGCTTGATTAGGGCGAATACTTTAATTCTGTAAGCAAGGAGAAGAGCTGTAAATTCTATGTAACATTTTTGCAGAAAACACGTTTTTATATGCATCAGATAATCGCACCACGGCGAGACGATGGTGTGCACAATAAATGTTCCGTGGTATTTGGGTTATTGCCCTACTTCGTCCTGCTAAGACTTTAGTGCGAGGACCGTCCTTGGTCTGACTTGGACTTCATCCACTTGCCACATGTCATAGTTTTATGGAAGTCCTTTCGTAATCTAATTCGTGCGTTACGAGATAAGATATCATAATAAAGAAGTAAGTTATGACTGAAATATACCCATAAATAGGAACTTGTAGAACAATGCTCGAATGCAATCGAAACTCCTCTTTACCAGGTGAGGGTAAAAGAGAGAGAAAAAAACTTTGCACTTCCACACACTTTTAATACAACACGACCATGGTTTCGATGCTTCGCATCATCATCAGGACCTGATGATAAAGCGCAGCATCGAAACAATGGTCGTGTGAAGTATTAAATCCTTATGTGGAAGTGCAACGTTTTTTTCTCTCTCTTTTACCCTCACCATGAAGGAATTCCACAAAGTTAAGCCTGAAACTTTCCTCTTTACCAGTTGACATGTGCTTGTGTATCATACGAGCACAGACGCTGAATTTCCTCAAATCGAGGATTGCGAGGGAAACTTATTTTAACAAATTATTTCATCTAACATGGAATGACCCGATTTCTTTGCCAATCATCATTTAGCGGTAACTTTTTGTCTTCCAGGCTCATTAATATGGATGTAATTTTTCATATGCCTCTTGGCATTCTTCACCCTTTGTTTTGAAGCTACGTAATATTTTGGCATAGTACTGCCGAGAGAAAAGTATCATCTCTGACAAAATCGAGCCCTTCCTCGACATTTGAAAACGTAGGGCGACTGCGCTGTTGGAAAAGGAAACCTTTGTCGAGTTTATGGCGCCGCCCCAAAGGTCTGCGCTACACGGGCTTCTACATCTACACAATACTCCCAAGCCGCAGCAAGGGCGTGTGGCGCGGGGGTGTTAGGTTACCAGCAATGTGTAAACAATCCCAATCTTGTCACTTCTAAACAAATATTAGTTTGATCATGCACTCGACAATTATTTTTTCCAAAAAGAAAGTGCTTACATGCAACAATATTCAAAAACAGGATGCGTATATTTTAATCGTGCTATAGAACTGTTAAAAATATGGATCTATTAATTAAAGAAAAATAACACACAGGAAAGAACAGGCAGGATATCGTCTAAATAGATACACTGCCAATTCCATTTATCTCCTTGGCGAATGCCGTCAAGTCTATTTTGATATCTAATGGAGCGAGAGAAAAACGACATTTTAAAGCTATCCGTTCTCCTATCTATCTCCCTGATTTCCCGTATGTTATCTGATCTACCATAGTAAGTCGGTGCCTGTAATATGCCATTAACATCCTCAGACAAGTATCCTGCCTCAAATATGCGTCTCATCATGCACCGACCCTCATGATTCGGGACTATTGAAACGGCTCTTGGTCAAGGACTTGTCTGGGAGTCGCTCTCACTTGCAAAGGAATAAATTCTCCCCGACTTTCACGCCCGGCAAAATGTAGCAGCCTTCAGAGGGGCCAAATTACTTGAATTACATAACTGATGGAACGTAAGCTTGCGATCAAGAGCACCTCTTGGGACCAAATCGTATCTCTCGGCACCAGTTCCCGATACACTTTCCATGATAAATGTGAAATACAGTTTATAACCTCAGTATTACTCTTTAGTACGGAATGTATTCATTTTCAATCTTCCATAGCGCACATTCGAAATCGAAATTTGCTTCCGAATTTTCCTCAACTGGTTCTCTAGTCACCTGGACCCAATTATTAGGTAATCTACCGGGATGGACACAACTATCAAATAAACATTTTGTAACTCAAAACAAAACCCAATACAGCAACCTCATCTACATCAGGTCCCTCTTCATCTCTGTGTACTTCTTTCCTCCCTTCATCCCGTCCAACATCCCTATCCTGCCCTTTCCTCGCTTGCCCAACATTCTCCCCTCTATTTCCATCATTACATTCTTGGGAATGATAATTGAGGTGGTTTTCCGTTGCCTTCCTCAATAGTGTTTTTAACGTGACACCATCACTTAATGGCCGCCCCACTGGGGTCAGACGCCTTTGCAGCCGCCTCACTGAGGAACAGACGCTGCGTGGACTACATTTCGTCTGGCTCCTAACCTTCGACCTATCTGGCATGGGTGACCCTACCAGGAGCAATTATTATTACTCCCGCAAGCACAGCTCTAGGCTGGACCAAATAAATTACCATATATTGGCGAAGGATTATCAGGTACATTACAGCTCTTACTGTATTGTTAAACATAATCTTAGACTTGGGATCTCAATAGGTGTATATTTACATATCAGAAGTGCTTGGACTTCTGCGGTGGATGCTTAAATAATCACGCGATCTTTTCGGAATACGCCATGTAAATGCCAAATATGGGTACGCGAGGGCTGTTCAATTAAGAGTTATCATAAACTTTTATCCTAATAAAATACTGTGAATAAATTTGATGTAATATTAATATATTAGCCTAATTTTTATGTAATACAAGCTTTATTGGTTTGACTCAAGTATAGTTGGAGTCTAAATAATTTTTGATGGGTAGGTTCTTATGCAGTAATTTTAAACCTGACAAACTCTGAATTCACGAATATGTCACGAAGAGAAGAGGGATTCGGTCACCGAAACGTCGGCGGGGATGGCAAACCCAACATGGTGGAAGAATCTTCCATGCACATAGGGCTTCGTATTAAGTGGTCCTAAGTGGTCCCTAGCCAACTAATCCAATCTTCAGATTGATTAACGTGTCTTTTTCAGCGACAAATTATATGAAAATAGCTATGGGACATCGACATAAAGCTCTGCGATCCGCCAAAGAGATGTGTGGCAGGGGGTGCAAGCACCAGGTGGGAAGAGTGAGTGATAATGGAGGACATGGGAAAGGAAGGGAAAAATATTTTGTAAAAATCTATCAACTAACGTACACATTTGGAAGCAGGCTGGTTGAAGACCAATTCAAAAAAGGGTTACTTCACTTCATAAATTAGTCGTTTGTTATGCCAAAATAAGGGAATAAAAATGAACCAACCCCAATTATGCGATAGGCCTCCACCAAAACAAGACAGGTCATGCAGGACTAAAAAAAATGGAGGTGTCCCTCCCCACAGAGAGAGACGGAGGATGGAAGGAGAAGCTTGAAAACAAACAAAGCAGGGTAAGTAATACTGTAACGAGCACTACGTACTTTAATGGTAGTTCAATGCGATCGTGCAGGAAGGGTTATGACAACGAAACACACGATATTATTGAAGGTGAATGCATTTCAGTAAAACTAATTATTCCCTAGACTCTCTCGGTGGCAAGTGAGATCTTATACTATTTATAACCCTGCAGTTACTATCCCATATTTTCCGTGGAAAGAAAGAGACCTTGAGTCTGCTACTTCTGCCATCTATTTCCCGAATTTTCAATTCATGATCCAAGCGACCAATACATGTTGGAGTGCGAATAACTTGCGAGACCTCGGTGGTGAAACATGCGGCTCCGAATTTATTTAGTAAGTTTAATCTAGAATTGAATCGTCTTTCTTCTAATGATTCCCAACGCAACCCTAGAAGCATTTCTGTGACGAAGTTTGTTTTATCGTAACAGTTTTTAACAAAACGGGGTGCTCTGCGTTGAACCTTTACAGAGAGTTGCATGTCCTGTGATAGTAGAATTTCCCCTTCGTACTTTTCAATTTTGCGTGACCTGTCATGTTATGGTGGGAGCCTGTCAAATGGTTGTGGTTGATTTTTATTTCCTTGATTCGAATACCAAAAAACCAATTTATTGATGAATTAAACCCTTGTTTTGAATTAAGTCTTACTCCACCATGTACAGAGCTCTGCGCGTTGTTTGATAGATTTTTTCTAGATTCGTAGGTGCATGTGTATGTTAGTTGATATAATATGTATTTACAGGCGTGTAACTTAAAAAAGGTTTTCGCGTGGACATATACACCTCTGTGGGTGTAGGTTTGCATGAATTTGTTGGTTTTGCTTGTGGTTTTATTTTATTTTACGGGTGGTGACCTAAACCCCCAGCCACACGCCCCTGCGGCAGCTGGCGGTGTATTCTGCTGATGTAGTAGTACCTTCTCAATTACCAGAATGAGGCATTTTTTACTCGGATCCCATATATTACGTGCATATTCTAAATGAAGCCTTACAAGAGCGTGCTAATGACCTTGACCTTGTAGTCACTCCAGCCAACAACGCGTATAATAAAGCCCAATTTTTTTATTTACTTGCCCGCAGATTTTACGTATGTGGGTGCCCCAAGTTGTCTGCAGTAATAGGAACATCTAGGTAGTTTACCGTATTAACTACTTCTAGATTCACGTAAGCTAGTTAGTAAACAAAACCCGTTGTTCTTTTGCAGAATTTACCACCGAACATTTAATAAGGTTGCAATCCCCGTTTTGTACACCTTTTCGAAATGCAATGTAAATCCTAATTGGGTCCCCCAGGTGTGGGTTTCCCTGAATCCGTGTTGATTGTTACTTAAAAAGTTAATGCTATAGAGATATCCCATTACCGAGCTAACAATATTGTGTTCCAAAATTTGGCAATACATAGAAGTGAGGGAAATGGGTCCGTAATTACTGGATGTCACCACTTAAAAAAAAATAAACGTTATCTGCACGGTTTTCCAATTCTTAGACACTTTGCACTCTGAGGGATTTTTAAATATAACCTGGAGATACGGGGCGTTGTTAGGAACTAAATGTTTTAACACCCCAGCGGGTGTATTTTCGGGACCCGGTGATTTGTTGGATTCAATCTCTTTTAGTAATTTTTTAATTCCTTGTTCGGCCGCTTTAATATTTGCCATGATTTCAGCATGTATTGTGTCTGGGAAATCTGCTGCGGTGGCAACATTTTTTGTGAAATCGCTTTGGAAGAATTTATTGAGTACCCGGCACGAAGAGAGGACAGACCTCATCTCAATAAGTCTGCTCCAACTTCTCAGCTTAATCCCAACAATCTTTGATTTTATGGGTGTTCCTATTACATTTCCTTAAATCTTTCTCCATGTGAATGGATATGTGCTTTGGCGGATTCAAATAAAACCTAGTGAAGTCTATACATGAATTCCATTTTTTTTCTCTGTACGACATTCCATCATAGTCGTACGAGTCGTATATTCCACGAGGAAAAAGGAACTCCCTAGACCCGTGTTTTCTTAAATAGCACGTATCGTTTAGCATACATACTTGCACATACTGGATTATAGATTAGCAAAGAGCAGTTGATAATCCCAATGGATGGCACTTTTAGAGCGGAGAAACTCCATTGCTCAACTCCACGGACGACTGCACGAGTCGGCAGAACACATTTCCGTCGAAGACCTCTACCTCGTCATTTCTTTCCTTTTTATTTTTCATAGTCCTTACAGAAGCATTAATTTCCCATTAGTTCCAGATTTTCAATAATAACTTAGTTATAAATTGTTATAATATGTTCGGGCATGAATTCATCGTATTTTATCTATTAAGTGACGTATCGAGAATAGTCAGCCAAAAATATTTTGATATCAGAAATAAATGCATCTATTTTGTGCGAACTAATTTTAAAATTCAATCAATTAAGACACAGGACGCAGGTCACAGTTTGTCATCATTACGTGCATTTGTAATAAAACGTCCCATATCTCCCTTATTGGCTGAGAGATCATTTGAGACCGACTTGATATGACGGCAATTTTTGGAGACATAAAACGGAGTGTTGGCTAACAAACCCATGCAGGGTAAATAATAAATGGAGGCGAACAGAACCCAACAATACTGTCTCAAAGATAAATGCGAAAACGTCGCATATTATGGAATTTAAACATCTTTCACCGTGCCATAGATTCATTTCTCATGCATTAATAAATTCTCCAAAAAGTGTACAAAAACTACATTATACGTACTTGCCCCTAAAGTTACTCCCATCATCCGAAATGGCTTACTTTCATCTTAGTCGCTTTCTTTATACATGTATGCTTTTATCCCTGTGAAACTTTAATTTTTTATCTTTGTATCTTATTATAGACTACATAAATAAAGGTTAGCCACAGGTATGACGATGGTAAGAAAACTTAGAATCACAAAAAAGATACTCAAGATTTTGTTTATTTAACTTTTCGGTGACATAACCTTCCCTTTCCAACAGAAGAAAAAGATAACTTGGGTGATGGGCAAAAGGGCAGGCCAGGAGAATGGGAGGTTCAACCCCCTAGAGGGTAAGTTTCAAACCCAGGACCGAGAATGCTTCCAGGAGCCAAATGGGCACCACTTCGAAGGTTTTGTGTTTTAACGGTGTGTCTGAGGGGGAAGGGAGGTGATAATTGTTTCGTTAAAACGGTCATTAATGGGAACATTTTTGACGGTACTTTAACCATGCACATTTATCACACTTCCTCAATCTCAACCATAAGTTTTATTTATATCTTCCTGGATCCCCAGGCATTTTCCATTTACGTACATGCCTATGCCTCGAGTGGTGTTTAAACAAAGTGTTTGATGTGATTAGTCCCTGTTTCTGTTGAAATCTACTACTTCGTCGCCGGGTTATTTCTTGTTTCTAAATCATAGTCTTCTACCTCACAACCATCTTTTCCTTCACCTACTGTTGTGTTTCACCCTTCATTACTATTAAATGTTTTCCTGCATGAACACCTGCAATTATGCCATCAAAATGATGATAAGCCCTGTTGACTTCTTCATACCTATGATTGCATGGTGCCAAGTAGATCTGAACAATGGTCCAGTTCATCGGTTCAGTGCTTACTTCTACTAATAATATGATATCATTCACTTTTTCTTTGTCTAATAGGTTCTTACTACCTTGTTGTTCAATATTATTGTCACTCAATGATGCTTTTCTTCTCCTCCATCACAAATTAATCTACTTAGTAACCTCCTGCAGTTTCTTGGAATTAGTCTACTTATACCTATAACTCCAGTAATTCTCACTATCCTGACATAGTCCTAAAATATCTATATTTCCTCTCTCAATATTCCGTTTCATATTTACTAATCATCACGTCCTCTGCATCATCTTAGCATTCTAAGTCCACATTCTGACTAGTTCGGCTGTCCTCTATTCTTCTGCTGTCTCTTTCATTTATATTGCCTTGATGGAAGAGACATTTTTTTCTTTGACAAATGATGTTTTTTCTTGATTTCTTCACTCAACCATACCCACCAGTTATTATTATTAAGCAACCTACCGGTTTAGGTAGGTTTTGGATGGACACAACTATTAAATAAATACTTTGTAACTCCTATCAAAACAACCCAGCAACCTAATCTACATCAACTCCCTCTTCATCTCCATCTACTTCCTTCCTCCCTTCATCCTGTCCAACATCCCTATCCTTTTCCTACTCATTTACCTAATATTCTCCCCTCTATTACAGTCTTCAACATGCCCTTCATCCATTTTTCCTACCTCCTTAGGATTTCTCCCAACAAACCCCTCTCCTCGCCCACCATGCCTAATACTTGCTCATTAACAGTAATGATGCATAATACTGTCAAGTTATTATGTGCCCTTTTTGCTAGCAATCAATTTAGATGATTCCACCTACACCCCAAAAAACTGTGGCCATCACCTAGTTGGCTGATTTCCCCATCTTTGGAGCCATATAACCTTTATAAACTCACTGTCTCAAATGTACCGTGTTTCTGGAGTATAGTAGTGCATTCATGTTTCACCCACAGTAATTTATTTGAGTAGAAACAGAACACTTATACTGAAGTTTCATTTAAGAAGTATTAAATTAAGTACTTGAAAAAATAACATTGAAGTGAATTGAACATGAGACCTCCTGCACATATCAATCCGATACGTTATCCCTGTACCACCAGACCCCCACCACCCCTCAATGAGCTTTCAGCATTTATGCTGTTTTTCTTTTCAAATTGAATAAATATCCTAAACAACACTTATATTTAAGTTTCATTGGCATTTTAATGAATTAAATTCAAGAATAAAAGCAAATATTACAAGAAAAAAAATTAAAAATGAAGAGAATCGAACCTGGGACCAATGCGTTAACAATTCAATGCCTTATCCTTGTACTACAAAACTACCAACACCTCCAAGTGGATTTTAAACATTTACGCAGTTTTTTCTTTTTGAATTGAATGAATCTGTTAAGGAACACTGTTTATAAAGCTTCTTCAAAAAGTATATATAATTACAAGAAAAAATAAAATATAAAAAGGAAAAATATAACAGTGAAGAGAATCGAACCTGAGAACTCACACTTATCAATCCAATGTATTACAAGTTGAATTTGTCTTCTCTGAGGCAACTATGAAAGTAACATCATGCCTAGTATTATTTAGTCAATGACCACAATTAGCTTTACACTACATCCTCTTCCAGGGTGGAGGGAGAGTGGTTTTTAGTTCCAGGGGGCCAACATGATGATTTTGTAATGTAGCATTCTTCATCAGGACTTAGCAAAATACAGTTCCTAAAATATTCTAACACTTTTTGTTGAGAAATATGTATGCTAGTATTCATGAATTGTCACAACAAAGTATTAGCAATTCATTAATTCATCACTCCTTTAATGCAGTCTCATTATCTTTACCATTTTAATTTCACGGAAAAGATTGGAGTCATAGGGGTTATGATATAAGGGGAGGCATTCAAAGGAGTACTTGTAAAGATTGTCGGGACATTATAATGTTTATCTCTATTGGCATTGAACTGGCATACCTCCATAATATTTCAGAGTACTCGTCCACGGCATCAAAACAAGGTTCCATCAGAAAATGTTTTAATTGGCATTTTGCCGATATATTTTGGGCCACATCTTCTTCCTTAGCATCCTTGCTTTGATATTTTAAGCAAATCACCCCCATTCTGGGCACACCAACTGCATGGTAGAAATATAAAAAAACTCCTTTAACTAAGTAAATATCTATTTAAATAATAAATTAACGAGGGTGAAATTAGCATGCTATACAAGAAGATGTACATCACCCCCATTCTGGGCACACCAACTGCATGGTAGAAATATAAAAAAAAAGACTCCTTTAACTAAGTAAATATCTATTTAAATAATAAATTAACGAGAGTGAAATTAGCGTGCTATACAAGAAGATTAAAACATTAATGGGAAATAAGAAGGGAAATTCTTTGTTAACAGTTAGATGAAAGAAAAAAGTTTACTTTTCCACATAGAATATTACTATTACGACCTAGGTTCCATGACAGTGTAACATCTTCAGGTAAAATTAGAGATCTTGGAACATTTATGCACGGAAAGAGAGGATGGGAGGAACAGAAAACAAATCAAAGTATAAATGGGGAGAGGGGAAATTGGGGGAGGGAAGGAAGACAGTATGTTCTTGTGTGACATGCGGATAAGACAACCTATGACATAGAGTGGAAGGCTGATAGCTTCTGAGAGACATAGTGTCTTGAGTTATTGTGAATTACCAAATCCATTATCATCGGTGCTGTTCAATGTACATGTTAAGGAACATATTGAAAAGGCATGGGTAGAATTGGAAATAGAAATGAAAGTTGACGGGGAGATTCGTAAAATCAGTTAGGTTTGCTGAAGATCAAGCTCTAGTTGTCAGCCAAGGGATTGCAAACATTGCTGAGTGCATTGGAAATTCAATGTGATATATACGAAATGAGAATCAATATAAATAAAACAAAGGTCATGTGGTTTTCCAGAAAGAGAAAGGCTAAATTAAACATTAAAATAGGAGGGCAAAAAACTAGAGCAGGTGGAACAGTGTATGCATCTCTGAAGTGTTTTGGACCTGAATGGCCAAAGTGGTAGAGAATTGCTGACAGGAATATTAAATGCGGGTGATACAAAAAGGCTTGTCAAAACCTTAATAGGGAGCATAGTTTTGTAAGGCGTGGAAACATGGTCATTGAAGCAGGATGATAATCTTAGATTGGAGGCTTTTGAAATGTGGTGTAGAGAAGGTGAAGTAGATAGAAAGGAAAACAAATGAGGAAATGCTAGGTGTGGTGGGGGAGGAGAGGGGACTGCTTGGAACAATTCTAAGGAGACCGAAAAAATGAATGCAAAGCATATTGATTGGCAGTGGGATGTTGAAGACTGTGATAGAGGGGAGAATGTTGGGTAAACAAGGAAGGGGCAGGAATGGGATAGGAATGTTGAAGGGCATATATGGAAGCAAGTATACGGAGATAAAGACTGGCTTGTTGCAGAGTAGAATGTTGGGTTGTGTTTTATTAGGAGAGACAAGATATTTAGTAAGTAGTTGTTTATCCAAAACCTGTCTTAACAGGTAGAATACATATAATAAATGTAAACCATCACAGGTTTTTTGTACACCCTGTGCACATGCATGGAATGAATCATTGTGAATGTCAAATCTTTTTAATGCTAATTGTTTATTATATTGCTATTCAATACACATTATTAATTATGTTGTCCAAATATTTCCAGGCAAAAAATGTGGACTCGAAGCAGTTGTATTCAATATTAGTGCTTTCTTTCACTAGTGTCTCATACCCATTTCTTTTGCTCAACCATCAATAATGAAAATTGCATGCAATTTTGTGTTGTCAATCATTACCATCGGCTGTTTTGCGAAATAAACCATTTACCGCAATAACACTTATTTTTATTTTCCCAATAATCCTTGTCATACTATCACCGGGGATAGGGTACATCTGTGTTCTTCAAAAATAAAATTATCCATCTAAGAAATATCATATCATAGGCCTTTGCTTGCCATCCAAATAAATACAAGCACTGCAAAATGGTACTTATGCACCATTTAAAAAATGTTTTTTACACTGAAAAATTGTTCAAACTGGAAAATATTCGCTTTAACAAATTTCACTATCATCCAGCTACAAGGTGGAGAGTAAAACTTCTAGCCAGTTGGGATCTTTTATCCAGGAACAAAGAGTTAAGTCCCGTAGTCACCAGTGAGCAAGTAAAAATATATTTTCTATACATGATGAATGTGCATCAAATATATCTACAAATACTTGTACAATGAAAATGCATGATAAATGCTTCTCAATGGTTACCCATTAAATACAATAAATAAATACTCCATTGTTACCCATACATAATGTGCACATTGTGATGATTATGCTAACCTGAAAGTCTAAGGAATTAGATAATTTTTGTATGATAGTCAACTTTAGATATAATGAAAGTTTGACATATTGAGTCACATTTGGCACAACAGGTTCTTGCTATTGTAGCCTCCTAGCTGGTGGTTTCCAGGATGTTTATATCTTGACAATGATATGAGAAGGCTCAATCATTGTCAAGAGCCATTCAAAATTTGACCACCCATGCCAAATTTCGATGCTATGGCCTGAGTAAGCCTGTACCTACACTTTGGCAGAGGCTGTTTGTCCACCAAAGTGAAAAGACCAGTCAGGCATGTAACTGCTAGGATAATTTGATATGAATCTGAGAAATTTTGAAAAGAGAAGAAATTTATCATCTTTCAATTTTTCTGATCAAGGAGACAATATCACACCTCAAAAACCTGAAGAATCCCTGAATTGATTGCAAGACCTGACCGACCTGCACAAAAGGTGTTCTATGCAGACTTCTCAGCTCAAAGAAAGTTATTTCCCATTCCTGTTGACTAAGATATGAAATTCATATGAATTCATCAGTTCTTTGGGTGACATACACCTGTCCTTGTTTTCCAAAGCCATATCTTCCTCTTTTTCTGTGTATTTTCAAGTATTTTTTGAGACCTATGACCATAAGAAAGACACTGGCAATGAGTCCTGATATTATTTTGCATATTGCAGCAGCCCAGATATTCCCAAAGCACAGTTTGCTTCGTGAGCATACTGCAATTTGTTTCACTTTTCCCAACAACTTTCAATGTTGTACCATAAAGAGTGTTCACCTTTGTTCTTCCCTGGTGCAATACATACCAGCAATAACAGCACAAATTTAGAATTTTTGAATGAAACTCCACTACAGCAAAGAATTCATTATTAATAATTTTTAAATTTAATTATACCTTAAGTATGTATGTAACATCAGAAGAAAATATTGGTGGTGCCTTAAACTAAAGATTGATTGCCAGGATTCTTAACACCATATACTGCAACATATACCATTTTCAATCCTCAGACTGAGATATTAATGACGCTATTGATCATAGTGTGAGAATAACTACCAAAATCATTATGTTTTCTTTTGATTACACGTTGAGATAAATTGATTGAAACTGATGCTCTCAAAGACAAGTTGTGCTGTGTAGCCAAGAAACAAAACTTAGATCGCTTAGCATAACGATAACATTTTCTAGCTCATATGATCCACACACGAGATTTTTCTTGTGTTAATACTATATTTTCCTTGGTGAAAATGTTGATGAGTGCAATTTTAATTCAAGTCAACTTGATAGAGGTAAGGTTTTGTTCATCGTTTTTATCTGATAAATAGGCCCAAACCAAGGGTTATAATTCAATAATTAACGTCAAGAATCTTTTGAAAGAGCAGACCTGCACAACTAAATTATGTATCCATACAACAGAGAGTAATTAGGCAGGATAACTCACTGTTAATGCAACAGTGCGTTTTAACTTTTTTGATTTATTACAAGTTATTGGCATCCTAAATATAAAATATATAAAAACTATAAGTAAACAATACTTTCTTGGGGTTAAACAACAATCTTGTCATACACTATCATCTAGGTTTACCATTAGCCTCAGCAAATACTTCCATCGAGTAAAAACATCTATAGGATCTTAAAATAATGAGAGAGGGGCTAAGATGAAAACAATAGAAGGACCACTGAATCTACTAAAAAATTATTTAATCTACAATGTGGGTTATATTTACAAAAACATCCAAACATAAATCACTAAAAACTTTGCACATTAAAAAGAACATTACAAAAATAGCTCATATGCATCATTAAGAGATAACAATAAATAAGCAGTCCAGAAACAACAACATTTTACTCAACTGAGCAAACAATGTCAACAGTAAAATCACTATATATGTGAGTCTCAAATTTGTTAATCTCTTCATTCAAAAAGGCACAAGGTGCCTCAAAAAATGAGTTCAAAAATTTGTGCACAAAGCTTGTGGAGGCATAATATGGTTAGCAAGACAGCTAAAGTCTAACTTCATCAAAACTTTGAGTCATAGCAAACTTGAAGCTAGGCACTTCTATTATATATTTAATCTCATTGAGTCATAGCAAACTTGAACCTAGGCACTTCTATTATATATTTAATCTCATTTTGCGACTACTATTTTTCAGCTTCATGATCCAAATAACATGGAATTCCAAGCCACTTACGAAGTGAATTATCCATTAGATAATGGACACCATGGTCAATTGGTTTAACAATCAGAGGAATACAAAAAATACCTACACCTGTCGCTGTCCACTTTCGAACAATCTTTGGCCATTTTGTTGTCTTGCGCAGGAGATACAAAGTCCCTGCACAAACCCTATTTATGGTGAATCCAGGAATAATAACTGAAGCTAATCCCTGCCACACAAGGGTATCGGCAGAAACTTTTAATACTTCTGACCTTCGAACTGCATCATTTTCGAATGGATTCTGCAAACATATCAATACATATTTCAGTGAAAGTACTATGGATCCGGCAAAATTAATGATAAAATGAAATCAACCTCAGTAAAACTTAATCCATAGCTAGAGATTGCAGTTTGTTACGTTATAATAGAATTGTGTTGAAAGGTTAATCACATATTTTCAATCACAGGATTGATTACAGGATGTTTCCCTTACGGAAAGGTAACACTGTTAAAACGTAAAAGCAGCTTAAACCCGGAATTAAAATGAAACGATTAAAGCCTGGCTTGACTAAAAAAAACATGCAACTTCCAAAGTCTAACTTAGATTAAATCAGCTGACACTCCCCTACTGAATTTTCCATAAGATCTACATTCAAAATTACTCATATTAGTCACATTGAGGAGTTCCCACACACTTTGCAAAGCATTCAACATGAAATAGTATTGAATTTTCGTTTTTCCCATGGGTGCATCCAATGTGCTCACGGAATTGCCACTAATAATTATTGCGACTTTCGGCCCCGTCTTAGATTTCCAGCGAATACAAGAGAACTTACTGAAATCAGCCATTAAAGGGGAAATTTTTCTGTCATTTAATTTTGGGTGTGCGTCGCCTGAAACAGTATATCTTTGCATGTGAAAATTTTAATTTAGTTGAGAACAATAACGATTTAACAACCTACGTCCACATTTCACCCCGAAAGCCACCAGAATATAATGATCCGGGTAGTTAGTGTTTACTGCAGACACATTAATTAATTAAAGGGCTTGGTTCACTGCAAAAATCTTCCTCTAAAACCAATTTCATGTATACCCTGAACTAAAAATATAAAATAAACAACACAGACCTTTACAACGGCAACGAATGTATAAAGTTTATTAACGGGCGAGGATTCGACAGTCAGCATTCCCTTTCCGTAAGTTATTCAATCCCACAAAAATTAGTCATAAGGTTTTCAATTTATATTTCACTGTCTAAAAAAGGAACTCACTTTATATGTTTTACCCGCTTTATCAAACGTATCTGCAGCAACGTAAGAGATGGCTACTCCATAGCTAGCATGAACCCATATCTTCTTTACCAATGGTCTGAATGCTTCACCAATTTCGTTGGCATATCCTACAAAAGAAAAATGTGAAGAAAACAAACCTCCTAGACCTAAACTAAGCTTCAGATATAAATAATAATTACATTCACCTAAAAGTCGAACCGGAGTATCCCGAAAGATATCAACTTCTTTTTCCGAGCTCATGGTAAATTCTTGAATTTGAGGGTTTGCTATCACACATCAATTATCATTATTTAAATTTATGAGTCCAAGAGCCAAATAACTAATTATGGAACAAGGCGCATACCATTCACAACAGTTACATCACCTTTGGCCAACGGTTACCGCGCCATCGCCTATCGCGACCTACATGTCAAGAATCGATTCAACGGATTCAACCAATCCAATCCGGAGCCAAGTGAGTCAATCGATATCAGAATCGAAAGTTGCAGTGATGGAAATTGTTGCAATTCAATTGCATTGCATTGTTAATTGACCAAAATTACAAACAAATATACGTGTACACTAGTTTTGCTGATGTTACAAGTTGGAATTTTAACAGTAAATCAAAGACTTGAGTTTCCATGTGGTTGTGAACAATGAAAATCTGAGATTTAATCACTAAGTAGAATCAGCATCTCATTCTGTCTACTGGTTACGGCGAAAGTTTGCTCTATATTAGACGGAGATTGTGAATACATTATGATATAGTTTCCGCAACTTTCCACTTGTATGAATTGTTGAACATTAAGTTGAAGGCTGTCGTGTAACTATCAGCGATGGAAGTTGGAGCAGGGGATTCTCCATCCTTGGGCCCACGATGGCAAAACATTAGAAAAATATTGAGAAGAGTTGGGCCATTTTGCCATCCTGATTTTGATGCTAACTCAAACACATTTGAATTTTTACAAAAAGTGAAACTATTAGTGATTGGTGCCGGTGGCTTAGGGTGTGAAATTTTGAAGAATCTTGCTTTAATGGGTTTCGGTAATTTGCACATCATTGATATGGATACCATAGATTTGTCTAACTTAAATCGACAATTTTTATTTAGACTGAAAGATGTTGGTCGCCCCAAAGCGGAAGTGGCCGCGGAATTCATCAAGAAGAGAGTACAGGGCTGCCACGTTAAACCATATTATAATAAAATTCAGGACTTTGATCAAGAGTTTTATCGGTCTTTTAATTTAGTTATATGCGGCTTAGATTCAATAGCTGCTAGGAGGTGGGTAAATGGTATGCTGTTGTCAATTCTCTCATGTGATGGTATTGGTGATGAAATAGATGTGTCTTCAGTGATACCATTTGTTGATGGTGGGACTGAAGGGTTTAAAGGAAACTGCAGAGTTATACTGCCCGGGCTTACACCCTGTGTCGACTGTACAATTGATCTGTATCCTCCACAGACAACCTATCCATTATGCACTCTCGCAAATACCCCGAGACTCCCAGAGCATTGTGTTGAATATGTTAAACTTGTGCTTTGGCCAAAAGAAAATCCATGGGACAGCAACGCAGTCCTAGATGGTGATGACCCGATGCACGTAAGTTGGGTGTATGAAAAATCATCAGAAAGAGCTAATCACTATGGCATTTCAGGCCTTAATTACCGATTGGTTCAAGGAATTGTTAAAAATATCATCCCTGCTGTGGCATCTACAAATGCGGTTATTGCTGCTGCCTGCACGATGGAGGCATTCAAAATTGTTACTAATTGTTGTTTGCCTCTGTCAAATCAAATGATTTACAACGATGTGGATGGTATTTATTGTTATTCATATTCTATGGAGCTCAAGGAGGATTGTGTCTCATGCAGTAGTCACCCCAAAGAAGTTGAAGTAAAGCCAGATATTACCTTAAGTGATCTCATTAAGCATCTTTGTGAATATCCAAGTTATCAGTTTGTGTCGCCGGCCGTTATGGCAAATATTGGAGGGAAGACAAAAACACTGTACATGCCTAATATCCCCAGCATCGAAGCAGCAACAAGAGTAAATCTAAGAAAAACTCTCAACGAACTTGGATTAATGAATGGAAGTGAAATTGCTGTGGCAGACAAGACATCACCAAACACTATTACTTTCTCGTTAAGATATGCAGTTTAGTGACTTCTGCAGTTCATAATGGTATATTGTTTTATTCTCATTTTTAAAGATTGTTACTTTGAATTCTTTTGGAGAAGCTAGGTAGAACTTACGTTATGGTTGCAGATCTACTGCATTTGAGTAGTCCTCAATTTTTTGTTCCTCAAGTGTTGCTTTAACATCATATTCACTGTATGTTTTTATTTGGCTTTTTATCATGAAATGAGTTCCAGTGTCAGAAGGGCTGGATTCCTGTGACCGATGTTGTTGCTTGAAAATGAGTCAATCTTTACCTCCCAGTGTATTTATCAGCTCTCCCTCATGCTACACTTAGCTCGAGTAGCCTGATAACAACTTCTGAAAGTTTTGTTCAATTGCTCATGGCTAACATTTAATTTCATCAGTCACAATTAAATTTGCCACTGACAGTGGAAAGATTTTCATCATGTGATATTTGATATTTCTGGGTGTCGGACATTGTTCACCTGCATTTGGAATGCATACATTTGACCTGTACATTGCTTTCTTGCAATCTCGTCTACCAAACAGTAAAATGCCTGAAAGAACTTTTAAGGATATCTTTTCACATGAGAACTTGTAGCTTTCAGGTTCATCTACATTTCACTCCTTAGGTCGTAATCTGTACAAGAAAAGTGGCACGTACATTTGGATTTTTTACTCTTGTAAATTTGCATATTTGTGGTACAAACTGCATTACATTTATGAGATGACTGCAACTTAAATAAATGTTTAGGCTGTTGCAGATATGGTGCATGTGAAAGGAATTGGGAGGTTTTTTTTGGCCAGTGCTAAGTCACAAATAAGGATTTTTTTCAGGCACAGTTTTTCTGCTTTAAGTAAATTTAAAAATGTATTGAGAGAACTTAATGGGTTGTTGTTTTCTGAAGCATGTGTTATTGAAATTTATAATTTTTAATTCTGCTTAATGAATTCATTTTCAATGATGAAATTAAGAAAAGAATTCACTAGTCCTCAGAAGAGGTAGTGTGAATGAAACGTGATGTAAATTACCTTTTTTTATATTTGTTTGCAAATTGCTAAGCAGTATTTGCAATTGTTTATTTTTATTTGAAATGAGCTATTATATATTAATGTTGGTACATTTATGTCATGAAGTCGGAGTGACCATTTTTTTCTAATTGAAATATCCATGTTATAAGTTTTATCCATAATTAATCCATCTTTGTGGTGATTGACCTATTCTCAAGACCTTTTTCTCTGAAAGTCTCCTTATAATTAGAGCATTTTATTTCCATTTAAAATGTAAAGCAAAGTGTGATCCAAATTCATACTGTTCTAATGGCCTAAATTCATGATTGGGGCTTGAATTTATATTGCTAACTCTATTTCCTGTGGGGTAGTTGCAGATGTTGTCTCTTCAATTAATCATTTTTTTAGTATTTAATCTGGGCCTTTTGTTGGAAAAATACAGTTTGGCATTATTTTATAATTATATCACCGGAAGCGGAAGCCCACGTAATTGTTCAACATCATTTGAATGATGCAGTTGAATGAATGGGAATGAACATTTTCATGTGAGTTTGAACTTGAACCTTGGGAGTCCAGTAATAGTAACACTATAGCCTTGCAGGTAAATAGGATAAATTTGTGTAATTGTTAATGTTGATATTTACTACAGTCTCTATTGAAGGCTGACAATACTCTGTGACTTGCTGTACAAGGTCTTGAATATTGTGTGTCCAGTAGTGTATTTTTATTTCTTTCCTGGCAGAATATTTCAAGAAATAAGACTTTACTAGTGTACGTCAACTATGCCTCACTTCAAAGCCTTTTGTATAGCTTTATTTATTTTACCTCTTGATGTTTGATGCACCTGACAGGATTTGTGAAATTCAGGAATTTATGCAAACAATAGTTGTTCTTTATAATGTATTGTAATTTGACCATGGCAAGAACTAATGAAGAAAATTTGTAAAAACCATCTTTTTTATGTCTCTGTTTTTACTCATTATCCGGCAGCAAAATGTCAAAATGCATTAATCATGCCCATTCCCTCTTTTACCATACATTCAAACATGTTCTACTTAATGGTAACCTATTGCGCTAGAGTGGAAATCCTGGACCTAAAATATATCTATTTCCTCTTCCCATTTCATGCTTTATATTCTCTAATTTTTAAAAATTTTCTTTCTTTACGATGGAAAAATTCCACAAAGTAACGGCTAAAACAGTCTCTTACTCTAATTTTCCTATCCTCAACCTACTATCCTAACTTTACAAGTTCCTATTCTAACTAATTCGGTCTTCTTCTGCTGCATCTTATGTCCTGCTGCTGTCGGTGTTGTGAGATGATGAACACTAGATATGACAATAGCGCTAGATAGCCTTACCTGTGACATACAGCCCGTTGGTCCGAGTCCTGTAGTTTTCAGGACTCATTTTCACTAGAGCATTCATCCTAAAAGCTTTGGCTTTAATATTTGAGGATGTTTCTTGTTGCCTACATCAATAGTATTTTTAACGTGATACCATCACGCTATAGCCACCCCAGTGGGGTCGGACATCATTGCAGACACCTCGCTGAGGAACAGATGCTGAGCGGATCCCCTTTTATCTGATTTCTAACCTTTGACCTATCTGGCATGGGTGACCCTACCAGGAGTAATTATCATTACTCCCACCAAAACAGCTGTAGGGGTCATCGGGACACACAAGCCCTTCAACCAGTGCACAAGGAAAGCTGGCCAAAGGGAGAAAAAAAGTTACTATACAGCATAATTTGGAACATAGGTATCATTGATAAGGTCCCCATTGGCAAGATAACGTGGCAGGCAGATATACAGGCAGATGTACCTGTTCTCATGAAGAGATGAAAGTGTCGACCAAGCCGAGAAGATATGCATCAAGTCTCAGCCTGAGCAGACCAAGTCTATTTTGAATTTCTGTTTCTTGGAAGCTCTTTCTGCAATTTCTGCTTTGGAACACAGAATCGACAGTGCAAAGTAAGTAAATATTATTAAATATTCTGTGATCTTTAATACAAGGACAAAACGGCATGATTCTTTTGGTCAAAATTATAATTAAATTCGTTCAAAATACTTGTTTGGTAATGAGAAAGTAATGTTTTAGCATTTGTCATAAAGTGTAATCAATTATCTTCCTAACCACACAAAAAATTTAATTACAAGTAACACGCTCGTTATTTCTTGAAAAAAAACGAACGTCCACAAACTACTTTTCAGGCTCTGTCAGATACAAAATGCATTGACAGTGCAATTGCATTGTAGCTTGGGTTTTCTAATTCCGTGGCAATGGTCCCCTATCCCTCTAGTTGCTAATTAACTGAAAAAAGACAGTACTTGTTGTTCTCAACAATAATACTATTGAAATATTTTTTTAACTGACACACAGGTAGAATAACATTTTTCAAATAAAAATAATGCGAGTAATTTAATATTGTTTTTAATGGATGACCAACAAAAATTTAACTACTCATTTGACATATCCTCTTAAAATAGTTAATCAACTAATAAAGTGCAGTACTACTCTCAGCTACTCAAAAAAACAATATTTCTGAAATTATTTTTAAAAAGTAATTAATAATAAGGTTTGTAACTTTTTTGTGGTGCATAACCAGTCGCCGAATTTCATTGAGTCTCAAAAATATAAGTGGCTTTTAACTTTTATTAGATGACTCACGAGTCATCTAATAAAAGTTAATTAACTGATATTATATCATGCTAACTACTCCAACAAGCAATAATAATATCGAAATATTTTTTAAAAATTTAGTACAATAACCTTTTTTCGAATAAAGTAGCCGATGAATTTTAATGTTTTCATTTGATAATTAAATAATTTACAATCGTGAAAAAATCGAGAGCGGAGACTGTAAGAGCAAGAGAGAGAGTGCCAAGACAGACGGCAAGGGCGAGAAAACATGGTATAAGCATGGCATGGTTGCAGGGTGGTGTGCCGAATCGAGCGAGGGGAAGATATGTCTGGGCGACCTATGTAAATAAATATACATATTTACGAGGACGCCCTAAAATAATTCATAATTCCTTTTTAAATAATTAATTTTAAAATTTGAGTTTGGTTTCAGTATTTCTCCTTCGAACGGTATTCACAAGCAGATTTACAACGTTATTGACCTATTACAGGGTTCGTCCGGAAAATAAGTTTATGATGCTCATTGTCTTTTTTGACAAAAGGGGAGTCGTCAACTACGAATTTGTACCTGAACGACAAACTGTAAATGCTGCATTTTACGTCCAAGTGCTCGACAGGCTTCGAAAACGAGTCGCCCGCGTCCGGCCAGCGATCAAAAACATCTGGCGGCTGCTTCACGACAATGCGCCGTCTCACACCGCGCTTGTCGTGTCGGACTTCTTGGCCAAGCACGGCGTGGCAACGCTGCCGCACCCGCCCTACAGCCCGAACTTGGCACCACCGTACTTCTTTCTGTTCCCGAAGATAAAGAGGAGTTTGAAAGGAACGCGATACGGGACTTTGGACGCCGTCAAAGAGGCCGTGACGATGTGTCTTCGAGAGGTTCCCGATGATGCCTTCGCGGGAGCGTTCCGGGAATGAGAACGCCGCTGGAACAAGTGTATCGACTCACAAGGGTCCTATTTTGAGGAATATTAGCTTAAGATATGTAAAAGTGTAATAATTTTTTTTCCTGAGCTCAGTACACTTATTTTCCGGACGAACCCTGTATATCTCATAAAAAAATTGTAAATATTAAATTGCAAAATATATTTTACATATCAAAATTTATATTTGCTATCACTGAAATCGAACATACATGTGCTGAAGTTTTATTAGTAAATTGCATGTACTATATATCGCATAATTAGCAAACAACTTCACGAATATATTGATTTGCACTGTGAATTTTGCAAATATTAAGGATGAATCATCATCAGCTACAAAATAATATATTTTCTCAATTTCAATTCAATCGTTGCAATATTTCTAATGATTTGCCAAAAGTGCTGCTATTTTGCAAACATTTGAGGGAATCTGAATAAACATTCGTTTTTTTGATTTTAAAAAACGTTTTATCTCATTTACAGAAATATTAATACACTATTTAACCAGTTTTCCCACAAAATTGACATGGTTTGCACAAAAAGTATCAGGAGGCTCGTGTTCGACAACTGTTGGACTCTGACCGTCGATTGAGTTTCAAGATGGTTGCCAAGGAACTGAACTTGTCGTCTACTGTTGTATTTCGCATGGTTACTGAAGATTTAGCGATGAGGAAAGTGTGCGCCAAGCTCGTGCCCAAGGTGTTGTCACACCACCAAAAGACCAACCGGGCATGAATTTCAAGTGAACTTTTGCAACGTATTGAAAATGAACCTGGTTATTTGGACAACGTCATCACAAGTGAAACTTTCACATTTGTTCGTATATAATATATATTTATTTATTTATACCCTGTACCTGTACGTATATACGTACACACCCATGGAAGGTAGAATCAGGAAGATCACAAGCGTAAAAAAGGTACCTTGACCAGACCTGATCCATGGATCTTTCGATTTGTCGGGTCGATGCTAGTAAATGAGACTTTAAATAAATACTTGATTTTATTAGTTACCCTTTAATCATACGTATTGCCTTCAAAATACTGCCCATAGCTCCCAACGTTTTTTCAGCTTCCGAATACCACCTGCATCGCTTCTATCGGGATAGCCTTTGCCGAAAGTCTGCAGTACAATTTTGTTAGATGTCTTCAATTGTTTCAAATCGCCATCTTTTCAAGGTGGATATCAACCTAGGAATTAGGTTGAAGACCGGTGCCCTGTGTTTGGCCAGTTTTGGCAGCAATCAACGATGTGTGTACCGGTGCATTGTCGTGATGAAAGCACCTAGATTTGTTTGACCAAATTTGTGGCCTCTTTTGCAAAATAGCGTTTTCTTAACCTTCTCATAACCTCCAAACCTAGAGTGCTGGCTATTCACTGTTTGTCTTTTGGGGACATATCCATAATGAATAATGCCTTCTCAATCAAAGAAAACGAACAACATTACCCTCACTTTCGATCGTGACATCCGAGCTTTTTTGAATCGTAGGGAAGATGTGTTAAGCCTGGCCTTTGGTTTCTATGTCATAACAATAAACCCAGGTTTCGTCTTCTGTAATGATTGGACTAATTACTTAATGCAGTTTCCATTATTTTCAAGTAAAAAAATTTCCATGATTTTCCAGCACTAATTTCAACTTCATTGGAAATCTTCCTGACAGTTAACCTATACTTCCCACGCACTAAATCAACCACACTGTTGACGGCGTCGTTTGTGGACGTCGATGGTCGTCCACGTCTTGGCCCCTCATCGATCAAGGTTTTTCCAGACTGGAAGCGGTTGTACCAACGAAAACATTGTGCCTAACTCATAGATTCATTGTCTAATGACTCTTAAATCATTGCATAAGTTTTAGTTGCATATTTCCAGGGGGCAAAACAAAATTCAATGCACACGCGCTGTTTATCTAAGACCTTTTAGCATCCCTCTGACCTTCCACTCAAACTCAAAACAATAGAGCAGGCGTTTATCTGGCTCCTTGATTCCTGGAATGAACCAGGTATTAGTATTACACATTAACCACTCTAATCTTCACATATTTTCATTCCCCCTCCGCTCCCAATAACTTCCACATTTTTCCCACACTTCTGAAAATTCCTCCCCCAACTCTTCCCCTCGCAAACCTTTCACCACCTTCTCCTTTTTGAGAAAGGTGGTTTGACCACCGAAAATTCAAAAACGTGTGTTTCTTTTTTGTAATTCTATGTTTTTGTTCGCTAGTGCTCACACCATAAACATTATTATTTACATACGTGAAACTTTCACATAAATTATATGTATATTTTTTATTTATTTTTTTCGTACTTCGGTTTCTCGTTCTAGGGTTCACTGCCAACTGGAGCTTTGCGGCCAACCAACCAACCCCATGCGCCTAGTTGATTGGCGCATGCAACACCACACATCTTATATGTAGTTGGGAGAAGACTGTATTCCAGGATATCACCGTGAAGGAGACTTAACGCCCTACGGTAAAAAATTACAGATGCCAGATTTAAGATGATAGAAGTAGATTTTTAAAGCGGGACGCTCTGATATTCATGCATGAAATAAATACATGGCATAAAAGTCTTAACGTAAACTTCACCTAAACGGACTGAATGCAGGAGAAAAGGGTCGAAAAGACGGCGAAATGGGTGTTTGGAAGTCCATTTGGTTTAATATCAGTAGAACTGCTATGTTCAGGTTTATAAAAATTTTACTGATAGCAAAAGAAGTTATAAAAGTACTGAAGGTGTTTGGACTATGAATGTATGAAAATCGAGTCCTCCAAGAGGTATCAAGCCGTTGGCAATATCCCTACCTCAGCCCTCAGGATTTTTTTTGGTCGTGAAACTACTCATAAAAACATATTGGTCGAATTTGTTTGGAACTTTTCGCATCATGCCATCTATTGAGTACATGCATAAAAATCTCAGACTCTAGGTAATACTTTATTACAAAAGTCACCAGCGAAACACAATTTCTACACATCTCAACATGTTCAAATCTAAGTAACAATAATAATGAAGAAAGCCCTCGGCATAGAAACTAGTCAGTGTTGATTTTTCCGGTTGCTTTCTGGAAAACCGCAGTCGCCCCATGGAAATGAGGTGGGCCGCTTTGAATATCTTGTTAACATATCAACTTACCTCTCTATAATGGGCTGAGCATGTAAGGTAGACACTTTCAACTACCAAACTTGCCTTCAAGATTGAATACTGACGGAGACTAATTCCTGCTTCGGAAGACAATTTCCTGATCAGGCAAGCGCCGCAAATTACGCAGAACAGACCTTTTCGCACGAGTGCCTCGACTGCGAAGTGCCAGTTACTTGTAGCAGTTAGCCGAGTGAGGGCAGCAAATTTAGAAACGAAAGCGATGTGTCAAGGTCAACCAGTCAGTGACCATTTCCATTCTCTTAAAGGAGAACACTGTCTTTTCCTCGATCTTTTCGTTTTGGAATTGTCAGAGAGCCTTGCACCCTGCTTGATATGGATTTCAAAGCTTTATTGGATAAATGTTTATTGCTCTATCTCGTGGGCATTTTTTATTCTTCGTTGCTATTTATCGTAAACTCTTTCGCACGCGTGCGACCGACTTCAAACAAACAGGCTGTCACACGTGATTCGACAACGTAACGACGTTTCTTTTGCTAAACGTTTTCAGATCTCAAAGCGCAGTGTAAAGCAGGCCTGCTACCAAACACGTGCTCGATTTCTATTTAGGCTGCGTTTCTCAAGTTATTACAATAAATGCGATCCGGCCTGAAAGGATAGATGGCGGGAGAGAGGGGAAGGACGCGTACAGAGCAAAGGTCCGTCTTTCAGAATGCTACTCCAAATGACTACTCGAAACAAGCAGTACATACACTTCCGTGAAAATCACAGCCTCCAAGAATGAGCACACATCCAGACACACACACACAAACACGCTCTTTTCTGTCCGGAGGTCATCGCCCAGCGACGGCAGACAGAGCCGACTGCGTGCCCGAGGGGCACAGCAAACCGTGGAAAGCCAAATATTTTTGCCAATTTGGCGTCCTACGGGTGAATATTGCTCACATGGGAAGGGAATTCAAGTTCTAGAAGAAAAATTACTTCAGTGTTATCCACGATAGTTTAATTGGACTGGTTTACACAGTGTGTCGACGACATTTGCAGGCCAAACGCTTCGCGGATTGCATGGATTGCACTTCACCAGTCTTCTCCGATCCGTCGAGGGCTCGGCTTTCGCCATCGGTGGGGCTGGGCCCTCGTGGGCGCGCCTGGACGGGTAGGACATGTTGAAAGGGTACCTCCTTCCTAGCAGGCTCCCTCGTATGCCAGCACGTAGTCTGCCGAAGATAAAGAAAAATGAATAAATATAGAGACGCTCGCCCCTCGCACCATTCATTTACTCTGGGCCGTTGAATCCACCCAAGAAAGGTCGTGAATATGTGTAACGTCCAAGTTGAGTTGAGTTTTGTTTGAGTCCAATTGAGTTTACACTTTCATTTCGGTATACCTGATAAGCGTTTGGAATGGAATTTCTCTTATTCAAAAAAATTCTCTACGCACTTTTTTTAGTTTAATTCTAATTGCCAAGTGTCGCAACAACGTTGTATATCATTAAAGTCATCTGCCAAAGCTGCTTTATCCTCAGGACTACGAATATCTCTGAAAACCACTGCATCATCGGAAAATAGGCGTATCTTTCTAGTGACTACTTAGTTAATGTCGTTAACTTAAATCAGGAATAAAAGAGGTCCGACAGTACTTTCCTGGGGAACACCCGATGTGACTTCTGCTCCATTTGAGCTAACTCTACTATCTTAGCTATGACTACTCTTTGTACCCGACCATTAAAAAAGTGTTTCATTCAGCCCAGAATATTTTTATCCATGTTATATGCTTCTAGCTTAGTTTGCTCTTGTTGAAAGTCTTTTTAAAATCCAGAAAAATCACATCCATTGAAACATTGCTCTCTCCCGAACTAAGGATACCATGATCAAAATGCGCAATTTGTGTCTCGCAGGATCCACCCTCTCGCTCACCGTGCTGTTTTCATCAATTACTTTTGACACTCGAGGTTTCCCACCGTCGAACTAGATATTATATGTTCCGTGACCTTACATGATATGAATGTGAGGGAAATAGGTCAGCAATTGCCCGGTTCCTCCCTATCTCCGTTTTTAAATATCGGTGTTACGTTTTCCAATCACTGGGAGCCTTGTGATCTACTAGCGATTTCTTATATGTAAATACGGCGCTATTTCCGACGCCGGTTCCTTAAATATACGAGCGGGTATTTAATTTGGCAGAATCTCACGATTAAATTTATTTAAGTAGGATGATTAATTACTACGAAAATAAGGGCAAAATACTTTATATTATACAATATTTAAATAGGATGTTCTTTTAAATCTTCAAATAAATATTTTGTAAAACCATTCTACTCTCCTCAGAATCCGTTTCCACAGTAAACAGTGAAACTCCCTCTCTCCTACTTATTCCGCCCTTCGTGTATTTCCCATCTAACCACCCTCTACCCTCCACTCTCGGTATGTGCCGAACAACCCTTCCCTGATAATGTCCTTCTTAAAATCACTTATAACTCATCCCTCAACCTGCCTCGAAACACTGATTCCTTCCTTCCTTCCTCCTTCGAAACATCCCTTCCAAGTCCCCTTCCCGCTTAACCCTTCTTTATTCTTCCCTCCTTCCTACCGCCACCTACCTGCCACCGTCCTCTCAATAATGACCATTTCATATTTCCCCCTTTGTCCCCGCCTACCTAACTCCTCACCCTTTTCTTCCCCCCTCCCCTTCCTCAAACGGGTATAAATACGATGTATTTTGAATCATGTCTTGTACCTGAAGATAATTTTATGCACTGAAACGCGTTGTACGTTACAAATAAATCTGTGTAAAAGTACAAATTTGTTTTTCTCAAAATGATGAACTTCCACTACATCTCGCCTGAATCTGTTGAATATTATTTATTATTAGGTAATCTACCGGTTAAGGTAGGTTTTCGGATAAACATAACTATCAAATAAATATTTTGTGACTCCTAAGAAAACCTACTCTACATCAGGTCCCTCTTCATCTCTGTGTACTTCCTTCCTCCCTTCATCCCGTCCAACATCCCTATCCTGTTCCTGCCCTTTCCTCGTTTGCCCAACATCCTCCCCTCTATTACCTTCTTCAACATTCCACTACCGCTCAATACGGCTTCCATCCATTTTTCCTGCCGCCATAGGATTTCTCCCAACAAACCCTTCTCCTCACCCACCATCTCCAGCACTTGCTCATTTGTTTTCCTTTCGGTCCATTTCACCTTCTCCATTCTTCTCCACACCCACATTTCAAAAGCCTCCAATCTACGTCTATCCTCCTGCTTCAGTGACCACGTTTCCGCGCCGTACGCTCCATATTGGAGTTTTTACGAGTCTTGTCTTAACATCCCTGCTCAACGTCCCTGTCATCAATTCCCTCCTCCTTGAGAAAACCTCCTTGCCTAGCACAATTCTTCTCCTTACGTCCTTACTACTTTGACCGTATTGGTCCAAAATACTTCCGAGATATGTAAACTGCTCTACCTGCTCTATTTTTTCCTCTCCTATTTTAATGTTTAGCTTAGCCTTTTTCTTTCTGAAAAATCGCATAACCTTTGTTTTATTAATACTGATTCTCATCCCATATCTATTGCACTGAACCTCCAATTCACTCAGCAATGCTTGCAACCCCTTGGCTGACTGAGCAACTAATGCTTGGTCATCAGCAAACCTAACCGATTTTACGAATTCCCCTCCGACTTTCATTCCCACCTCCAATTCTTCCCATGCCTCTTTAATCATTTCCTCCACACATACATTGAACAGCACCGGTGATAATGGGCAACCCTGCCTCACACCTCTTCCTAACACTGCCCATCCGAACTCTCCGTTCCCCACTCGCACCTGAGCAGTCTGAAACATGTACCTGTTGAATATACCAAATTAATATTTTGTTTCTCCTAAAAAAAATACAACCCAACATTATCTACAAGTGTTCAGTTGTCAATATTAAGGTATAAAATTAACTTTGTCACTCTTAGGTAGCAAATTAACTTTTAAAATAAAAATTAATGCAGTATTCCTAATTTCTCTTGAATTGAATGATGATAGATGGTAAAAATTGACTTTTACTCGAAATATTTTCAGCAAATTTCATATACCATCAAGCATGTGTTCGGTACACAAAAAATGTCGGGCATTCACAAAGACACTAACTTTGTGAAATGTAATTCTCATTTATTAAAAAAAAATCATCAGCTTAATTTCGCAAATGTGTCCAAATACAATTATGCGTTTTCATGGTACCTGAAAATTTTCTCGATGGAAATCTTCATTGCCATGGTACTCTCGCGCGATTTAGGCATTGTTTTGGACTGATGCAAGGGGTTGGGCTCAGAATCTTAAACCTTAAAAAATGAATAATAATTAATTTTTGGGAAAAAGAAAATAAGAAACTCAACGCCGACTACAAAATTGCCGAGTTCGAAATACAAAATTCAGAACAAGTAAGGCACTTGGGCATTTTTTGGGAAAGTTATAGGAGAACACTCAATTTAACCTTTGACACGGAAGAAGTCATGAAGCCCCCTCATTACATCTGAACTGATTGGACTATTCCGAGGGAACAGACCGCAGCACCAATTCAGATTCGGAGACCCTTATTTTCTGCGTGCGATTCGTGATAATAACAAAAACAAAGCTAAACAAGGAAAAAACTACTGTCTAATGAACCTAACTACGAACCACAGACCTCGAGCACTCATCCATTCAGTTATTGAAGACTGATGATCTACACTCACTGCCACACACCTCCTGGAAGGTTAGCAGGGTGCGGCGTAGATGTATGTGGATATACTAAAAATATCAAGAAGTCGAATTCGACTACAATTAAGTTCAATGATCGATATATTTACTCATTATCATTGTTGATCACATGTGTGACAAAAAGGGGTTATAATCGCGATTGTTTTCCCATTTCCTCGCTGCATGAAGTGCGGCAACGCGGCCACGACACTGTTGTACTTTGTTTATCTCTAGCTGTATTGCACTGACGATACGCTGCTTGACTCCCTCCGCTGTTTTTCAACTGAAGCATTATGTAACAAAATTGCGACCATTTTTCCGCGGCGCTCCATACTAGAAAGGGAAATGGCGGATTGAAGCGACGGAAAGCTGAGTTCACATTAGCGTCATTGCGGGCAGATATGTGGGTGTTTTAGCAGATATGGAATTTAGGAATGAGGGGAGAGAATGAGAAAGAGGAAAGAGGGGAACCAGGCGTTGAACATTGGCCTACACGGATGTCGCCAAGGGGTCGCAAACGACGAGTACGAGTCTTATACTTGAAATACTCGAAAGTGAATGACAAATACGAATTCTCAAACATATTTTTGGAAGAAAACTCTCCTCCTCGGACGTGTTTTGCATTAGGGGGAGAGGCTGCCAAAGCGCATCGTGGTGTACATATACTGACACGTGTTCCGGCATTCGGACCACGTCTCCCTGTGGCATCGACTCTGGAACGTCTTGGGCATGCCGTCGTCGCTGATGCCGCACTCGGGGGCCTCCGCCTCCAGGGGCAGCAAGCAGTCCTTCATCTTGGGGCACAGGCTGTCGTCGTCCGGGGGGGCAGCGGAGACCATCGCCGCCAGAACCGCGGCGGCAGCCACCAGGAGAACTGCGATCGAAAGAAGATGCTCTGTTACCCAGTGCATGGTCACGTGTGCCTTCCCATTTCATTTTAACCGCCTCCTCCGCCCACCCAGGCGGGATTTGGAAGATTGCAATTGCAACTTCCCGTGCTATGAAAAACATGCGCTAGACATTGCTGAGCGCGCGCACATACGTATCACCTAATAGCACCTGAAGTTTACTCGGTAAACGGGGGCTTAGTGTTTTATTTACAGTTCATAAAAAATGAAATTTCGCTATTTTGATTCAAAAAGTGTCACAAAAAGGGAGTAAGATCTCTAATATAATAAGAAGCTATCGCGAATCTGGTTGGTCGTCATCATTTATGGTTACATGCGTACAAATGTATACATGGATACAAGCGTT
Source organism: Hetaerina titia (assembly GCA_037158775.1). NCBI lineage: Eukaryota > Metazoa > Arthropoda > Insecta > Odonata > Calopterygidae > Hetaerina > Hetaerina titia. The sequence continues at coordinate 99,333,533 of CM073772.1, read as the reverse complement.
TCAACTTCAGATAAAATAAATAAGCAATTGTCTGTGTGCGTTCGTTTGTCTGTTTTTTTTTTTACTTTTTAGACCCTTTCCACCAAAACTATTTTGAGTTTCTGTGTGGCAAGATTTCGAGATATAATTTAAAGATATGTGCTATAATTTTAGGATACAAAAGTAATTTAAGAATAAAACTAATGTAGAAAATGAACCAAGTTTTGCAAAATGTTGATTCTGTAAGACGATCCCGCTTTAGATGAAGGCGTAAAGAAATTGCAATACGTAGTTTGCAGAATGCTGAAGGAATTGCACAATATCGCTTGTGGCAAGATAACCGAACGAGAACACGATAGTCAATCAATTTAACCTTTATGAGAATGTGAAGCATGAGAGCGGACACATGAATTGGTAATTTCAACACTGCGGTGCATTGCATTTTCCCAAAACATTTTATATGTTGATGAACAATTTGATAGTTGCCTAACATAGAGGGGGTGCGTAATGAACTCACGAATGACCGCTCATCTTTCGGAAATTATTATCAAGTATCGTAAGAAATTACTGCTGTAAATTAACTTCTGATGAGTTTCACTATTCAGTTAATATTGTTACATCAACAAGAGAAAATTAAAGAATCTATAAAGATACTAAAATAGAAGACGTTTTATTTCATTTACGCCAGGAAGAATATCTGAATTGAAATATAAATATATTTTTGAATAAAAACATACAAAAACGTCATCGTAGACGGTACGTCAAAACCCAAAAAGGCATTCGTATGTTTATTTATTTTACCATAAGATAACATAGTAATTTTTAAGTAAAATCTAACACCGTTCCTCCATTACTTTTCCGCAATTCGAAGCCTAGATTAATCCTATTCTCGCGCCTTGAGACATTCAAGTGCTTCATTTCATTTCCAGTGGAAATTGAGTGAACGAAAACAAAAAGGTAACGATTATTTTAGCAAAGGCTATTTCAGTTCCTATTCAATGGTTTTCTCAGTCGAGAAATAACGCAAATCACTTTAGCGGACTCGAAAACAGGGTTTTTCCTTATTCCATTAAACTCCTGAGACTTTGTTTTAGCGGACATGTTTCTAAGACTCATGTCATAGGATTTCGAGACTTGTGCTTTGCTTCGGGGAGGGTTCGAATAAGCCTGAGGTGGCAACCGCTGGGAACAGGGAAAGGAAGTTGGAACGAATGAAATGTGTCGATGCATGAGGAATGGATGTCGTAGAATAAATGAAAGGTAAAGGGAGCCCACGTAAGGTTGAATTCTCAGAAGAGGAAAGAGAACACTGGTTAGTGGCTTCCAAATGTCTGGCGCGGACTGCGTCACTGTAACTGCGCCTTAATTGAATGCATTTCTTCCCGGAAGTCGGCGATGAAACCGCGAAGCGAGATACGCATCGTCGAAATGTAATGTTAAGTCGACGTGAATTAAGCTTGCGGGGCGCATGTATGTCTTTATGTTTTAATGAAACCCCATTTTCCCCTCGTTTGGCACTGAAATGAAGGAGGATCTTGAATTACTGGGGCTTGATAATTATTAACACATGAAAAACTCGAAAAGTCTTGAATGAATGATTCTGGAGGTCATGTTACTTCGATTTCTTCCTTTCTTGCCTTCAAGGCCTTGCCGAAAATTTCCCTTCATGTCGTCCTAATGGTTTCCTTGGATGGAAATACTCCAAGTTGAAGTTGTGTGTGTGCGAATTGTATTTTACTTCTTTTGGAAACTTCATTCAGTAATTCCACGCTATTGGCAGAATTTGGAGAGGAAATGTTATTTTTTTCCTTCACCCCAGTGTGGTTTGAAGTTGGTTTTTCCTCGGCACTGGTATGTTTTGAGACGGGAAAGAGAAACTATCGACAAAAGTGAATCACGCAGATTACTTTCGTTCGATGAGTGAAGGGAGAGCTGAGAACGTGGCTTATCAATCACTAAATACTTAACTTGGGGCACCCGCACACGCAAAATCTTCGGGCAAGCAAATAAAAAATTGAGATTTATTAGACGCAATGTTGACAGGGGTGACTAAAAGGTCAAGGAACGTTGTTACCACGCTCTTGTAAGGTCTCACTCAGAATATGCATGCAGCGTATGGGATCCGAGTGAAAAAGACCTCGTTTGGGAAATAAAGAAGATTCAACGCAGGGCTGCGCGTTTTGTTGAAAACTCCTAAGATAAAACGAAAAGCGTCACAGAAATGCTTCTGGAGCTGGGTTGGGAATCATTAGAAGACAGACGATTCAATGCTATGTTTAACTTTCTAAGTAAATTCATATCCGCATGTTTCAGCGCCGAGGTCTCGCAAATTATTCAAACTACAAATTAGTCGCTTGGTTCATGAATATAAAATTTGGAAAATAGATTTATTAGGGCCATATTGAGGGATAAGATGGAAGAAGCGGAGTTCACTGCAGTGACAGTTATAGAATAAATGAGTATTGGAGTTGTATACAGCGGAGGGAAAGAGGTTGCAAGGGATGGCAATAGTATTGAACAAAAAAAGTTGGAAGAAGCGAAGTAAACATAGAATCTGTATGGTAAATATACTAGGCAAGCAATTTTAAACAAAGAGAAAATGACGTAAATGAGGATATCTTAGGTCCAGGTTTACTTAATGAGGAGAGAGGGAGGGTATTAAAGGAATTGAAATCAAATAAGACCGTGGTTTAAATCTATCCCTCTGTTTTTATTTTAACCTTTTGACCTTAGTTGGGAAAATCTAATGAGTATATTGCAGAAAACAGAATAAGATTGGAGGAACAGGAGACTGGTCCGCAACCTGTGCATGTCTCAGACTGTTCAGGTGCGAGTGGGGAACGGAGAGTCCGAATGGGCAGTGTTAGGAAGAAGTGCAAGGCAGGGTTGTCCATTATCACCGGCACTGTTCAACATATACTATATATGTGGAGGAAATGATTAAAGAGGCATGGGAATAACTGGAGATAAGAATGAAAGTCAGAGGGGTATTCGTAAGATCAGTTAGGTTTGCTGATGATCAAGCTTTCAGCCAACTGGTTGCGAGCTCTACTGTGCGTATTGGAAAGTCAGTGCGATAGGTGTTGTATAGTAAATAGTGGAAATAAAACTAAGGTTAAGTTTATCTGAAAAGGAGAAGGCAAAGTTAAACGTTATAAGTGGACTTCATAAACATGAGCAGGTGGAACAGTTTACCCATAATGGTAGAGTTTTAGACCCTGATGATCAAGGTAGTTCATTCATCTACATCTACACAATGCCCTGGAAGCCGCAGCTAGAGCGTGTGGCGGGGGGTGTTGGACCCTGGTAATAAACGCAGAATACATACGCAATTTATACATACACTTGATTACATGTTATTTTATATGCAACTCTCGTGCACATACAAACTCGCATACATCATACGTACATACTCATACAATAAGTGTTGCGCTTGACCAATGTATCAAATTCTAGTATTCCAGGTAATTTTAGTAGTAACTCCAAGAAGAAGAAATGCGTTAGCCAAAGATTTCACAAAGAGGAGGATAAGTATGGCAGGGATGTTTAGGGTAATATGTACAATATGCGATAAGAAAGACTAATCAAAACATTGATACAGAGCGTGGTTATGCACGGCGCGGAAACATGGTCACTGAAGAATGATGACAGGCATAGTAGATTGGAGACTTTTGAAATGTGGGTGTGGAGAAGGATGGAGAAGGTGAAATGGACAGAACGGAAAACAATTGATAAGTGGTTAGAAATGGTGAGGGAGGAGAGGTGGCTGCTTGGAGAAATTCTAAGGAGGGAGAAAAAATGGATAAAAAACATATTGATCGGCAGTCAGATGTTGAAGACTGTAATGGAGGGGAGAATGTTAGACAAACGAGGAAAGGGCAGGAACCGGATAGGCATGTTGGACGGAACGAAGGATTGAGGGACTTGTTGTAGAGTTCGAGGCTGGATTGTGTTTCGTTAGGTGGGGTAAAGAAATCGTTCGTTGTGTAATCAATAAGCACCGAAAAGCTACTTTAAACGGTAGGCTTCCTAATAATCATAATAATGGATCGTAACGAGCAAACGTCCTTAACTTGTACAATTCCTGTTTAGTGCTCTTTTTTGACTTGCGGTAGAATAACGATTTAAACTCAGGGAAAGGGTCTTTTTGCGCTCCGAAAGGTGAAAACACTGGAAAATGTCTCCATATAAATACAAACTTATAACATAAAAACGCATATTCTGGGCGTAATAATTTATTTGAGAAAAAAAGCTAAAAAAATATGCTTGTAAAATATTTCAAACACAATTCAGCGCAAAGAAAATACTCGTACTATATAATTATACGTGGTGGCGTCAAATCAATGGGAAGGAGCTTTGGATCACGTGTCTTACATTTATTTAAGGGCGCATTTCACGGGAATTGTTGATCTTATAGATCAGCATATATGCACTTTAGCTTAAAGCAATTGAATTATAAATTATCCATCGACGTTAACAATCAACGTCCAATCACAGTGATTTATTTGGCCACAGCTGGCGGCTTAAGAGGACCGAGTCCTGACCGAGGTTCCATTCTATTCAGTTCCGTCCCGGAATAGTCATTCTTTGACAGTCCCGTGATTGTGACGTCAGGGCCTTGGTTATTCCTCCGTGTCTTTGTGTACGCAACCATTAGAATTCTAGGGAGTTGTGACGTCAGCGCTGCGTCATTGTCAAGGTTCAACAAATTCGAGTCCTCACGTGGTTGGAAACCCCCGCGTGGCCGTGGAATGCCTACGTGCCACTGGCATGGATTCAATGACGGAAGGAATGGCATGGCTGGATACCTGGTCGTCACTTACCTTGAGAAACGAGTCATTGTGCGAACAGCTAATCAAAAATTTCGGCGTGCAACCGAGCGAGGGAAACCGAATCAAAGTGAAGATTGAATCGAATGTAGGATTTTGCATCGAAGCATTCTCGAGAACCAAATTCAATTTAGAGGAGACGTTCACGTCAGAATCCATGCCAGACAAATTTATCGGCGACGCTAGTTTTATATTACCGAATTTTCCATCCATTACTGGGCCAAGTTTTCGGTACATTCCAAAGTTGTATAACTGTAATGAAGGGGTAACTCATAAAATGAGAGCTAGTTAAGTAATTCTGATTCGTCATAAAAATAAATTGCATTCAGTAGATGAGATATGGACTGTTTTTATTTAAGTTGGGGGTGATTCCGGGTTTGTTCCCCCACCCTCTTCCCCAAACTCGCGGATCCCTAGGCACCCTGCGTAGAGGGGACGGGGGCTCTCGTCCCTCGCTGCGGACAATCAATCACTTAGCTTCGAGTTTTCATCCAAGAGTGGCCGCCGCAGAGGCATGTCGTAATACGCTGGAACGGGGTCGCTCGGTAGTCATCAAATGACCTGCACTACCTACGTACTCGGTATTCTTGGTGGGACGCTCTCGCACAGCGGCCCTCCCTCCCCCCAAGACACAGAAGATGGGAAGGGTGCCGAGAAAAGGTACGGGACTCTAGAGGCATTTGAAATGTGGGAAATGAGAAAGTGAAGAACTGGAAGATTGAAATGAACGGAAAGGAGAAAACACGATAGACACGGTAAAAGGGGAGGAGAGAGAGAGGGAGGGGTTGGGATACATTCAAAGAAGGCGGGTCAAGTGGTTTGCGGGGCGTTTTGATTGATACTGTAAGGTTGAATGGCGAATAAGAAGCGGAATTTCCAGGTAAGCAAGGACTTAGAGGAGGAAATAAATGTTTGGACGCTATGGAAGCCAATAAGTCTATGGAATCGAAGGAGTGTTTAGTGCAGAGTAGTGTGTCGAGTTAAAATCAGGCGTTAGCGGTGGTTTTTAGTCTGTGTGTTCATCCTAAACCTGAATTAGTCGGTAGACTAACATTTAAATAATAATATGCGTATGGTGCCTACTTACCTGCGGTCGAGCGTGGCGGCATCTCGGGCGCGGGCGGCCAACTACTCCCTTCCCCAGGGCATTAACGGCCGCAAGGGTGAGACACGAACGCCACTTCTTCTTCCGGCGGAAGTGAGGCGGGAGGTGGAGGGAGGGGGACTTAAGCTGCTCACCCAGGAAAGTGTTTTCCACCGGACATCCTCTTCCCCTCCCACCCCCCACCCGCATCCTTGTGCAACTGGCTGAGAAAAGACACGCCCATTTCGTCCCCGCGCCCGCTTGCGAAACTGCCCTCAATTCCTTGGAGTGGTGCATATAGCTTGGAGAAAGTAATCTTGATGTTTTCACCTTAAGCGTACATATGTATTTACCGCAGGGGTTGTTACTGTTACCGTGGTCTCGAGAAATATCTAGGATTCTTGCCCTAGGTACCGATGTCTAGAAATGCTGTCAATGGTACTGATACCAAGGTACTGAGGCATAGGATTCATGACTTGGAGACTGGTATCGATGTACTGGCACCTAGTTTTCCTGTCCAGGGTGAACAGCACTCATTTTACCTTTTAAATGGCTCGCATCATTATAGTAAAATTACTCAGGGTTGATTTCCCGACTGAAGACGTCATCTTCAGCTCCCTTCTTCGGTCTTCCCATCCTCTGCGGCAAGGGATGTTGCCCTTTGCGATTAGAAACTACTGTCACCGCGTGAAAAACTACTGATATTACATATATTTAACAGTAGCTGATATCTCTAACCATACACTGATAAACATACAGCATTTTTCTTCTATGTACAGTACTTTTTTCATCAGTACATAGTATTGTCCTGAACTAGACTCTACCTAAGAGTATTGTCCTGGAATTATGGTACTTAGTTAGCGGTACCTGGGATTCGCACCATAGGTACTCATACCAAGGTCACCAATGTCTAGTTTTCAGCCATGGGTACCAACGTCTGGTTTGGTGTAATTTTATAATTCCCGTAAGAACCCGATATCTATATTACTCACCAGTCTATCAATCAGAAATTTCTGCTGGAAAGGGAATTTTGCTCTCGAGCAAACCTAAGAATCTTGTAAGTGCCCACGTTTATGCAACTATGATTCCGGACCTCGACCATGGTATTACCCAAAGTACTGGTATCGAGGTATAGATACAACATCTGCCTCAAAAGTAGTATGACTTATTTTTTCCCGGATAGACGGACGGATGGGCGCGGTTTCTCTGGCTGGGTTCGAGGAAGTGGAGTCTCAGGAAAGGCTGGAGGTCGATGGCGATTGGTTCCAAGTCTTTGAGGAGTGCGGCTCGAACGTTTGCGAAACCTATATAATGTGACGCCGTTACCCTCCATCATGAACCGTTTATTGGAATGGTGCTACGTCATCGATTTTGCCTGTAAATGGGCAAAACCGGGAAAGAGGGAAATGACATGCTCAAGTCATCTTACGGTGTTAACGCCATGGGTAGATCGGGTGTTTTGAGCGACACAAGTTGTTCCGGGAGGGTAGAGAAGATTTTGAACACGCTAAACGTTCAGGACACCTTTCGTCTTCAAAAAAGACGACAATCTTGCAAGAGTGAAGGTTTTGTTGGATAGGGATCGAATATTGATTTTTCTCATGGTTTTTGATAAACTTGGCATCCCTAAAAGTGATGTGGATTGAATTGTGACCGAAAGCATGGGCATGAGAAAGGTGTGTGCAAAATTGGTGCCGCGAGTGCTCTCGGACGAACAAAAAGGAACTCGCACGCGGATCTGTCAAGAGCCTCTCGGCCATGTGACTGAGGATCCAAATTTTTTAGACAATACTCCACCAGACTCCTTCCTCTTCCCCTGCCTCAAATGTGTGCTGAAAGGACGTCACCACGGCTCGGTGGAAGCGTTAAAACAGGCTGTGACGAAGGAGCTTACCAGCTTCCAGGGCACCGCTTGCCAGAAGGCGTACGAGGCGGGGAAAACCGGCTGGCAGCCTAACGCTGTTTGTGGACGCACAAGGGTGCTAATTCGAAGAATTTTGAGTGAATGCATCAATTATGGAAATACATTTTTTAAATCGACACAGTCCTACTAACTTTTAACTGACTTTTAATAATCAAACCACTTTACTTTTCCACATAAACTTCATATTTATGTGGAAAAGTAAAGTGGTTTGTTTATTAAAAGTCAGTATGAAGATTTTCCACCAAGTTACGCCAGAAACTGTTTTATTTAACAGTCCTACTACTTTAGGTACAGACCTTGTACTCAGTAACCTTCCCTTGATCTGGTACCTTAGATCCTTGTATCAATACCCTTTACCCTCCCCTTTGTGCCCCCCCCCGCCTCATCTCTCCATTGTCATTCCTTCCTCCTCTTCCACTGCATCTCCAACAATGACCCACCCCCCAACTGCCTCCCACTCACCCTCCAAAATAGTGACTTGTTTTGTTGGTGAATAATGGTTTTTCGAATTAGTGCACCCTTTGGAGAAATTAAACATTTAAGTGCGTATTAGTTAATAAACTAGAGGAAGTTGAGCAATATACTTTACTGTGAATTATCGTGGAGGAATATTAGCATGCTCGTGGGTATGATAAAGAGAGGAACAATTTTGGAGAAGGAGGGATTCTCGAGAAGAAGGGCATTGCTGACAGGTAACACTTAGTAAGGTCAATTATTGTAAAGTACACTTTGACGCACACACGCGTGTGATTGACGGATGAGTCGGATCTTTTGAAGCAGACCTACTCCATGGGCACTTTCTGTATTTTTTTCGATTGCATCTTATTTTCTTGCACGTGGGCGGCACGTTCGCATTGCACCCAATCCAGAGGTAAACGCGTGCGATAAGATCTGACAGCAAGGGAATTCGACTTCTCCTCATGAGCAATCCTGCTATATAAGCGAGGTAGGGCAAGAGAACGTGAGTGCTCAACTTAAGTTTAAGAGTGGAATACCAAATCGTATGTCGACGGTTCTTAAGCAGAAACTGTCGCTTTCGAAGCGAACCCGCGATATATATTATGTCGACTTTTCCCAGAAGTTAATCCTCGGCCGTCGTCGTCGGGGAAAGTGGACATAATACGAGTAGGACTATTATTATGTCAACAGGAAAATTAAGGTCGACAAGTCATCTTCTAATCTGTCGGGATTGATGGCATGACATTCAACACTTTGGCGACGACATTCGACAAATGGCTTCTTGGAATGGGAAACGTTGGCATAGGTCACGGTGTCGCTTCGAATGGGACATTTTCTGTTCGATATAAATGTTAGAATTGCCCCTCGATAGTATCACAAATTTTCATGATGGAGTCGTCGTACGGAAATCGTATGAATTGTGTACTGGACGTGAATGCTTGGGAGATATCAACGCTCACACGTACTTTACACTATAGACTATATAGAACTCTTACAATGCTGAGAATTTGGTGCGAGGGTCCACGTAAATCGATACTTGAAGAAATTGTACTCATGGGGGCTTCAAATGCTTGGAGTCTCCCTCATAGGATATCCTTTCAGGGATTTCGAAATCTCAGGCGTGGATAGGTGAATTGTGCTCATGTGCGTGGTAGTCTTTTTTCCAATGACAATTGAAGCAGTTGTCATAAATAATTATTCAGATATATCATTGTTTATATATGCATATGTATAAAATGTTTATTTGATAGTTGTGTCCATCCAAAAACCTACCTTAACCGGTAGATTACCTAATTATATATATATATATATATATATATATAATATAAACCCACATTGTCTTTGAAGCTAGATGCTATGCGTAGATTGGACGCTTTTTAAATATTAGCGTGGAGAAGGATTGAAAATGTAAAACGGACAGAAAGGAAAAGAGAGTGCTAGGAATGGTTGGGGAGAAGAAAGGAAAGTTGGGAGAAATCAAATAGAGACAGGATAGATGGAGGCAGAGCGTTTTGATTGGCAGTGGGGTGAAGAAGAATGTGGTAGAGGGGAGAATGTTAGGGAAACGAGGAAGGGAAAGGATGTTGTGTTTTGTTAGGAGATGCAATTAAATGTATCGTTTTACCGTTGTGTATGCTTTGTTCATCTAATATCCACGTCAACCACTACAGCACCAAATCTTATATACATAAACCTACAATACTTAGTGCATGGTAAAATCACTATTAAAACATTAGCACAATAAAAAGGAACATCGAATATATATTTTTACGTTTAAACGGTCAACAAAGAAGAAACCTTCGATGAAGAACTGATCTTTGTTCGGCGACGACGGAATGGAAGTCGAAATGTTGAATTATATATCCTTATTTGATGTAAATTAGGTTGCTAGATTCGGTTTAGTTTGGAGTTACAAAATGTTTATTTGATAGTTGTGTCCATCCAAAAACCTACCTTACCCGGTAGATTACCTATAAAAAAAATATCATTGTTACGACATGTTCCAATATCAGCATTCAGTTGGCGAGTGGCTTATTTCGACCCAATTGGTGCGCTTCAAAAGTACCGTCGGTGCTGCACCAATTGGAACGCAAAACAGTACTGCTACCATTGTGGCACGACATTTCAGGGCGCTCGGTGGCAGAGTTATCCCCGAGTGGTTCCCCTCCTCCTCCCTGCTTACTACTGTGATACGAAAGAATTACGATGGGTCATGATATGATTTTTTTATGAGAAGTACAAATATGTGTGCGATTCGTCATCTCTAATATATATATATATATATATATATATATATATATATATATATATATATATATATATATATATATATATTTATATATATATGTGCGGGTCGCGGTAGTCTAGTGGGTAGAGCGTTGAACTACTGACCAGAGGGTCCCGGGTTCAATTCCCGGGCAATGCACTTTGGGCACCTGCAGCTCCACCCAAGCTAGTTGAATTTTCGGGTACCAGAACTTCCTGGGAAACCATAACCGGCACAGGGAAAGGAACTGGCCCCCCTACCCTGATGTGTAAATATTCACACGCCGTCGGGCTTGGTACATGTGTGAGCTCTACCATCACCTACTAAACAACCCGAAGGTCGGTGTTTATGGATAAATATATATATATATATATATATATATATATATATATATATATATAGATTGGAGGCTTTTGAAATGTGGGTGAGGAGAAGAATGGAGAAGGTGAAATGGACCGAAAGGAAAACAAATGAGGAAGTACTAGAAATGGTGGGAGAGGAGAGGGGTTTGTTGAGAGAAATCCTATGGAGGCAGGAAAAATGGATGAAAGGCGTATTGAGCGGTAGTGGAAAGTTGAAGAGGGTAATAGAGGGGAGAATGTTGGGCAAGCGAGGTAAGGGTAGGAACAGGATAGGGATGTTGGACGGGATGAAGGGAGGAAAGAAGTACACCGAGATGAAGAGGGACCTGATATAGATTAGTTTGATAGGTGGGGAGTCACAAAATATTTATTTGATAGTTGTGTCCATCCAAAAACCTACCTTAAACGGTAGATTACCACATAATAATATATATATCCATAAACAACCCGAAGGTCGGTTTAGTAGCTGATGGTTGAGCTCACCCATGTACCAAGCCCGACGGCGTGTGAATATTTACACATCAGGGTAGGGGGGCCAGTTCCTTTCCCTGTGCCGGTTACGTATGTATACGGTTATATATATATATATATATATATATATATATATATATATATATATATATATATATATATATATATATTAGGTAATCTACCGGTTAAGGTAGGTTTTTGGGTGGACACAACTATCAAATAAACATTTTGTGACTCCCCACCTAGCAAACTAATCTATATCAGGTCCCTCTTCATCTCGGTGTACTTCTTTCCTCCCTTCATCCCGTCCAACATCCCTATCCTGTTCCTACCCTTACATATATATATATATATATATATATGTATATATACATATATATGTATATATATGTATATATATATATATATATATATATATATATATATATATATATATATTTGTACTTCTCATAAAAAATTCATATCATGGTCAATCTTATTGTAATTCTTTCGCATCTATAAAACCTATATAAAAATTATTGAGATGAGGCGAGTGACACGTTGTGTGTACAAAAGTGGACGAATATATATATATATATATAGTTCGCTTTTGTACACACGTGTTTGGTGTCACTCGTCTCATCTCAAGAATTTTTCACTTATCTCACTCACTCGTTAAAAATGGCCACCATTTTTCTCGCAGATAGGGAAGCAGGGCGTATAAACCACATAATTCTACCGCCAATTGTTACGAAATATCTGGCCACACTGCTACGGTGGTAGCACCATTTTGCGTACCATATTAAGACGGCACTAAATTTAATCGCTGTTCTTCCAATCGAGAAAAATGAGTGAATTCAGAGAGATACCACAGGTTTATTGAGACTGGCAACTCGCTTGCCGATGGTGTTTTGTTACTCCCATTTCCCTCCACGCCTACGCAATACTAGTGTCTACTATGTGTGCTGATTATGTGTGAATCGTTCTCGCGTCTAAATTTGTTGATGCGAGAGATGCTGAGTAGGTCGATCGATGGTGAGCAGGTCGCTGCATGAGCGCACGCTACTCTTGAGTGAGCGAGCAAGACGGAAACGAATATTCTTCCTGACCACCGCAGGATTTAATGAAAGCGCCTGGAGAGCTTCCTTCTCTAGATAATGAGAGAGAGCAGTCGCTCAAAAACAATCGTTATCTCTGGGTAAATGTTGGTTGGGTATCTTTGCCGTCCGCTGAGATATGACAGTGAAATTAATGAGATAACAAGGCAGCGCGCTTTCAATAACCTACGTTAAAAGTCGTTTAGACCAAAGGCAAAAGGTTTCGGAGGTGGATAGGGGTGGATAACGATGAGGGCCTCTTTGACATGCAAATCTTCGTCCCTCCGTGCCTGATTTAAAAAACCGGAAGGGATATGTGAACAAATGATTCGTCTTATTTTTCCTGTAATCGGGATTGATAGCCATCTTGGATTTGTTAAGAAAATATTTTTTCAACTAGAAAATATAGTTTCAGAGTAACGGGTATACTTGGGTAATAACACATCAAACATTAATTAGAGAGATTAAAGAGATTTTTATGGCAATTCTTTTCAAATAAAATAAGCACAGTTCATGATAAAATTGGAAAATAATAGATTAAAAGCATTAAAATATACACGTCAAAGGCTAATTCGTCCAACAATATGGGGATCCCCATAAAAATAATGTTGGGTGGTATCAGTGCGAGGTAATGGATTGGAGGCCAAAGAGAGAACGAGAGTGAATTTCAACAAATTCTTCAAGTCTTCTAACTTATTCATAGGAAAATTAACGAGAAATGTTAATTAAACTCTGTCGATGTTTCCATTGGCAGTCTAACCTCCCCAACCCTAATCCCTGCTTCAGTTATTATTATTTAGCAATGTAACATTTAAGGATTGGATGAACACAACCGTAGCGGTTTTACATTCCACAGCCAAAACACAACCCAATATCCTGCTCCACGACAAGTCCCTCTTCATCCTAGTGCACTTGCTTCCTCCCTTCATCCCGTCAAACATCCCTTTTCTATTATTGCCCCTTCCTCGTTTGCCCAACATTTTCCCCTCTATCACAGTCTTCAACATCCCATCGCCAATCAACATGTTTGCATCCATTTTTCCTGCCTCCTTATGATTTCTCCCAACAATCCCCTTTCCTCGCCAACACCTCATTTGTTTTTCTTTCTTTCCACTTCACCTCATATCCTTCTCCACACCCACATTTCAATAAACTTCCAATCTACGTCTTTCATCCTGTTTCAGTGGCCACGTTTCCGCGCCGCTGAAAACATACGCTCCTTATTAAAATTTTCAATACTATTTCCGTACTCAACGCCCACCAGAGAAGGAGGAAAATCAACAAAGAAATTTCCAATGAGCCCGGGTCATTATTTACTTCACGCTAGAGCCATTTATCTTTTCAATAGTAACTTAAAATGTTGATTAATCTAAATTCATCAACAATCGAGATGACCTTTAAAAGGAGAGAAAGATAAATTCCTTTTTTGAATGAGGTGGGCAATGCTACGATTCAGCTACGAGAATGATTTCCTCCTCGAAGTCCAACGCCATCTTCTTCCGCTGCTTTTCCTCATTGGAGACGATTAAATAAGTCTATGCTGTAAGATTGTTAGAGGCGACGAGTGATTCTAGCTTCGGACGGGTCAAAGGCAAAGCCTTCGTTTAGACAGTTGATCGACAGTTGAAATGCTATGTAACCGGAGTGAGTGTCCACGCATTCCAGTTTTCCTGCGAATAATTAATTGTATCAGGATACGCATTTCCACATTCTCGTGCCCTCACCTTCTCCAATTTTATGACGAAGCCGATTCCGCGGCAAAATATTTCCTCCAAAGGAAAACAACCATTTTGATATACTCAGTGTGATGAAATAACACCGCATCGTGTCGCAACCTTCTCAGTTTCAATGCTGAATGACTGAACAAATATCATTAAGAGATAAAGTTTCTGCTACAAATAAAATGTAGGCCAAATAGCTTCAGAATTTTAGAATAGGGGGCACGAAACTTAACTTCCCGCGTTTTGGTACCTATATTAAATGTTTGTTGATACTCGTACGTCTTCCCAAAGACCTCTCCTTGCAACCATCAACAGCGCGGCCTTAAAATTTCCATCCGCGCAGCGAGATCAGTTCCTTATCAACACGCAAAGAGCTTTCACCGACAACGTATGCTATAAATTGTTCAGGGCATAGGCAAATGGAAAGCACTACATTTCAAACTCTCGCATGCTCTTCGAAGAGGAAAACGGATGCCTCTGCCTGTCGACGGGAACCTCCTTGATGATGCAATGACGACGATTTTCTGAGAAGCGTTCGAGATAACGATGTCTGGGTGAATTCATTGACCTCGACGACAGCGCCCTGCTAATAAGTTCGACGAGCATCTCTTCACATTGTGGCGAATGGATACGAGCGCATCTCTACCCTCTGACCCCACGACGAGTCTTGTGATTCACCCCGGACTCGTGCGTGGTTCGTATTGCTATGAATCAATCACCGAATAGATTCGCTTCACATAGTTTGATCACGTTCAATTACGAGTGACAATGCGCCAATATTTATTCCTAATTATTTCCTCACATATATATATATATATATATATATAAATAAAAATTATATTTATATATTTTATAAAAATATAAAAAAATATTTATATATATATGAATTAAAATCTACACAATACCCCGTAAACCGCCGAAAGGGCTGATGGCGGGGGATATTAAGTCACCATCCGGAAAGCATAATAAAACCACATATAACAAGTGCATTAAACTTAAAACTCCGCGACGTATTTCTGATGAAGGTTCCATGCTGATTTCGGGTATTATCGTCTCATAGGTTGGGTTGTTGGGCATTAGCTTCGCCCCCAGTCCCGGAGGCGTCTTCAGGTCGAAGTGATCTTCATTGATTTTTTTTCGATTTTAAAGGTTTTACTACCGTTATGAAAAGATAAAGAAGGAATAAACTATGAAGTGAATAACAATAATATAACAGAAACCCCGTTTTAGGATAGACTCCTCTTCGGGGTGTGAAACCAACAGAAGTACAGTACGTAAAGTTAGCGATGGCACAAATTGACCACTATATGTAGGAGAGACTCTGGCCATGAGCGCTCTGATTGGCTGTTTCTTGGTGGTAAGGTGAAATTGCTCTTTTCCATGCCAAAGTCAGGTTGTAGCCGTCCTCACGGTTGAAACTATTTGGATTTTTCATTATTTCTACCACTTCTATTCTTTACCCAACCTACTTACTTACAAGAGAAGCGGTAGAAAGAATGAAAAAAAATCAAATAATTTCAATACAATACATCCACAGAGACGTATATATTTGTACAGAACCCATTTCACTTTACACACATGCAAATATATATATATATATATATATATATATATATATATATATATATATATATATATATATATATATACACACTAGCAAATAACGTACACATGCACATACACCTACGAGTATACCTTATGCAGTTATTATACCCAGCGGAGTTTAATCTTGTCATTACTTGGAAATCGAATATCTGTTCTATTTCTATAGAGATATTGATTTCCTACTATTATGATTCCTGATGGTCCAAAGAATGAAAATGTATCTATCTGTAAGGGGGTTTATCTCCCTTATCTTATCTTTGTGGTCTAACCTATTCTAATAGTGTGGGGCCGTAAAAATTCCGTTTTTGTCATAATTAAACTCATTTGTTCTGAACATTTATAACGTGATTGGAAGGATTGTGCCACATGCAGCTTGTTAAAAATGGCGAGTCAAAATGTATAATACAATTGAAATTCCCGCCTAATGTGAAGTTCGTTTAGTGATAAGGTTTTTACTGATAAAAAACTTCAAAGTTGCTGACATTCATCGGATAATTTGTAACCTGTACGGACCAAATGTGATGAGTGACAAGAGTTGTGCATCAGTGTTGTCATTCATTTAAGAGCGAACATAAATGTTCGCGATAATTACAGCAGTGACCACCCTTCTGTGGTGAACAATGAACTGCACCTGAAAATTGATGAAAAGTTCGTGAAAACCGTCGTTTTACGACATCTGAAATCTTTAGAATGTTTTCCACAGATTTCTATGACACTGTTAGATGGAAACACCACTGAAAAGATAGACTATTACATGTTTTTTTCTCGTCTCGAGGAGTAACTTCAATTTTCCGTCAAAGGTTGGCTGCGATCTCAGACGGCAGAATTTTATGCTAAAGTAATTTGAAAACTAGTTCGCAGATATGACAAATGTTTAAATCAGTTTGACGAATTTGCATACAATAGTATAGACATATAGATTGAAGATGAAAATAATTATTAAATTATCTGCATCTATTCGTGTTTTTACAGCATAACGGAAGTTACTTTTTGAACAGCACTCGTATTATTGTTATAGGTAATCTACCTTAGCCTAAGGTAGGTTTAGGATTGAAAAAAAGCTACCAAATACGAGGGAAGGTGAAATGTTCTCGGTCTGACACAGAGACGGCGTTTCAATCAGCGAAAATTTATTATTGTTGCAGTAGAATGGAAAAACTTGAATTTAGTTCGATCATGATATTCATCGTTTTGGATGGATTAACCCATGAGAAAATTCATTCAAAGTTGATAAAAGTGTACGGAGACTCAGGTCCCTCGACGTCAACCATTAAAAAGTGGGCAGCTGAATTTAAACGTGGTCCCTCGAACATGACCCACGTGAAGCAAGGCCAAAAACCGCAACCGCACTGGATACCATCGGAAAAGTGCACGATGTCGTGTTGGACGATAGGCGAGTGAAGGTGAGTGAGATAGCCGAGGGGATATCGGAAGAAAGGGTTCGAAACATCTTGCACATAGAATTAGGGATGCGACATCTCTGCGCATGGTGGGTGCCACATTTTCTAAATACCTATCAAAAGCAAATGCACAGACGGTTTTAGCAGCCCACCGGGGGCAGGGGTCGTTGTCTCCAGAGGTGTCACTCACTGCAGAGGATGAGGCCGGCGAGGTGGATCCGGGTGCTCCCCGACGCACGGTCATCTTGCCAATGCCAATACGATCTGCGACCTTGAGCACACCTAACCGAAATTTTGAATTCAGCACTTAACACACACGTCAGGAAAAAATTGTTACCCATATCACATACACAAACATTGTATAGCCGGCCGAGGGAAGGGTGTATTGTGGGTTGCGGCTTGATAAAGGTGCAACTGCATCTCTGATCCTTCCATATATTTTTAAGTTAAAATTTTTCTTTGAAATACATTTGAAGCATGATTATATTCATCTTAAGTTCACTCTTTGTGCAAAAGATTATTTTAGTCAGTTCAAAGAATCTCCTTTTCAGGTGTCCTCGCCATTTAAATGAGTTATCGACTTCCAGGTAAGTTTAATATAACCTATTTTTTCAAAATTCATTTGTAATGATTGGCCATCATACTATCAAACCTCTATTGGAAGTTTAAGAAGAGTTCAATAAGAAATTATTCCTACTCTTACGTGAACTTCATCCCTCATTAGGCGAAATCAATTACGACTTTTCCTTTTACAACTTCCAATATCGCTTTATAGACGTGGTCACTTCCCAAGGAAGAACGTGACCAATTCCTAAGGAAGGTAAATTCTAGATAAATATTGAATTCTTATCATAGTCGCTTGGATTTCTAAAAAAGTCTCAGTTATTCAGTTGTCATGTCTATTAAATGTTTTAAATTATTCTAGTGTACGGAACATTGTTTCATCTGATCGTCTTAGCTTTCGGTTATGAGTCACAGGGCTTAAGACACTCTCTTTTTTCTTGTCTTCCGTCACCCTGTCATCGAACTGAGCGTCATGCTCTGCGGTTGAAGATACTCAAGTGGGAAATATTTTCATGATTATATGGATATTATGCAGTAGAGAAACTGTATGGAAAATAAAATATACCAGAGGGATTACAGAGAGAGAGAATATGACGTAGATGAAGATAGCTTAGGTCCAGACTTACTCGATGGTGAAATAAATATGGCATTAAGACAATTATATTCAAATAAGCCCTAGGGAGTAACAACATTCCCGCGGAATTGCTTAAAGATTTACATGAGTGCGGGACGAAAAGTTTTTATGAAATAATTCGTAGAATTACGAGAAAGCAATTTTGCCGTTAGGCTTCGTCAGATCAGTGTTGATTTTTATTCCAAAAAAAAGAAAAGGGAGTAATATTTGAGTACTGGAGAACAATAAGTTTGATTTCGCTCGAGCTAAAATGGTACTAAGGACAATCAACAAGAGGATGGAGAGCAGAGCATATGATGATTAGGAGATGATCACTTTGAGTTCAGGAATGGGAGTGACACATGTGATGCCATGGCAGTAACGAGATCAATCAGATCTTCATTTTTGTCTCTCGTGGAGTAGAAGCGACTTGTTTTAACTGGACACGGTATGACGAGGAAACAACCCCAAGTCCTGCAAACGACCCAATTACTAATGTACTCCATCATACCCTTTACCAGAAAAGCGGTCAACACTGCCTACTCCTCGTCGTATCTCTCCAACAATCTTTTCAATGCTGAGTCGACGTTTTATAAGTTTATTTCGGGCTTTCTCGCAAAACATCTCCCCTTCATTCACCATTAAGTTATCGCTAGAACGTATATTTAAATTCAATTTCCGAATATTTAAGGAAGCATCCTTTACACCAATTCATTTTATGCCAACTTATGGCCAGCATTATGGCCAGCACTCCCGGTGCGTTGCATATTGGGAGGATGGATAAACCCTCCTAAAATTTGAATTTATAACATACTTTATATTTCGTTATGACTTGTTCTACCCTTCCAAACCCGTTAATCGCTTACGCTGCGTTTCTACTTGGAGAAATCAATATCATCAATGGCACT
Organism: Hetaerina titia; assembly: GCA_037158775.1. Lineage (NCBI taxonomy): Eukaryota > Metazoa > Arthropoda > Insecta > Odonata > Calopterygidae > Hetaerina > Hetaerina titia. Next base: position 99,314,272 of record CM073772.1, on the reverse strand, counting down.
GCGTCGCCTCATTATGTATCCGTGAGACGAAAACCTGAATATTTCTCAAAAGCATATACCTTCATTAAAAATACTAAATACGTGAGGAGTATTTAATAGAGCATACTCAAGAAGCTGCAAGTCATCAACAAATGTTAACATTGTTGGAAGTTAATAGTGGAAACCGTAACGAGATGCAGGACATCGGAAAAGAGAGATCCAAGATATTGTTGCCCCGTAACAAGCCGCAATCCACGATACACGCTTCTCTCTACCTTGTATACTTCTACTACATCTGACCACCGGGTGGACGATGTAAATGTTCGATAAATATGGCAGCCAACGTCTAATACGCATAATGTCTGTACTAACAGAAAAACAATTAATGGAAATCGAACACTGGAATGACACTGGCAACCAGAAAGACCGGAAGATGATAAAATATTCCGAAATACGCGGGGTAATCGTAAACTTTTAACAATTTACTAAAAACGAATCGATATACAAGGTGTGTTCCAAAAATAACGAGAATTTTTTCATTTCGCGGGCTTGGAAAGTCCGATTGTCAAACTTTTATTATGTTGGTATACATGCCCCTGAAGTATGATAAAACTTACAGCTGTTTTCATTGTGGACTTTATCTGTGACAGCCACTAAGGTTAGACGTGTTTGATGAGCTCGGCGATTTTCGTTTGTTAAAAGAAATGGACCAAGGAATTTGTATCAAATTTTTCGTAAAAATGAAATAAAGTGTAGCAAAGTGTGTGAAATGTTAACAAAGGCCTAAGGTGAGTCTGCTATGAGTAAATCAAGAGTTTACGAGTGATATTAGCGTTTCAAAGAAGGCCATGACAACCTTGAAGATGACGAACGCCCTGGACGCCCCAGCACATCAACAATCGATGAAAACGTGGAAAAAGTGAAAGAAATGGTTATGAACGATCGCCGAATCACAATTAGAGAGGTCGCTGATGATGTTTGCATATCGATTGGATCATGTCATGACATTTTTTCCAATTTTTTGAGTATGAAACGCATGGCAGCAAAATTCGTTCCAAAATTGTTGAATTTCGAGCAAAAACAGCGGCGAATGGAAGTTGCCCAGGAGTCACTAAATGAAGTAAACGACGATACAGAATTACTGAAACGTGTTATAACAGGTGACGAAACATGGGTTTATGGATATGAAGTTGAAACTAAGGCTCAATCATCCCAGTGGAGGCATTCTGGTTCACCAAGGCCGAAAAAGGCTCGACAAGTGAGGTCGAACGTGAAGGTTATGCTCACTGTGTTCTTCGATTTTAATGGCATAGTGCCTCATGAATTCCTGCCGCCAGGTCAAACGGTCAATAAGAAATAATACCTACAAGTTCAACGCCGAAGCAATCCGAAAAAAACGCCCGGATCTGTGGAAAAACAATTCATGGCTTTTGCACCACGATAATGCAACAGCTCACGCTTCATTGCTTGTTCGTGTATTTTTGGCCAAAAACAATACTGTAACGATGCCCCAGCCTCAATATATGCCAGATATGGTTCCGTGTGACTTTTTCCTATTTCCAAAAATTGAGGGAACCTTGAAGGGCCGTCGTTTTACAGCCGTAGATGACATTAAAAGCGCATCGCTGAAAGAACTAAAGGCTATCTCAAAGATCGAGTTTGAGAAGTGTTTCGGGGATAGGAAGAAGCGCTGGCACAAGTGCATAATCTCCAATGGGGACTACTTTGAAGGTGACAACATCAATGTATTTTAATTTTTTAAAATTTTTTGTCCGAAAAATTAAAATTCTCATTATATTTTTAACACACCTCGTAGATGCTTAATTTTTATTTGTTATTCTCGAGACTTTTCTGAATAGTCTTTAGACAGAGTTAGTTATTTCTCCCGGAGTATCTGGAGCTTTTACAGATTGAGTCGAAAAGCATTGTTCCATCTCTTGAATGACGACGTTTATATTGTCAAATATTCGACACTACAGAGATGTTTTGAGTTCTGGGAATAAGAAAATGTCACTTGGGGCGAGGTCGAAAGAGTAGGGCGGATGTGGTACAATTTCAAAGCCACGTCTCTCTGATTCCTCAACCGCACCTCGAGATGAGTGAGCAGGTGCATTGCCGGTAAGAAGACGCATACCTTTGGTGATCATACCGTTTATTTTTCAGGGCCCCACGCAATTTCTTAAGCTGTGTGCTGTAATTGGCACCAGTGAGGGTCCGACCCTTCTCCAGGTAGTCTGTTGAGAAGACCCCACGACAGTCCCAAAAAACAGACCGTGACTTTCCCTACAAACTTCTGCATCTTAGCCTTCTTGGGACGAGGTGAGTCGCTGTTCTTTCACTCCTTGCTCAACCATTTGTTCACTGGATCGTATTAAAATATCAATGGATTCATCCAGTGTTATCAGGTCACCAAAAAATCCTCTTCGTCTTGCTCAAAAAGATTTGACATCTCTCTGGACAGTTCGCGCCTTATTTGCTTACGAAAAGGAGCCTGTAGCCATGGAAACCAGCTTGCTGACATATCTGACGAGTGCACTTCTTAATGAATATTTTCCACCTCACACAGTCACGGCTAAGATTAGTCTCATTCATGATCATTCGGATGGTTGCTCTTCGCTCCAATATAAGGATTGAGTCCTCCACTGTGATGGTCTTCCACTTCTTGGATTTTCGTCTTTGAGGGATATGTAGCTAGTTTGAAAATTGCTATTCCCCTCACAACTGTGTCATATGATGGGTTTTTTGTTTTCATAAACAGCCATCATTTCATCGTGGGTTTGCCGAGTACTGTGATCTTTCAAATGAAGGAACTTAATCACACTGCGAGCCACTATATTCTCCACACTGTAATTTACTTCAATCTACGGCTTCCTAAAATAAAACAACTAAACATTAATAGCCGTTTTAACCACATTATGTATACAAGGGCCAATTGATTTAAAGGATAAAGTTTATCCAGATATCTCGGTTATTTCTTAGTAACAATTACGTAAAAATGAAACCCCTACGTAGATGAACCACATAATCATTTCACACAGTTAACTGTGCCATTGTGAATATCAAACGAGCACAAATTTTCTTACACAAAAAAGGTCATTTTTGTTCGAGGTGTATGTGTTTTGCTACAATTACTGATTAGCTCAATCGCTTGCCTATATTGAAGAAGTATGCTACGTACCTTTGAAAAAATGTTTTGCTTTATTGCACTGGTATCAGAATACAGAGACTGAAAAGAATCAACATTTTGAAATAATTTAATAGGTTTGATAAACACTAAAGTAATTCTGAGATGACAATCTTATTACTGAATATTTTAACCATGCATGTGCGTTAATCAAGGGCAATCAAAATGGTGTCATCGCAAGCATTGGTTTAAGTAAAGGACGAGCAAATATTGCTGAAGATTCTTTAATCCCATCTGCATCCACATTGTTTGGTCGTTTAGAAAGCGAAATTAAATAGAATGTTGTTTGGAGTGTTTTGAGATTTTGGCGGAGGATGGAAACCGCAAATATGTTTCTGAGGTTTAAGAGAGGGTGGGGGCGAATGGGGGGAAGTTGCTGTAGGGGAAATCCGAAGGAGGCAGAGGAAGTGGATCGAGTAAATATTAAGAGGTAGTAAGTGGTAGGTCGTGACACGTAGAAGGAAGTACATTAGGAAAGCGGGGAAGAGGGAGGAAGAGGGAAAGCTTGTTTGACACCATGACGTTACGAAAAAGTGACGAAGAAAGGAATAGGAAGTTCACACAAAATGCATAGAAATAGTTTTTCGTCAGGGATCGACCAAAACTTATTGCTCTCGCGAAGGTCTGATGATAGTGTGTGTGATTCCCAGGTATGTAACTTGATCAGCCGCCACTCTTACTCCTTCCCTTCAGTCTGTTGCTTCAACGGTGCGAAGAGTTCATAAATGTGCAACGATTACATTCATTCGTAGATTGAGTATGTTGCGAGATATCCTCCCTGCAGACAGTTCCTCTGAATACTAATTCTATTCTACTGTATTAGTCTGCCTATTAAGGTGAGTTTTCCATGGACCAAGACAATCAACACACACTACTGCTTCACTTGTATGCCCTGCACCCATGACATCGGCAAGATTCTAGACAGCATAAGTGCATAGATCTGTTCTTTGCTTCTGGAACCTATAGAACGAATATTTCAGTCTCACTCACTGTAAATTTCTTGAGGTGTTTCGTTGAATTAACGCCATTATTGTGTCGGCGAAACCTTCGGCTAGAACACGGACTCGTAACTAATACTTAAATTAATAATCAAATGAATTTATGGAGACTTAGTACTCACACCTATACCGGCGTAAAAATAAGGTGAACTGAGGGAGATTCCTCCAAAAGGGATGAAAACACAGATACTAATGGCAAAGTATTTCACGCAATTTCGATAAATAATGGAGAGTCGGTACCACCCGTGATTTCACTATTTTTCCGTCATTATATCCGATCACATCTCGCATAACAGCTTTATATTGAAAGGTCTTTGACCCCTTGACCCCCTACACGTGGTTACTCTCGCGGATCCTGTCGTCATTCCCCGGGGACGCCGGACGGAAGGAGATCTCCTCCCCTCCCCCGGGAGGAGTCCGGAAAGGGAACGGGGGAAGGAAACGGCAGCAGTCGATGAGGCAATGCACAGGATGATGTCCAAGGTGCACCTCCATCTCCTTGCCCCCCCCCCTGCCCTTCCTCTGCCCTCTCCTTCGCTCGCACAACCACAGCCTCACACACGCGCACAAGAGGGCCGTCTACGATCGCGGAAGAAAAACAGGAAGTCCGAATACCTTACAGGATTGTTTTGAGCAGAATTTAAATACCAGAGGTGTTTATTTTGCAACGTTGAGATTGGTACCGGCACTGAGAAACGCGTGGGACTCTAATCTTAGGTGGCTGGCTACTGGAGTAGGAGCGATGGTATTTTTTCTACACTGGATGCCAGACTCATATCTTGAGTGCCCGGTGTAACGACGACTAACGTTCGCTGGAACTACAAGCTATTGAACAAGCATTTACTTTCTGCATTTATTCAATAATGACAAAATATGGAAGAACCGCGCGCGCTCGATAATTCGTTCGTAACGAGGGGCCAAACTCGAGGGGTTGAGTGATATCAACTCACTGACCATCTGCAACGGATGAAAGAAGTGAATGTGTACATCTTGCTCATGTGAAATATAAAATACACGCTTTGTTTTCTTCTTATTTTTTTTTCTTAAATTCATAATTTCAAATATATTAATGGAGTTTACCTTCAGTAAAAATATGGAAATTTCATTTTAACCATTGATAGAACCACGATTATTCAATGTTTTTTTTAATTATCCGCGAATTTTATTATCCATTAGTTTCGAAAAAAGCATTATCATTTATTCTCAGGAGTCGACTGTGTTTTTGAGCTGTTATCCTTTTGGTATTCCATATTTAACTTTCGCTCAAGTATTTCGGTGGCAAAACTGCCAACAGAATTATTCCGGGTTTGTTTGGTACCCTAGTGCGCCTGACGTTTGTCACTAAACGGCGTTTAAATGCGAGTGAATCGGGACGCCCACACCTTTACCGAAGCTGTGAGTTTGTTTCAGACTACCAGATATTTGGGTACTTCGGACAACAGCAGGAGGTATAGAGAAAGGGATTGGTCCCTTAATACCAGGCTAATACAAGAATCCATCATCTGCTGAGATTAGTACGGGGTCTTACTGGATCAAGAGTGGTCGTACATTTTTTATTCATATTATTTCAGCCCTTCGATCTGAAGACTGGTCGACTGCAGCCCAACATTCCTCCCTTTCCCAAACACTAATATTCTATAATACCCTGGTATCTCTTTTCTCCGAAATCCCTCATCATTTGGCTGTAATTTAGTTCCACTTGGGACCTTTTCATCTATTTTCCCTTCTATTACATATGCTTAATATTTTCGTTTTAGCTCTCAAGGTTGGTGCTCTAACACCCCCGCCAATTGCACCTTCGGTGGCTTGCGGACTATTCTATAGCTACAGATATGGAAGTGCCCACTCCATCTGGTTCTTCCCTACCTTAAGGACCTCCAAATTTGCCTTTTTCTCTTCCACTCTTCTGCATACTTCTTCATTATTTGCTCTATCTGTCCTTGTAAACGCCATTATTCGCCTCTGGCACCAAGCTAATCTTCGAGGTAGCCTCCTATTCTCCTCTCATTCACCATCACTCCAGTTTGTGTCTCCAGTCCACACGCTGCCACACTCCACGCGAATGTCTGCATTTCGCTTTCTTGTTTGCCGTCGCGTCTTTTTCGATCACAAGAGTTGTATCTTCATCATTAGCTTAGGGGTTTCTTATGCTCTTGATGCGCCACTGAGCTTCTTACGTCCCTTGCTACGGTCCATCCGAGGTAGCTTACACCTCTTCCTATCTGTCACCTCCTAGCGCAACATCTGCTTTACTCTTTTGAAAATTTGGATTTTTTCTTTATTCTTAAATATTTTCAGGCTATATATGCATGCAATACTTGATCCATTGCGTCCAAGGATGTTTTGAATCATACATTGACCAAATATTTAATTTTGTGTGATAATATCAAACTAGGTAACGGTGGGTAAAGGAAGAGATGGTAGCGTGGTAGGGAATTACGGTTTAGGAATAAGGAATTACTGCGTGGAGAAAGCAATTGAGTTCTGCAGGAGACATGGGTTAATCATCACCAACACTAGGTTTAGACACCACAAAGGTCATCTACGCCTTTTACGCCAAATACATGGAAAATCCCCGGAGATTCGGAAGTACGCCAGTTAGACTATTTTATGTCTAGGCACAGAATTAGGAAAAAAGTAATTAATACGCACAGTGCTTCAGAAGTGGTTGCGATTTCAGTTGCAAATTTAGTTTTAGCGAAGTGAAGCGTCCGATTGAAAAAGAAAAACAGGGAAGACGGTTCAGGAAACGGAATACATGTAGAAGCATCAACCGGGACTATGAGGCATAGGAACAATGAGAAAGAAGTATCAGAGAAGTATAGAGAAACTCATGAGCGAGGATAAGAAGACGGGTACGATGGAATGAAAAGGAGCATATCATGAAAGGGAAATCGAAAGCCGCAAACGAAACTAAAAGAATAGGTAAATAGGTAAAATACAAGAAAACAATGGATTACAGACAAGATGCTTAGAGAGAAATTCACAACCTACACATGTCTCAGACTGTTCAGGTGCGAGTGGGGGACGGAGAGTAGGCCTTACACCAAAAAATAGGTGTAAGGCCTACCAAACCAAAACATAGGTGTAAGACCTACTTTTCCATTGTCACCTGTTCTGTTCAACTATTATGTGGATGAAATAATTAGAGGGGCATGGGAAGAACTGGAGGTAGGAATGACAGTAGACGGGGAATTCGTGAACTCAGTTACGTTACTGACGATCAAGATTTAATTTGACAGCCAGTCAATGGGTTGCAAACTATGCTGAGTGCATTGAAACGTCAGTGCTATAAGTATGAGATGAGATTCAATGTAAACAAAACATGCTTTTACATTTGCTTAAAAAGATAAAAGCTAACTGTTTCCTATTGTTCGGGTATGGGCCGTCTCGGAACCCATGCTCACACAAATACGTCTCATCTGCAAATTTTCTGGGAGTAACAACGCGTGGCTGCCACCCAATCGAATCTCACGACGATTCTGATTAAGTTTTTCGACGATCTTCTTGCTAGATGGCAGCAGCGGTGTTAATCTTTACCACCGTAACACCAGTGACTGGAGCTCCGGGTCCACCAATTCTTTGAAATTGATTATCGCTCCGCTTTATGCATTTCCAACTGCCTTCCAGCGGTCTCATGGTGAGGAAGAGGTCCTTTATAAGTCTCCTGTAGCACTCGACGGGGCACGGCGGATGACTTGTTCGACTCAAAGCAAAATATTATCGCTATGGTGCTCCTTCGATGCCATTTTAGTCAAAAGGAGAGGAATTTTCTTCACGCTCAAGCAAAATTTATAAATTGTCATCTTAAGTCAATTGCCATTCGAAAGCGTGCGGACAGAAGAAGAAGGGAGACATTGAAGATTTGCAGAAGGAAGGAAGAATAAAATCGATGGAAAGGAAAAGGAACGATGAGTGTCAGTCCCTGCAGGGGAAGAGAGACGGTTGCCAAGGTAAATTATGCAAAGGAAACAGGATATAAGTGGATGATGCAGAAGCCATTTGAGGCGCAAAGAGATGCTGAAAGTGGCGATACGAGAAGGGAGAATGTATGGTAAGAGAGGGAAGGGGAGGAGATTAGTCATTTTGGATGGCATCAAGGGAGATAAGAAAACATACAGATTAAATAGAATTATGGTTTGTAATCGGTAATATGGATTTGAAGGGCATTTATTGTCGTGTTATTTTGGACTTAGAATAACAGAAGCAGGGTTTAATGCCTGGTCCCATCTAAGACCTAACCCAACCGGCAGAGTACTGCCACAGGATAGAATAAACGTACGGAAGAACTCTCCAATCTGACAGGATAATTCAGAATACTCCGTAATCTGCCGAATATAAGAATCAACAATTATTTATCATTATTTTAACTTTTTGATAGGCAGCCATAAACTGGCGGTCAATTGATTTGAAAAAGGAGGGTGGAAAATTACCAGAACCTGAAGTGACTTCTCTTTTCTGTTTACGAAAGGAGGTTTTTTCTAATAACGTGTATTTTCGACTGCAGTGCATATAATAGTGAATACTGCGAGCCGAGTAATGCTCTCGCGTCGACTGTTATGGATGAGCCAAGGCTGCCCCCACTTTAAAAGGCCTCCACTCAAGAAGGCGACCGCATGCATCTCGACAAGAGGCCTACCCTCTTTAACTTCTAACATTCGCAGGCTGCGCCAATGATGAGGACCAGCCAAAGGTTTATGAAGTAAAAAAGCGTAATATTCTGCTCCAAATATATTTTTACTCTACCGGTTAAGAAACATTATGTTACCTCTAAAGGGCATGCAAACCACAGACAAAACCAGGAAAGGTGGAATCGAGAAAATCACAAGGGCAAGAAAGTTTCCTTGCCTGAGACTTGAACGACGGATCTTCGACTTGTCGAGCTGATGCTCTTAACCACTTCAGCTAGCGAGGAAACGTAAATGACACTGAAATCTGCGGGGGATTAAGGCACCAAGGTCACCGATTCTTTGGCCGGGAGATAGCGTTCGGGAGATATTGCACCCATCAAAGGAGAAACGGAGGACACAAGAGGAAAGGATAGTAGGGAAAGCAATCACACAATGTCATAAAGAATAGGAATAGTGCGTTTCGTGGCACGCATAGCCAGAAGAATGAAACGAGGCGCATTGGTCAACTACACATTCAACACGAAAAACCGCCAAATGGTAAACACGTATTCATTCATATGTGATATAAGGAAAAGGGATAGGAACACATCAAAAACGAACACAGGAAAGATGAAGGTAGAATCGAGCAGATAACAAGCGCAAAAATGTTTACATTACCGGGATTTGAACCACGAATATATATGTGTGTATAAATGTATATGTATATATATATTTTTTATATATGTATATATTTTGTTACAAAATGTTTATTTGATAGTTGTGTCCATCCAAAAACCTACCTTAACCGGTAGATTACCGAATAATAATATATATATAAAGAATAATAAAAAAATATATATATATGTCATTAATAAGTATTATTATTAGGTAATCTACCGGTTAATGTAGGTTTTGTATGGACATAGCTGCCGAATAAATATTTTGTAACTCCAAACAAAACCCAATCCAGCAACCTAATCTACACCAGATGCCTCTTCATCTCTGTGTACTTCCTTCCTCCCTTCATCCCGTCCAACGTCCCTATCCTGTTCTCGCCCTTTCCTCGCTTGCCCAACATCCTCCCCTCTATTACCTTCTTCAACATTCCACTACCGCTCAATACGCCTTTCATCCATCTTTCCTGCCTCCATAGGATTTCTCTCAATAAACCCCTCTCCTCACCCACCATCTCCAGTACTTCCTCATTTGTTTTCCTTTCGGTCCATTTCACCTTCTCCATTCTTCTCCACACCCACATTTCAAAAGCCTCCAATCTACGTCTATCCTCATGCTTCAATGACCATTTCCCGTGCTATACATTACTATGCTCCACATCAAAGTTTCAACGAGCCTTTTCTAAACCTCCCTAGTCAACGTCCCTGTCATCTGTTCCCTCCTTGTAAAAGCCTTTTTGTCTAGCGCGATTCTTTTCTTTAGTTCCCTCTTACATTAACCATTTTTATCCAAAACTCTTCCGAGATACGTCAACTGCTGCTTTTTTTTCTGAAAAATCGCATAACCTTTGTTTTATATATATTGATTTTCATTCCATACCTATCGCACTGAATTTCCAATTCGCTCAGCAATGCCACCGCGCACCCTTTGCGTCGAAGTGAAGATCTTTGAAACAGGGCTCCTCCGTTCGACAGTACTCTTCTCTCTCACCTGCCCACTTGTCTCCATCCGTCAGCTGCACATGTTATAGGTTCCTCACCATTCGTCCCATCTACATGTCGCTAAAGACCATCGAAATCCATTCGGCAGGAATGTTCCGTTATCGGAGGCTGCTTTTGTTGGCCTTTCGCAAACGGGGTCAAAGTGGCTCTTACGCCCAGTAGCTACGTACTCGAGGGACCCGCCACTTCCCTTCCTGCATATTCATCTCCCCTGCGGCGAAGCGGTGTCGACGTCAGTCGTGGCGAGAGGGCGAGGAGGGGATGGGGATAAAGCGAACGCACCAATCGCACCGCGCTGCCACCCCTGCTCACTCTTTTCCTCCTCAATTTCCTCTTGTCTCCTTCCACTTGCCTCCTCTCCTCGCGCGTGGTTTTTTTTATTTTCTGCGAAGAGGTGGCAGGAATGTGGCGCGTGTTTAGAGGAGCTCATTATTAAAAAGTATCGCCACAACATCTTAATAAAGATACTCGATGCCATGATTGGTCTAATGTTACAATGTTGGTATCAGGGCTATGCCTCTGACTATAACATTCTTAGTGAGGCATGATCATAATTTAATTGAGATTACTTCATAATTCGTTGTTTTCATGAACTAAATTTAAATTGCAGAAGTTACAGGTGAATTAAATTTGATGCTCAGGACCGAGTGCGATGGAGAACTTACAGTTGAAACCAGCCGTAAAACAGTCCCAATAGAGTGAGGAATACAATGATTTTATCGATTTGATAGTATTAGCAATAATCGACTCTAGGACGACCATGCCGTCGCGTGCAACTTCTTACTTTATCATCCAGGGAAATTTAGCGTTTCATCGTCATCATTGTAAGTGTATTATACCTATTGAATAGCTAAGATTAGGAAAAATACAACTATTCATTCCTATGTCGTATATTCCTTTCTTCGTCACTTTCGCCTTACGTCATGATGTCAAAAAAGCTCTCTCTCTTCCTTGCTCTTCCTCGCTTTCCCAACGTACCTCTTCCTTCTACGTATCACGGACTACCACTCACGTCTCCATATTTACTGGATCCACTTCCTCTTCCTCTTTCAGATTTCCCCAATAGCAACTTCCCCCTTTTGCCTCCCCCCACCCTCTTTAAAACTTCAACAACAAATTTGTGGTTTCCATTCTCCACCGCAACCAAATCCCAAAACTCTCCAGAAGTAAAAAGGTAGGTTTTGGATGGACACAACTACCAAATAAATATTTCCTTTCTCCTAACAAAAAACAACATAGCATCATATTCTACAACAAGCCCCTCTTCATCTCTGTATACTTCTTTCCTCCCTTCATTCGATCCAACATCCCTATTCTAGTCCGGCTGCCTCTTCGTTTGCTTAACATTCTCCCCTCTACCACAGTCTTCAACATCCCACTGCCAATCAATATGCTCTCTGAATCCATCTTTCCCTCTCTCCTTATGATTTCTTCCAACAATCCCCTCTCCTCCCCCTCACCCAACCCAGTACTTACCCATTTGTTATCCTTTCGGTCCATTCCACCTTCTCCATCCTCCTCCAAACCCATTGATCTCCAGACCCATTCCGTTTGAAATAAATACAGCGTAATCAAACAAATAAAGACTGAGCGTAACAAGAGAAGGAGCCATTATTGCTTAGACGAAACTCAAGAAGGTACTGTTTAATGTTTCGGGTAAAGAAGGACGTGTGACGTGAGAAAACCGCCCGAGGCGAGAGTGATTTGGAAGGGTTGGGGTGGGGTGCGTGCGTTGGGGTGCACGAAGCGAGATGGCTAGCGACCGAAGGAGGGGGGGGAGAATGTTTTCGGGAGGTGCGCCAAGTCACACGGGGAGGGTTCCCTTAAAATATATAGTATCTCTCAAGAGAACCTCCGAATGAGTGCGTATTCGACTGCATACTCAGTAACGAAAAGAGTTTCCCTTGAAGTTAAGGACAAGGAGGAAATAAGAGGAAGGATTTTGTCGGTCCTTGAAAACCGTCAAGCGGCACCGTGGAATTCTAAAATCCTCTTCCAAAGATCGCAAACATATTCCGCTGGACGACATTTCCTTATCGAGATTCTTCATTATCAACTAATACCTTGAGCCTTTCTCATTCTTAGTCTTACTAGTTCTCTCCCTCCCTCTCTTCCACCGCCGCTTCCCCTTTGTCCCCTCCCTCCGGCGACCTTCGATGTCCGACTTCATTCAGATAGATATCCTCTCCGCCCGCCTCTTACGTGAGGTTATCGGTATTACATAAATATAACTAAGAAATAACCGAGGAATTTGGATTAAGTTTATTCTGTAAATTAGATGATCCTTGTGTACATAATGTCGTAATAACAGCTAACAATGTCAATTTGTTGTTTTATTTTAGGAAACCGTAGATTGAAGTAACTCGCGGTATGGAGAAGATAGTGGCTCGCAGTGTGATTCAGTTCCTTCATTTTAAAGGTCAACAAAAGGATATCAGCAAAGGCTATCACCCGGATCCCACCCGGCAAACCCACAATTTTAAAATGGCTGTATCCGAAAACGATAGCCCATCATATGACACAGTTGTAAGGTGAAAAAGAAATTTTCAAATTGCCACATGTCCCGCACAGACGACAATTCAAGAAGTGGAAGACCATCACAGTGGAGGACTCAACCCTTATATTGGAGCGAAGAGAAACCATCCGAATGATCATTATTTGACTAATCTTAGCCGATCCTGTGGGAATATGAGCTTAGAGTACTAGGGTGATTTTGAAACCAGGGAAATCAGAGAATATAAAGTGAGTGGTCGAAAGATGAAAGAATAATTAATTTGGTCTGCGCGAGGTGAGATGGAAGGATAGCAGGGATATTAGGGCGATATTCATAGAATAATATACAGTGGAGGGGAATATAGCCTGCGAAGGGTGGCAACGGTATTGAACAAAAATTTAGGCAAAAGCTTAATAAACATGGAGAAAGGGAATGATATACTAGGGAAAGTAAAATGAAAATCATCATATGTGGATGGAGAGGGAAAGTGATTACTTAGGGGATGAACAGTATGGGTTCCGGAAAGGGAGAGTCATGCATGACGCCATTGCAGTAATGAGATCACTAATCGAGAGGAACATAGAATATAATCAGTACGTATTTGTCTGTTTCGAAATTGCATTTCGAAAGTGATTTGTGAAAAACTAATGAATATATTGCAGAAAATAGGAATAGATTGGAGGCATAAGAGACTTATTAACAACCTGCAAACCAATATGTTTCAGAAAGTTCATGTGCGAGTGGGGGACAGAAGAATCCAGATGATCAGTGTTAGGAAGAGTGGTAAGATAAGGGTGTCCATTATCACTTGGCTTGTCAACATATACGTTTAGGAAATGGTAAAAGAGGCGTGAGAAGAATTGGAGATAGGAATGAAAGTCGGGGAAGAATTAAAAAAATGATAGGTTAGCTGATGACCAAGCTCTAATTTGACATTCAGCCAAGGGGTGGCAAGAATCGCTAAGCGCTTTTGAAACTAAGTGCGACAGGTATAGGGTGAGAATAAATACAAGCAAAACAAGGTTTTTGCATATTTTCAGAGATTTGATAAATAAATAAATGTTAAAATAGGAGTTCAGAAACTGAATCAGGTAGAATAATTTACGTATCACCGAAGTATATTGAAGAAATATCAAAATAGTAGAGACATTTAAAGATCAATTGTGGTAGGCAAAGATGTCAAAAGGAGGAAGGGATTGATGACAGTGACGATGAATAAGGACATTATTAAAAGACTGGCATTGAAGCAGGACAAGAGGCTTTTGAAATGTGGGTGTGGAGAAGGATGGAGAAGGGGAAGTGGAGACAAAGGAAAAGAAATGAGGAATGGTGGGGGAGGAGAGGGGATTGTTGGGAGAAATCCTAAGGAGGTATGGAAGTTGGATGCAGAGGGTTTTGGCATGGAATGTTAAAATAGAGTGGAAGATTTTAGGCAACCGAGGAAGGGGAGGGGTAAGATAGATATGTTGGACGGAATAAAGGGAGGAAGAGAGTATGCGGAATTGAAGAAGAGCTTACTACCTTGATCAAAAAGTTCCCGGAATAACCACCGTGTGGCGCTCCCATCGTTCCGATTTGAGTTCTGTTTTTTGTTAAATTGGTACATCTGTTGTTAATATTCCATTTAAATCTTAGTGTCATAACTTGACATTTGCAAAAGTTACGTAGCCAAGAGTACATCTATCTCTGTGTGTGTTGGCGATTTTTTACAATTGCAGAAATGGATTTAAATTTGCAACAACGAACTTGTAATAAATTTTGCGTAAAAAACGGATTTAGTGGCGCACGGACGTTGGAAATGTTGGAAAAGTGTTTCGGCAACGATTCTCTAAAAAAAACGGTCGTTTACCAGTGGCACGAGCGGTTCAGAAGTGGTCGTGAGTCAATCGAAGATGATGAACGCAGTGGCAGACCATCGACATCGAAAGTCGGTGAAAAAATTGATAAAGTAAAAGAAATGTTGGTCAATAACCGCAAATTAACCATCAGAGAAATAGCGGAGGACTTGAACATTGCCTATGGATCCGCCCAAGACATTGTGGTTAATGATTTGGGTTTCCGTCGTGTAGCAGCAAAGTTGGTGCCAAAAGACCTCAATTTCATGCAAAAAAGAGACCGTGTTGACGTCGCAAAAGACATGATTTGCGAGGCTGAATCCGATCCCACATTCATCAAAAGGATCATTACTGGAGACGAGACGTGGGTTTATGAGTACGACACGCAATCCAGACATCAGGCAAGTGAATGGCGTTCACCAAATGAGCCGAGACCAAAAAAACCACGTCGTTTTCAGTCAAAAAAGAAGGCAATGCTGACGGTTTTCATGGATTACAACGGTGTAGTGCATCATGAATTTTTGCCAGAAGGCCAGACAGTAAACAAAGAGTATTATTTGGGCGTTATGAGACGTTTGCGTGAAGCAATTCGCCGAAAGAGACCAGAAATCGTCGCACAGTGCTATCATTATTCGTAATTTTTTGACGAAAAATGCAACAAATACCATCCAACAGCCACCGAATTCACCTGATTTGGCTCCCTGTGACTTCTTTCTGTTCAATCGAGTTAAAAAACCATTACGGGGAACGCGTTTTAGCAGCCGAGAGGAAGTAATGGAAAAATCGCAGGAAGCACTGATGGACATACCGAAAACCGAATATAAAAAATGTTTCGAGGATTGGATCAAGCGCTGGCATGAGTGTGTTGCAGTCGATGGGGATTACTTTGAAGGGGACAATATAGATTTAGATGAATAAACTTGTATTTTTAATTTTCTGAATAAATTCCGGGAACTTTTTGAGCAAGGTAGTATGTACGTACGAGTATCGTTGAGTACTTGAGATATTGTGTTTTGTTAAAAGAGGTAAAGAAAGGTGTCCTTGTCTCATCTGGGTCCATCTAAAACCTACATTTGCCGGTACAATACCAATAATAATACACGTACGTAATTTTCGGGACCAAAGACAACACAAAACCAGTACTTAGATAAGATAGGCTTTCAACCTTGTGTTGGAGGTGCTTTTTCCCATCAGTTCGCTGAAGAGGGCCACTTTGTGGCCGAAACACGCGCGTTCGACGCATATCCTCATCTGCGCTCTACTTGTTTTCAGATTTTCCCAGAAGTTGGGCCCTTTGAGTGTGTGTGTTTATTGGGTGCTAGTGTGTGTGATTGGCCTGTGCTCGTCCTTCGTGGATAGTCACAGAGTGTGTGCTTGTAGAACATCCTGGTATCTTTAACGGGGTATTCTCTACAGCCTCGTGAAGGATTACATTTCCACCTGGAATTTTTAACGGGGTCTCACAGCCTCGTGGAGGATTCCAGACAGGATAGTGAGAGTGTGGCTGTGTGTGGTCTCTGGCGTGGATTAATTTTCCATGAACCACCACAGAGGGTATTCTTGGTCGAGAGGTTGTGGTTGGTTCCTTACGTGGTTCCCGCGCAAACCAACACAGCAATTTGGTCTGATGAGAGTTGCTACTGTTTATTACGGCCATTGGAGTTTTTTTCCCCTTCTTATTTTAACCTAGAGCTCTTGATTTCTTGATAGATAATTTATTGGTACATCTACTAATCCTGATGGCCTCTTCTCCATTAATCGACTATCCAGATTTTTCGTTGTTATATACGATTGATTATTTTTGTAAATAGCAGTCTTTCATGTACGTACGGTAGGTGACCAAAACTCTTCGCGTACTGCGCACTTCCCACCTGAATGCACCCCCATCCGCCCGCACTCCTTGCCCTTGGTTTTGGGGCGAGGGTTTATTTTCATTTACACCCACATGTCGATGAAATGGATATAAAACAAGGTCCGTTGGGACAGCTCATATACAGTGATACGTGACCGACCGCTCTCCCCGTAAAGCCGTGACCTTGACAAGAGAGACGATTGCCCGGGTCCGCCTTGCAAGGAAGACCTTGACGGGGCCTCAACTACACATCGTCGGCGGGACGTCCTGAGCCTCCTCGGGGGCCACGGCCCTGGATGTTCGTCTCTTTGGGCATCAAACCTTCCTTTTCCTCCCTCCGTGGTCGTACCGACCGCGGAGCTAGAGAGTAGTGGACGACCGCGCGAACGCTTCGTGACCTCGGAGGGGAGGTTGGAGGGAGGGGGAGAGTGTCACAAACCGCCTCGAACCGGTCGGCTGGAGGGGAACTGGGAGGAGGAGAGGGAAACCGCGAGCGGTCGCATTGGAAAACAGGAAAACTGCACGTGGGGAAGGATTAAGTAACTAAGCTCAAAAAGGTGCTTTAGGAGACCTGTCGAAAATTTATCCGGCCTTGAATTTTCCCCGTGTACAGTAGTCTTAATAATGCAGATAAAACTCTCTTCAAACCTTGCGCCCTATCGCCCCCGTCGTGCGCCCTTGAGTGTAGGTGAGGGTGTCGTATTTGTTAATTGTCCGTCTGGAACGTGTAGAACACTAACCGGTAATAAGTGTCTGAATTGCATATGTGCTTGCCCTCTTTAAATTTTTTCTTATTCACTTTGTGTAGGCATGGAAACATCTGCTAACCACGCAATACTCGTAATGCGTGTAGGCATGTTGCATGAATGGTGTTCGGCGGTTTTTGGCTGGATCGCGGGTGCATGGGGAAATACATCAAGAATGGCTGGTGACCTACCACCCCCTCCCACACGTCCTTGCGACGACTTTTGAGGTATTGTGTAGATGCGCAGATGCAGATGTAGTGGAAAGCTGTGGACAGCTTGATGCGCACGCGTATCACTTTTCCTCCGCCTTCGAGTGAGACAGACGCTGCCTGCTGGTCGCCCCGATTAAGGGCCTTCTGTCATACGCATGTGTTCATCGCTTTCTCTAAAGATGACGGAGCTAATTGAGCAAATATTCTGCATCACATTTTTTTTAAAGCTTGGTGACTCTCAAAGAGAAACAAATCGTGAGATTCAGTCGAAATTCTGAGATTGAAGGGGCCATCGAAAGGGTCCCATTTTGGGAGTGAGGAAGGGATAATACCAAAGGCAACGACGATGGAGATTGAACGCCATCCCTCCCATGAGAACCCTCTCAGAAGTGTTTTTGGCCATGAAGGGATCGGTGGACTGAGTGTGGAGGTGCAAGAAGGGACTTATGGGTTTATTTGAAGATCAGTAATATATTTTGCTAATCCAAAGGTCGGATACCTTTCAGACCACACTCGCAAGTGTCATTTTACCTCCAATAGTCCTTTAATTACCGAACGGCAACCAATCAAGGGATTTTTTTTATCTCTTCCTCCCTTTTTAAGGATAAAATGCATTTAAGCATAAAATGTGAAACCCCTCTTTCGTAATTATCGGCGTGATCATAAATACGTCCAATGGGCACCTAATTCAATTCCTATAGTAATCAAACCGAATGTAAGTTCAGATAGATCTCGCCCAATACTAAGCCCGAAGGCGGGTGGAAATTCACACATAACAGGGTAATATGGGGAGATCAGTTCCTTTCCCTATGCCACCTATGCTTCCACGGAAGGTCTGGTACTTGAATAGTCACACAGCTCGGGTGAAGCTGAAGGTGCAATAGAGGCATCCCCGGGTCCTTTGATTAGTAGCCCAGTGCTCTACCATCTGAACTACCACATCGTTCAAAATGAATAAAATATGCCGTTCAAATTTGACGGAAGCGTGTCTCACGATTGATCGGGTGGGTTTGTAATCAAGACGTTTTCTATCTATCTTGAAAGACAACCTGTTCTGTACTTTAAAGTCATTATAATATATACCATTAAATCGTAATGCAAACATTTGTGAAAGATACAATAATAATTCACGATATATTGAACGGTAATCAAGGGTAACTGAACTTCTATTTTCATAAACAGTGGCCATATTTGCATCGTTTGGCAAGCATTCGGGAACCATCGTAGAACGTTCAATAAAAAAAAGTGGTTTCTATGAAATACTCTGGACTTTTGGAAAATTGTGAAGAAGAGAAAGTAAAAATGTGGTGACTGGGCTGGGAGCATTTTTTAATGCGAAGAGGGCAAGAGAATAGGCATTAAATAAAGGAAATACTTGTGGGATACTGAGTTTACCAAATGGGAAATTATTAGGGCCCCAAATCATACGAGAAGACTACCGGATAACGGGGGTAGAACGAAAGAGAGACCGCGGCTGCAGCACTGACGCAGATGAAAATACCTTTTATTTATTTTTTTAGTTCTAATATGAAAACAGCACTTTGGGCCTTTGGACTTTAAACAAATGACACAACATTAATGACAGTTACATACACCAAAACCTTAGGTGATGGAAAACCCACCTAGACGATAAACGAACCCGTGACCTCTGGGTTGGCAGACGAGGACGTCAGTTCGCCGCCGAGATCCAAGTCACCCCCCCCCCCTACTCCCTCTACTGCCATACGCTCACTATTCATTAGGTTTGGTTGTGATTCCTTATTCAAATACTATTCAGTCCCTTTACTCTATTAATACGGATCCTTCAGCTAGTCCTTAAGTAAAAATAACATTATTTTTGGCAAATTTTTTCAAAATTATTTTCTTTTAGCTCTACGTATGTGCTTTTCCCAGCGTTTCGCCGACTATTTTAAGCCATCCAAAGAGCATGAATTCGGGAGGTCCTCGAAATAAGCATTCATGTTGGCAATGGTAAAATCTATGTAAATCGTTTTCCGCCGAGCTAGTTTTTCAAGTGTGGAAATGAAAGAAAATCACTGGGGGCAAAATCTAGTGAATTCAGTTGATTTTGTAATAATTCAAACAAATCTCATAATTTTCTCTATTGAAACTGCGGAGGCGTGCACCCATACACTGCCCAGAATTTCTTCTTTGCCAAATGAGGACTTATTTCTTGATGTATGCGCTCGACTGGTACAATAATGACGCATAATACTCTCCATTTATCATATGTCCTTTTTGCGAGTAATTAATGTAAATGGTTCCGTGTGCATTCCAAAAAGCCAAGGGCATTACCTTGTCGGCCGATTTCACCGTGTTCGCCTCCCTCAGAAACTACTGTTTTACACGCCTGAAACGTCTCTTTTTACTGTTCTTTTTTTCTGAAGAATAGTAGTTTATCCACTTTTCGTCAATAGTTATGTATCGACGTCAGGATTGCAAAGGAAAAGCGCCAAACCAGTCTCCGAATCGACCAACACGATTGTTTTTCTCCACTGAGAGCAAATGCGGGACCCATCTTGTAGAGATTTTTTTCTCAATCAATTTTCCGTGCAAAATTGAAAACACTTGTCTTCCTTAAGTTATACCTTTGGCCTCGACTATTTTGAGAGATTTGATTCGTCTACCACTCAAAATCATATCAGGGATTTTTTAAATCATTTCGGAGGAAGTCACTCTCACTGGACCTTCTGAACGATGTTTATCATTTGTGGATGTACGACCACGTCTAAACTCATTTACACAATTGCAAACAGTCGTAAATATAGCAGCAGACGTGCCATAAATTACTGGAAAGTCTACTTTGGTTTTTTCCGATGTTGGACTTTTAAAATAGATGTGTTTAATCAACACTCAGCACTCATTTTTAAAGTTAACTAAAGAGACCTGTTGTTTCAATCGGCGGTGAAAAAGGTTGTTGCTTTAATCGACGATGAAAATGCAACCACGAGATGGAAATATATAGCTGAAACATTAACAGCAGTCTGGAGAAAGATGAAGCTTCTTTAAGGCAAACATTTGCCAGTATTACGAGCAGCATATCTAAGAATTTAGAAGGAGTTATTGAACGACCCTTCTTTTTCCATGCGCGTTTCATTGGTGGAAACACCTGGGCCTTTTTTTTCTCTCTCTATCCCTCACTCTCTGAACATGTTTTTACCTTTCAACACGGCTGCGCGAGGTTTCACTCCTCCTCCCCCCTGCAAATTGAATCAGCTTCCCAACTTATTTCGGAAAGTGGATTGGGTTATAGAGGCGACTTGCAAAGGGATCCCTACCCAACCACCCAAGGGGGAAGCCCGGGTTCAAATCCCGGCGTTGGCAGGATTTTCCATGGTAATCCCGATTCCAATTTTGGGAGCTACGTGAAAAGAGTACTCTTTGTGAGTACGCCGTCCGTCTAATGGGACGTTCAACTATGTGACCCCTTGGCGCCTTTCTCTAAGCGGAGGCTAATGCCAACGCTGGGTTTCTCCCCACCCTTCCTCCATTCCCTGAGAATCCTTGACCTCAAATGACCTCAGCGTCCTGTCTCTTCCCCTAATAACTAGTTCTACTACTATTATTTTCGTGAATAGCTGCGACTATTCAGAAACACTCACCGTTTTTTATTTCCTCTTACTGGGAGTGCCACCAGGACACTAGCGGATCGAGAGAGGAGGACCTAAACGTCGAGTACCAATTTGAAAAGTACAGCTAATCTCGAATTCGTGCAATACTATGATCAATAAGTCTTCGGTTCTACGATTAACTCGCCCACTCCTGACCCAGGCGAGCGAATGGTAAAGATGTGACGGCGGTGGTCTTGACACTTGACCTCAGAATAACAACTCTTAATTCGGGATTTCGGAGGTATCTCTTTCTGTTGTCATAAAGCGTTCCTCAGGAAAGGAATTGCCCCTCCCCCTACCCCCTCCGCCTCCGCTCGCTACACTCGCACGCAATTCCACAACTAGCAACGAGGTTCTCACCCACGAAACTGGCCTTCGGGTGACCTTTAGAAGGAGCCCTTTTATTTGCAACGCGCCCGGCGAGTATTGAATGGCCGCTCCAGGACATGGGCTCAGTTGCGATGTTTCCCAGCAGACTCTCACGAAAGAACTGGGCGTGGAAAAACCAGTTTAAAATCCAATGAGAATGTGAGGAATATTTGGGTGGCAAAGGAAAGGTCTAATAGAGGTATTTCTGTGTTTTCACAACTTTTCCTGAATTGATACTCTCATCCATCGATGATTTTCAACCCCCAAGTGACAATCACAACGGGAGATTCAGTCCACACGCGGAGGTCCATAACCTGTGACCACTTGGAATCTAGTTCCCGTCGTCGTTCGTGTCAGTTTCCTAACTCAACTAGCTATCAATATTACCATCAGGATAGATACTTCGATTTTGAGTTACTCCTGATTCATACAATGACCATCATTCGAGAGAATATTCGATTGCTTCGACCAAAGCGTTTGGATCGAAAGCACTAAAAAATTGTAAACGTTAAGTGTAAACCTACTTACACTCTCGACTCCGAAAACAAAAAATAACACGTTATTAAGTTAGCAATGATTTATCTAATTATTGATTATCTATTTGCGCGTAGATTTTATTTAAGCCCCTGTCAGTGTTGCAATGTCGAAAATAGTTGTGAACGTGCACACACACGATTCGCCTCCCGATATGGCATTCGCTTCGATAGAAATCAGTCAGTTGCAGGTCAACCCATGTGGTTACATTCGCCGTTTAGCATACTATCTCCTCAGTCACTATCAAGCTGTGTATGAGTGTACCCAATCCGAATTTAGGTACTACTGGTGCTATAAACAGGTCTCCCTTTATCTTATTTATAAAGGTCCATTGCCGGAGACATATATACCTATCTCTCCATTCCGTATTTATGATCATATCTGGATCTAATTAGTAATTTCGCCTCGCTAGTTCGTCTTCGTGCACCGGCATAATCTTGGCAAATCCTCTCAGCCGCAATCCTCCCCTCCCACCCCACAACGACCCTCGCTGCCGCGATGCGCCGTCGCACGTGGGAAGTGGCCTCTGGGCTCGCGGGTGAGAGGGGAAGAAGGGATGGCGGAAGGGGCGAGGGGGAAACGGGGGGGGGGGTTGTCGGCGGTCGAAGGAATCGGGTTGTTTCTTCCTCCACGGTGTTTGCTGCTGCTGTGTGTGTGCGCGCGTGCGTGCGTATCCACCCCGGGTGGGTGACGTCAGGAGAATTGCAATGTTAAGGGGAGCGGGGTTGGTGTGCGTGCCCTTGGGGTTTGGGGCAGGTGGAGGCGAAGGAGGAGCCGTCGGTTCGGAGGCCTCCGCGCAGCCGAGAGGGACGATGTGAGGGGGGAGGATGAAAGGGGACGCACCTTACAATTGGTCGCCGACTTCCCTCCCCCCCCCCGGAGTCCGATAAAGGAAGGGCGGAGGTAGAGAGGAAGAGGGTCGACCCTTCTCGACAGTCGAGCGCCGACCTCCGCAGTCACATCTCCGTAGTCACCTCTCCTCTCCACCAGCACCTCTCCTCTTCGAAGGCACCTCTCCTCCCTGAGTGCCCTCCACTCTCGCCGCCGTCTCCTCGCAGCCGTTGCCATGGGGTCGGAGAGCACCCGGAGCCGCCTGGCCGGCATCATTCTCTGCGGTGAGTGACCCCCCGGGGGGCAACGCCACCCGCTCCTGCCTCCCTCCCTCGGCCACGGGGGGAGGTGCCTTCGATCTTGCCCTCCCTTGACCCCGCCACGAGGGGGCGTGGGAGGGGGTCAAAAGCCGGAGGGTTGAGTGTTTGGTGATTGATGGGATGGAGTTCAGGTGACCAAGAGTTCCAGTTCCTACATCTCTCGATATGGATATGCGAGAATATGGCAGTAATAGGCATTTTGTTCGGAATCAGGGGAAGTATCTGAAGTTGAAGGGTGGGTTGCTGTAATTCAGTGTTTCGTGTCGTGACGGACCGGGCATCCATCAAGCGCCTTCACACACATGTATAGTACACGGATGAACTACCCCGGGCGGTTCTTTAGGTGCGGGAACGGGGGAATGTCACAAAGAATGGGGTTAAACTGTAAAATACCAGGTAAAACTATAGCTCTGTAAGTACAACAATACAGTTTGGCATGCATACAGATTCGACGTCGATTAAATTACATTAATATTTTTCTTCTTTGTGTTTCGTGACGCGAAATCATGGTTTTTCGCAAAATCTTATTCATCTCACGCACTGAACACTTTGCTGTAACTTTGAGTCTCGAGCGCGTTCTAATTATCTCAATCCCCACGACTCCTTGCCATTGATCGCTACCTCAATGGATGCTGCTCCCTTACCTTTCGAAGAAGCGATGCGACGACCTCTATCGATAGGGGAGACGCAGACTCAAGCCACAACATGCAGGCCATAGCGGCTGGTGAGAGCCGAACATGACCCCTCGTCACATTAGAGAAAATTGCCTCAAGATTCGATTGAAGAAAGTCATTACGTACTTGTCCCCCAAGTATGCCGAGCGAGTACAAATCCCTTCAATTCCACATCCATTTAATATGCGTTTACATTTTACCCTGCGGTGCCCTCGGGGATTTGGAAATATATGCGATTGGCGCGTGTGATCAATCGTATAAAGGGGAATTAGATTTATTCCGGGGAAGATCCGATAGATTAGTGGACAATTATGTTTTGGAAGAATGATAATTGTGACGCTAGAAAGAGCTCCGCTCCACGGTCGTCGAATTCGGGTGGCGGGCAGTCCTGGCCGTGGCGGAAAGAGAGGGAGGAGAACGGGCGAGACTGGGGAAAAGGGCAGTTGAGAATCAACTGGTGATACACGAAGAGCTTCGGATCGAGTACACTTGGTTTTGTAATAAGAAAATTATTTATATTTCGAAATAAATAGAGGGAGAAATGTATTTATCTTGGATATATGCCATTAGAGAGCAAAATATAGTGTACATTAATAAGATGACTGCTATCGAATAAATTATTCGATGGAGAGATACTATTAATATTAGAAGTTATTCTTTGGGTATGACAGGTTAATTTCGATGGGCCGTGTACCGCACACTCACGTTGTGTTTCTAAGCGCTACCCAAAATGAAGTCAACCCAATGCTATTATTACATGTCAGTTAATATAAATTATTTGTTAACTCCATGTATTTTCCATATCCCTTAACCTGTATCAAAAACGCCGAATTCTTATTTCCTCCTCCCACCTTTCCCTCCCAACATTCCCCCTCTATCACCGTTTTTAACAATTCATTGGCATTAGACATACTCTGCAATCACTTTTCCTTCCTCCTCGGAATTTATTCCAGCCACATTCTCTCCTCCCCATTTCCTGCACCTCCCTTATTTTATTTTCCACCTTTTTTACCTCCTCTATCCTGCTCCACACCCACATCTTGAGTGTTTTAAACTTTGATGTCAGCCTACATTCATCATCTTGCTTCAACGACCTAGATTTCTGGCCGTAAATAAACTACGCTCCTAAGAGAGTTTTCGTTTATCCGCATGTTAATTTCCTACTCGAGGTCCTCTCCACCCCCTTGTAACCTTCATTGCCACATGAAATTATTCTTCAAACGTCCCCGTTACTCTGGCTTGCTGCTGCCATTTAAACGGAGCCATCCCTCTGCCCTGCGTTCGCACAACCGATTCCCCATCCAGTTTGACTGCTTCCTTTTCGAGCGGGGGTTGACCCGGCTTGTATATCGTTAATGGAGCCCAATTCACGCGGAAGGCTGGACGAACGATGTCGTAATTTACGGTTATTGGGCGGCTTTTTCTTTGATTTTGATTAATCGTTTCGACTTATAAAATACTATGGTAACATTTTATACCAAATTATTTGCAGTCTGTGAGTGTTCGTACCTAGGCACTAATACAGCAGAGTAGTTCCTATATTCTGAATTTTCTGTGTCCATTAAATGAAGAACGAGAACGTAAACTTCCACAAAGTTGGACCTGAAACGATTGAATACAACTTTCTGTACCTTAAAACCTCCTAACACACGGCCTTGTGGTGGCTTTCATGGTGTCGTGTGGATGTATACGTAGAATAATAAGAAGTATTCAAGGGATTGAATTGAAATAAATATGTCACTTGCCGTAAGTGCGGTAGCCTAGCGGATGAAGCATTGGGCCACCGATCAGAAGGTCCCGAGTTCGAATTCCGTCTGATGCCCTCGAAACAGTATAAAAAATTTGGGATGCCTTTTTTCTAGTCACTAGACCTTCGAGGGACACAGAGTGGTGTCTACAGGGGAAGAAACACACCATCCCTCTTACCCCCTAGATGCTATTATGAGTTGAAATCACATAGGGCTTATTTTGAGATGCCCTTTGCCCACTCCTCGTGAACCAACCTTCTGGGTGTTTACTGGAACGGCAGATAACTAAAGTAGAGACGAGAAGTACTGGTTAGCATGTTACTCGCTCAACTATCCGGCTGTTTATGTCTATATTAAGGCAGTACTGATAACTGTACAGTATTATGTTTTCACTAAATGACATGATTGTATTAAAATTGGTGACAATATTTTGCACACAAGTCGATAAACCATAAGTTCCTACGTCGGCAATTTTTTCGGTGTAGATTATGTTCTGTCCCTTTCCCTCCCCCCCTCCTTTCAACCCCAGTCGTTGGAATCACCGAGGCAGGCGGCGCACGAGGTGATATCAACGACCGAAGCAGAAAGCCGTGTCGTCAGTGTTAGGCCATATTTGCTATTGCATATCGAGTAATCATCTTACTCTTTAATTCGGAAGAAAGGAATGTATTTATTCGGGACATATAACATCACAGTACAAAATATCATAGTCAGTAATAAAATACCAAATTTAGAATAAATTACTCGCTGGAGGTATATTATTAATATTAGTAGTTATTCATTATTATTTCAGAGAGCGTGAGGATTATAGCTCTTCCTTGTGAGACAGCGGGGGTCCTGCAGCCGCCAACGCTTCTCCTCCCACCCTCACCGATCTCCCTCCTTTCCCCCCTTTTTTTCACGACTTCCGAAATCCCTCGCCGATCCCCCCCACCCTATTCTATCAGGGTCTTCCACTGTTCAATCAATACATACATATGACTATACGTCGTGTGAAGTCTCTTAGCTCATCCCCTACTCGTATATCCTCCATACCATTAAAGTGCTCTTTCTGCTCTTCCATTCCCTTAAGTTTAAACTTTTCTATGCCTTAAACGTTTTATTTTCATATTATTGATTCATACTTGAGTTCGTATAATATTAATTAGTTTTGAAAAAAGGTCATTTGAATATCATTATAGTTAAGAAATTACATTGAAACTGAATTGAATATATTCGAGGAAACCCTTACGCATCTACTCCTTCGTCTCCGAACGCGCTAACACTGGGGATAATGATGAGAGCGCTCCACCGAGGGGAGGAATGGATTCTTATCAAATTGTTCTCAACGTATAGTCAGGATCCACCGAACAATGGAATGACGATAGTCCATGCCCCAAAGCAAAGCCTGAAAATCGCGC
Source organism: Hetaerina titia (assembly GCA_037158775.1). Classification (NCBI taxonomy): domain Eukaryota; kingdom Metazoa; phylum Arthropoda; class Insecta; order Odonata; family Calopterygidae; genus Hetaerina; species Hetaerina titia. The sequence goes on along the minus strand of CM073772.1, from coordinate 99,287,199 downwards.
ATTCACCCATCTTACGCGGTACGCCAACGTTCTGCATTTAACTCAAAAATACGGTAAATTCGCGCCAGTTCATTTAATAATTTTTTTATGTGATAATTAAAATATTCTTATAATGGAAAATAATTTCAACTAATTGTGGTGTAGAAGATTTAATTATTATATCCTTGATTAAAAAAAATACTGGGAAACCATAACCGGCACAGGGAAAGGAACTGGCCCCCCTACCCTGATGTGTGAATATTCACACGCCGTCGGGCTTAGTACATGGATGAGCTCTACCATCACCTACTAAATCGACCTTCGGGTTGATTACAGTGTTTATGGTTTTATCCTTGATTATTTACTATTATGTGAGAAGATACTTAAGAAAGGAATATTGGTGTGCTATGTACTATATTACATGTTAAGATTAGTATTTTTATTTATTTATAGATCCAATTATTACGTAAAAGTATCGGCCGACATCCTGTGGGTTGAATTAAGTTAAATACCATTAACTCTGGGAAGAGGTTGGTGCCGATTTGGAGGGCAGCTTTTTCTGATTGGGCAGAGTTGTAGAAATGTCTTCGGGAAAGAAATAGAAACTGGAGTGGTTCCGATGAGAATTGAGACGATTCGAGTAGTGTTCAGGGAGACCGAGATCGGTTCCAGACTGAAGTCTTCAACCGTTTGCGATAATCGCTTATCGATCAAACGGACACAAGCGTGACGCGATTACCCCTCGCCTCCCCATCCTACTCCATCCACTTCCTTCCGAGGTCGTCTCGCCATCTCGAAATACATGCGTGCAATTTAGAGCTACTGGTGTTTTTCTCGAAAATTCCCTATGTTCGTCTTGCTACGATTAGACTACGAGCGTATTAATTTATTTTGGCACATGCTTATATGGTGGTGGAAACTTCCACACATTGAAAAAGACAGGTATAAATGCAGAAACTAAACCATAAGTAAGATGAAAGCATAATTCTACGAACATCTGATACTCGCATAATACTGAGACTAGGACAATAAAACATGTGTGTGTAGTGTCTGCTAGAATGACAATGATGACCACGGGACCTCATTCTCTGTGCATCAAAATGTTCAACAGGCTTCCCATTAGTTTAAAAAATGAGACACCATTCTCTATTTTTTTAAATAAATTCCCTATGCACATAAATGAAAAATGTTTTCATAGTGTCAATGACTACATCAATTCTGGGTGATACTGAATTTTATATTGTGCAAATAATTATGTACATAGGTGTAATTTTATTTTTTCTGGCTAGTAATTATTAGTTCTGTACTTCCTGACGAACCCTATATGAGTACATAATTGTGTGATATTCTGTACCATACTATGTATTTGTCAATTGGGAAATCAAATTATTATTAAAATTACTGTTTAGTCCCAAAGACCTACCGTACGACGAAGATAGCGGTGGTGTCTTACTTGTTCAATTGACCCAATGGAGACTTTCTCTGAACGGGCAAAGCGAACCGCTGCTTCCCATTCCTGATTATTCTGTCGTCACCACTAATTAATTCTCTCTCCCGTCATGGGATATTGCAGGGGCTGCCCTGGTATTGCTGCTGGCGTCCGCAAACCTGGCCTCAGCTCAGGGCTCTAACAACCGAGACAGAGTGCCGGCGTGGTCGGGGGCCCAGAGGCCCGGAGGAGGAGGCCGGCCTGGTTCGTCATCGGGAGAGTTCTGGCCCGGTGCGGGTCCTTCCAACTCCGGCGGGGCCTCGACTTCAGGGGAGTTCTGGCCCGGCGCCGGTCCAACCCGTCCAACGACCCGCCCAACGACCCGCCGGCCCTCAGGTTCCTCCGGTTGCTCCTGCCCCTCCACACCCGAGTACAACCCCGTCTGCGGGACCGACGGCGTCTCCTACGGGAACCCCGGAAAGCTCAACTGCGCCAAGGCGTGCGGCCGAAGTGAGTGTTTTTCTCGCAAACGGATATACTATAGTGCTTGATTTCAGTTGTTGCTTTTGTTTAGGAGAGGCAAAGAAATACATAGTTTACTATGGTATGGGCTTTTCCCATCCAAAATCTACGTTAGACGGTAGAACGCCAATAAATCTTCATAAAACATGTTTTATGTGTTCATATGTGAGGAAATAATTAGTAATAATAAACTAACATACAGGAGGATTGTGTGGAAGTTGACCGAGCATTAAGGTGAATGAGGTCAAACATAGAGTTGGCGGCGGTGGTCACTGCCGTAAATCACGACGCCTTTCAGACTGACCCGTCTCCCTGAATTGACCTCTCCTTCCATTTTCCCCGACAGATGTCAGCATCCTGCACTACGGGAACTGCACCCCGGCGGACCCCAACGCCCCGTCGACGTCCACGGCAGCCCCGCCCTCCTCCACGACCCCTAGACGCCGCTCCAGGACCTGAAGGTGTCGCCCTCGTCTCCGCTGTCTCCCCACGCTCCCTCCCCCAATCATCTGACTCTATCACCACACAGTCTGTCCGAGGGCCCTTCGCTTCAAAATAAACAAGAGTCGCAACCGTCATCACTGCCTTTGTTTTGATTTTCGCCTCTATCTTCGATTCCCTCTTCCTACCCTCTCTCTACCATTCGTTTTCTGCATTTGCATGACATGTCATGCAAATTTTACCGCGCTTTATTTTACCAGTCTCCCATGATGTCCACGATTGTTATAACACGATTGACATGATGTCCACGATGGACTATATTGTCAATATTAAAAACGTTTCTAGACAATTGCCATACAGGAAGACCATGCAAGCAAAATTTGTCGTTGGAATGGAATCTGCAAGTTCTACTCAGCCACTGCGATTAAAAATCATTTCTGAATTGGAGTGTGTCACATACTATACGGATACTAAACAATACCATCAACGATAGTCATATCTGCGATGGTCCTACGAGTACAACGCCCAAACGTGGGGAAAGAAGCTCAAAAGACGGTTATTTTGTTTCACTACCGATTGTAAAAAAAATTCACACACATATAAAATCACTAGGCATATAGTGGCGAATTAAGGGATGAGTATCCGGCACCGGGGGTCAGTTCACTCCCGAAACATTCAACTAGCTGCAGAAGGGTTAGCAGGAATGCACGTACATGTATTACTTCCACAACCTCGAGCGCCGCACACTCACTACTCCTCACATTTAGGTGGTGGTTCCTCTCCGAGGTGTTCTGGGTAACCCTTGTCACAGATTCCCCATTATTACATCTCCTACCAGGTGCACCGCAAGCGCCCAAAGCGAAGCGAAGGGGAACTAACCCGGCGCCAGGAGAAACCAACGCAAGTGCCGCTCGATCGGAGCCAGGCACATGCGAGAAGATAGTGCCCTCACGGACTGCGGTGTGCCTCGAAGGAATCCCAATGCCACGGACTACGCTCCTTTTTCCTTTTTAAAGTACTCTCTTCAGGAAAAACCTCTTTTACGTTCGTTGCAGTCATTGTCACTGCACGAGGTCTTAGTAGGTCGGTTTTAGAGGAATTGTTTTAAAATCAATGAAAGCAATATCACTCTGACTATACGAAAACATCTTGCTTTCTCCAACAATGTTCTAGGTTTATGATAATAGTTTCACCATCCCAGGCGCAGCGATATCCTTTTGAGTGTCCTCCCCACGGTCATTTCGACAAAGCGCTTCTCTCCCTCCGCCCGCCACCGAATTCCAACCCTCTCCCGACACTGTCTACTGTTTCCTTCCATGCGCAGTTTCCATTATTTCGTCTTAACTGATCGCATCCGTCTATTTCTCCCTATGAATGTCATTCAGCACATTACACATATCCTCTACTGGCACTCGTAGGTTCACCTAGTCTCCTCTTATTTTTACTTGTAGCATTCCGTCTTTTGCATGCTTCACATTCACTGCCCTTCTCCCCTGTTTCTTATTGAGCATCTACTACGGCTATCCCACAAGTTCTTCATCCCTTCACTATTTATTACACTCCAATAATCTCTGATATCTTTCCAATCTCACTTTGCATAGTTCTAGCATGTCTTTAAATCCTCTCCCAATCTCTCGCTTGATGTTTTCTGACCACCCTCTGCTCAGCACCTTCCTCAAACATCAAATCCCTATTTTCACGGTGGCCATCCCTCCTTTTTATTTATATTGGAATGAAGTGAAATACCAATATTACTATTTGACAACAAACATATTCACCTTCTTGGATAATCAACTTTTTCTGCCATTTGTTTATATTAGTTTAAATTTTTTTGTAAAAGTGTAATTATAATGGATCTTTAAATCAATTAAGTATTCATATGAAAGAAAAAGAATTCATCTGACTACATATATAGACTATGCAGTGAGGTAAGAATCTATAACTTTACAATATCCCAGGTTTATGAAGTACTTTAACATACTATCCTGTACAATTAATTTGCAAACTGAGGTCATAAAAACATTATTTTGCAAATTTTAGTCTTCATCAGTTTTGCCCCTTTCAAAGTATTCTCCATTCATTGTTACGAGGGTGGTCCCACAAGTACTTGCGCTGTTTGATTACCATGGATTAAACATGGGTCCATTACTTCACAGCCGAGACAAAAGAACAATCAAAACAATGGATTCAAAAGAACCACAACCGGCTCCAAAGACGGCGAAGACTGTTTCATCTACAGGCAAGGTCATGGCATCGTTTTTTTGGGATGCATGTGAGATAATTTTCATTGACTATCATGAAAAAAAAATATATCAACAGCGAGCATTATGCAACATTATATTGCAACGTTTGAGTGAAGAAATCAAGCAAAAACGGCCGCATTTGGCCAAGAAGAAAGTGTTGCTTCATCATGACAATGCACCAACACACTAAGCCATTATTGCAATGGCCAAAATTCATGAATTCAAATTTATATTTCTACCTCATGCACTCTATTCATTAGATTTAGCCCCCTTGGATTATTTTCTGTTCGTAAACTTGAAAAAATGGCTCGGTGACCACAGATTTTCCAATCATGAAGAAGTGATGTCGGTAGTTAATGGCTATTTTGAGGAGCAAGACAGTTCTTATTATAAAGAGAGTATTGAACTTACTGAACATCACTGGGAAAAGTGCGTAGAACTGAAAGGAAATTATGCTGAAAAATGAATACATTTTTTTCCAAAATTTTTGTGATTTCTTTGTTGGGTCGGGTACTTCTGGAATTACCCTCACACATAAAACATCACAAATGTCTTCATCACAGATTGACAAATAACAAAGTTCCTCATTTTCTGTTTTTTTTTAGGTAGTAAAATGATTGAATATAGAATTACTTTGAGTGACCTAATTCATAATTTTAACATTTACAGGGAATTAGCATTGGGAAGGATTGATTCTTTTGCTAGCGACTCAAACAACTCATGGCATTAGCTTGATTCACTTCTGATGTAATCCTTTCAAAATATTTCAAAATATTTTAAAAGTTTTCTTTTCTTCCCATCATATTCCATAGTTACCACTGTTAAATTTTCACAGTGTTCACAGCACAGGTGATGATGCAGTTGCTGCATTCAAACATGTACTGTGTAAGGATTAATTTGAATTAAACTAAAAATAAGTCTTTCCTACTTTCAAAAATAACAACGTTGAAACTAACCTAGCCGTGGCAATTTAAAAAAAATCAACTTCCTAGTGATGCAAATGTCCTGGCAGATTGTTCCAATAATATATGAGAATTTATTAATCATAATATTTATTAAATATTTAAACTCTTTCATACTAAACAAAATGATCTGCACAACATGGAAACAGATGCCAGAATGCATAATGAAGTAGTAACAAAAGCTTTCATTGGATCCCTGAAATGCTTGTACAAGACTTTCACATTTTTCATAATCTTCTTTAATACTTTCCTCCTTCACAGATGACAAAAAAAAGTTTTCTCTGTCAGCTACAGACTTTGATTGGAAGATTTCCAGAAGAGAAAACTTTTTTTTCTTTTATACCAGAGAGAAAATAACAGGTTTTGCCCCCAGGTGTCTAACTGCATGATATTGTTACTGTTACAAATGAGGAAGTACTAGAAATGGTGGGGGAGGAGAGGGGTTTGTTGAGAGAAATCCTATGGAGGCAGGAAAAATGGATGAAAGGCGTATTGAGCGGTAGTGGAATGTTGAAGAGGGTAATAGAGGGGAGAATGTTGGGCAAGCGAGGTAAGGGTAGAAACAGGATAGGGATGTTGGACGGGATGAAGGGAGGAAAGAAGTACACCGAGATGAAGAGGGACCTGATGTAGTTTAGGTTGCTGGATTGGGTTTTGTTTGGAGTTACAAAATATTTATTTGATAGTTGTGTCCATCCAAAAACCTACCTTAACCGGTAGATTACCTAAAAAAAAATTGTTACTGTCCATATTAAATGAGTTCATAATTTTCCGCAGACTTTATTATATGGTGAAATGCATTGTACCATTAAATAAAGACTGTTGAAAATTATAAACTAATTTAATATGGCCATCAAACAATTCCATGAAGTGAAGCCTGAAAGTTTCAAGATGTTTTTACTCCCTAATTATTGAGGGATAAAGAACTGAATATTCTAAGGGGATAGGATGTTTGAGGAATCAGTCCCACATGCTTAGCAGAGCAGGTCATTGGAGAAGTGGGTACATATGAGAAAAGAGACATTATTGCATGTGATACCTTGTAGACTCACCTTAAAGGCAAAGTTTCAACTGGTCGCAGAGTGCATCAAGCTCTTCTTTGAGGACTCCATTATGTTGTGATGCCGCCAAACATGTCACAGAAAACTTAGAGCTGTCAGTGTCCATCAGAATGCTTCCTCAGGGCCCCCTGGAATGATCACTGGTATTTCACTTTAGCTGTAGATGACTGCAACACATTGATAAGTTTAAAACTAACCCTGGCCGGAGTTTCAACCATGGAGGCTGATTGGTAAACATCAGGTAGTATCATAACATGCTCCATCAAAAATTAATTAAAATGAAGATTAATTAATCAAGAGGCCTCCCAGACCTTGTCTTGCTATTAAAAATTATATAGGATGTGGTTTAAGTCATGCTAAAGCATGGATAGTCCCTCATTTTTGCAATGCATTTGCACATTTATGCTTCTCTGTGAGCAATCAAAGCTCCTGAGCATCCAATCAGATGGGCACAACCTGAGATGTCGTGAATGCACCAAGGGTCATCTAACCTCATCCTCGTATTAGGGAGTTGAGTGGTCCATGGTCTTAAATGTGTTCCTCACCCAGACAAGTTAATGAAGGAGCCATAGTCAAGCCTAGAGCCTCTGAATCACAGTACATGGTGGTACCATCTGTTACCCAGATTGAGTGACTGAAAGACACCAGATAAACAACAGAATCTACCTATGGGAGATCCATGTCATCCAAACCTAGCACTCTTTGTATGTTGTGTACCCAGAAATGGTGAAAATGTACACTCTTCATTTTCTATGTAGATAAATAAATGCCATTCCATCTAGACCACCAAGGAACCTTCTCTATTAACATCAGTTGAATGACACTGGTCACAATGATGAGTTTTGCAGACTGACTATATACCTGTATATCAAAGTAATTGCCAACCAGGGATCCCATAATGGATACTCTTGTACAGTCCATCACATAATTAATCACAGTGATGAATAATGTCATGCAAAAGGGGGATTTAATTTTCCTGTGTGAAAGAAATAGATGTGTACCATGTGTAATTTAGGGATATTCGTTCAAAAATAAATTAGTCACTGAAAAAAAGGGGAACCAGCAGCAGAAAAGAACACATAAAATATGCAACCAACTAGTTGGTATAAGGACTTGGAAAATTAATGCAAAGTTGAGGACATGGAAATTGGAAAACGTAAAGCAACAGATGGAGAGCATTGCATTGAAGGCACAACAAGAATATTACTAGATGAACCAAGAAAGATTCAAAAGAAAGAGAAAGAGTACATAGAGGATCCATATGGTAATGTTTACCAGGTCAGCAAGTTTAGACATAAAAGAGAATATGATAAAGATGGGAACTGTTCCAAGCATCCTTGATTGCAAGATAGAAAGGGTATTGAGGGAATTAAAAATCAAATAAGGCACTAGCGATAAATAAGTTAGGTACAAATGGGAGGCTTTTGAGATGTGGGAGTGGAGAAGGATGAGAAAGACAAAATGGACAGATAGGAAAATAAATGAAGAAGTACTAGGTGGAGAAGGAAAGAGCATTGTTGGGAGAAATCGAAACACAGCAGGAAAGATGGATGCAGTCTATTTTGATTGTTGATGGAATGCTGAAGATTGATAGAGGCAAGGACATAAGGGAGGATAAAGGATGAAGTATTGGATTTAATGATGTGAGATAGAATTTAAATGGAATCGGAGATTACTGTATTGTTGTGTGGAGTTTCCAATTTTGCTTCATTAGGCAAAACCAAGAAATTTATGACAGTACAGTCAGCATCCATCCAAAATCAACATTAAATGATAGGATTTTTTTCTTAGATCCTTGGGAAGTAATATTTTTTATTAGGTAACCTACTGGTTAAAGTAGGCTTTGGATGGACACAACTACCAAATAATTCTTTCATCTCTCCAAACAAAACACAACCCAATATCCTACTCTACAACAAGCCCATCTTCATTTCTTTTTACTTCTATCCTCCCAACCTATCCTATTTCTGTCCCTTCATTGCTTGCCTAACATTCTCCCCTCCATCACAGTTTTCAACATCCCACTGCCGCTCAATACGCCTTTAATCCATTTTTCCTGTCTCCATAGGATATCTCCCAACAAACCCTTCTCCTCACCCACCATACCTAGCACTTCCTTATTTTTTTTCCTTTTAGTGCATTTATCCTTCCACACACCCACATTTCAAAAGCCTCCAATTTACGTCTATCTTCCAGCTTCAGTAACTATGTTCCCATGCCGTACATAACTATGCTCCATATCACAGCATTGACGAGCCTTTTCATAATATCCTTACTCAAGGTCCCTGTAATCAATTCCATCCTCCTTGTGAAAGCCTTTTCGCCTAGTCCAATTATTCTCCTTGCATCTCTACTACTTGAACCATTTTGGTCCCAAATACTTCTGAGATACGTAAACTGTTCCACCTGCTCTAGTTATTGCCCCCCTATTTTTATGTTTAGCTTACCCTTTTTCTTCCTGGAAAAATGCATATCCTTTGTTATCTTCTTTTTAATTATCATCCCATATCTATCGAATTGAATTTCCAATTCTCTCATCAATACTTGCAACACCTTGACTGACTGACAAACTAAAGCTAGATAATCAGCAAACCTAACTGGTTTTATGAATTTCCCCCTTGACTTTCATACCTATCTCTAGTTCTTCCCATGCCTCTTAAATCATTTCCCCCACATATATGTTGAACAGTACCAGTGATAATGGACAACCCTGCCTTACACCTCTTCCTAACACTGCCCATTCGGACTCTCCATCCCCACTTGCACCTGAGCAGTCTGAGACATGTACAGGTTGAGACAACCCTCCTGTCCCTCCAATCAATTGCTATTTTATGCAATATAAGCATTAGTTTTTCCCAAATCACTCTATCAAATGCTTTTTCAAAATCTACAAAACAGGCATATACGTCCTGATTGTATTCTATATTTCTCTCGATTAACGATCTCATTATCGCAATGGCATCACGCTTACCTCTCCTCTTCCTGAACCCAAACCAATCATCCCCAAAGTAATCATTTGCCTTACTCTCAATCTTTTTAATTAATTAAAATTAGCAATTTTCCGAAAAAATAAAATTTATTAATACGACTGGTTTCAATGCAACTACATCATCTTCTGGTAGTTGCATTGGAACCGGTCGTATTATTAAATTTTATTTTTGTGGAAAATTGCTAATTTTAATTAATCATGTTATTCCACCATATCACGCCTGAAACATCTCTTTTTACTCAATCTTTTTGTTGATGATCCTTAGAACAACTTTAGCAGCGTGGGATATCAAACATATTGTTCTGTAGTCGTCACATGACTTAGCCTTTACCTTTTTCGGAATAGGAACTAACACTGATCTCACAAAGTCTTCCAGCCAGATGCCATCCTCATAGAAGCTACAAATCATTCCATATAGACTCTTCCTCCTATATTTTCCTTAACCTTTCAGTAGTTCCACAGGAATGTTGTCTACCCCCATAGCCTTATTTGGTTTCATCTCCCTTAAGGCCTTTTCTATCTCATCATCGAGTACTATATGTCTGGACCTAAGCTGTCTTCATCGACATCATGTTCCTCTTCTATGTCTAACCTTGTCGGCCTAAGTTCTCTACCATACAGTGATTCTATATATTCCTTCCATGTCCATTGGATCTGTTTTGTGTCAACTATTATCTTGCCCCACTTATCTCTAACTGTTAACACAGATCTTCCCTTCTTACTTCCTGATAATGCTTTAACCTTTCCCTATAGTGCACCAATTTCATCCTTCCTCTGAAAACTTTCCATATCCTCACACTGCATCTTATACCATGCTTCTTTTGCTTTATTTATAACTCATCTCAATTTGTTATTCAATTCTTCATACTTCCTTCTTCCTCTGGGTTTACATTCTTCCATTTCCTTCTCTCATGTATCTTTCTAATCTCATTTGTGATTTGTGGTGTCCTTTTCCTAAAAACAGTTCCTAGAGTTTCTGAAGCAATCTCAAATTAAAGTCACAGTAATGGAAAAGATCACAGTAAGATCAAAGTTTAAGGTACAACGGCTCACTCAGCAATAAATAAGTTGCAGAAACATATGATAAATATGCTATTGAAATAATACTTTCAAATGATTGAGTAGATATACAGCAACCAAGTTTACAGAATTGTGACAGTGTACTTTATATGCCGGCTGATAGAACTTCCCTTGATGAAAATTATTTATCTGATACACATAATATTCAAGCTGACAAAGGCACTCATGAGCATGCTTCTACATTGTTTCATCCAATTGAGGATTGGTATAACCTATTTCTTCCTCTGGATGATTACTTGTTGGTACACACATTATTTTTCATCAAATTTAGAATCAAGTAAAATTTTAAAGGGCATGATCAGGAGCTTCTCTTTGATTATCCTTCGAGAGATCTTTTTTTAACTTCCTTTGGGAGTATGAGTTGACCCACCATTTCTGTCGATATGTCATGAAGGTTCTCATTTCAGTTAATACTGATCACATTACGGGCTGCGCTTTATTCAACCAAAAATATATTAAAACACTATACACACCATGCATCTGATGTATTATGGCCGTCGAAGTGTCTTGAATTTAACTGGAAAATAATCCATTTTTGCAACTAGGAAACCTATAAGCTCCCTAGTTGAAACACCAGATCTTGGTTGATCTTGAAAAATTGTTGGACCGTTTATACACTCCCAAGTGTAAACAACATAGTGAAACTAAGGTGCATGCATATTTTTCGAAGGACCTTGAAGTATTCGAAATGTTGCAACTGATGCTTATATGCTTAAAAATAACTAAAATTTAATAAACTGGCGAATTTTCAAAAATATAATCACATTTTGTTAATCAAGCGGAACACCCCGAAGTGAAAAACTAATAATTTGACAGCTACCGATCAATATAGTTAAACTAATGCAATGATTGGTAGTTTTATTTATATGAAAATAAATTTATAAACCCTGGTAGCAGTTTTTGTGCCCTTATCAAACTGATGGCATGGCTTATAAATCACAATGTTGCTTACCTTCCGTGATCGGAGAACCGGCGTTTTTGTAATAAGCGAATAGTTGCCCATGTTTTTCGTATTAACATCATTTATAGACATTCTTCTACCATGTCAATGTTCGGGTTCTCATCCTTTCTCGTCTTTACCTGTCTCTAATCTCTCCTATTTATTATTCTACCGAGTTCATCAATGCAATACATTTATACACCCCATCACCATATAAAAGCCAGTCAATACAACACATCCAACATCTTCGTCTTTCTCCTCCGCCCTTAAGTTGAGTAGCAAATGCTACCTAACTATGCTACTAGAAAAAATACTATTAGAGGCCGTGGAAATTATTTTCTATCCAAGTTAAAATGTTTTATTCGTAATGAGCATTTAATAATGTAATTTCCGGCGGAGCCATTTTACTTTCTATGTTATTACTCTTGATTGCTGTAAAAGTTAACTGAAAAGTATTTATAACCTTTATACTTTGCTTGAAGCCTTTCCTGCTCATTTACTGGACTTTACCATCAAGACTGCAGTCCACTGAAATTTAATGGACTGAACATTTTCGAAGGGATGATGTCCAGGAACTCCAGAATCTTCAAAAAATAAATTTTGACTTGCACCAATTGAAGCGGGAAGCGCTACTCCGGTGCGCACACAGCGTTTCAAGATAGGAAACGCGTTTGGCGTTTTGAGACTCGTTTTCTGGCAACACTGCTTGAAAATGGAGCTGAAAACTGCAAAGGAAATGTGGATAGTGTAATTTCCTGTGGCACTCATGTTCTTTACAGACTCAATATCAAACATTTTAATAGTTCTCCGCAATCTAGCGTTACCAGCATGAGTGCGAAAAATAAAGTGTCCTCCGAGTGGAAGAAAAGAGTGAAAGCTGAGTACTTACGTATTCGTCAGTTGAAACGGTTCAAACGAGCTGATGAAGTGAAGTTGTCATGGAATCAGAATCGGAAAAAGATGACAGGTAAGGAGACTTTCGCCAGTCTACCCTCAACACCTCAAACTTGTTTTCTTGTCTTTTTATCATCATAATATTTTAATTTCAACTAGGCTACTTAATATGATAATGTTTTAACTTAGTTCTTTTACTAACTAGACCGTTTTCGATTCGTGGAACTTTAAAATTTGTAGCAATCCTCTCCGAAGAACAGACGAGATGGCAAAACAGTCGGGCAATTTGGACTTGCCTTACCGATGCGCCACCCCATCATTCTTGCATGAAAAAGGCGGAGGTGGTAAACATGGACGGTGAAGTACAATCTAGTCCAATAAAAGTTATAAATGGTGTTTCACCAATCCCTACAATGTACACATGGGCACCAATCCAGCAAAACTTCATGGTTTGTTTACGCGTAATATGCTAACTTTGTTCCCCATCGTTTGAATTGTATGCATTTTATAGTTGTTGATTTTTATCAGGTCGAAGATGAAACTGTTCTGCATAACATTCCATACATGGGAGATGAAGTTTTGGATCAAGATGGTACATTTATTGAGGAGCTCATAAAAAACTACGATGGAAAAGTACATGGAGACAGGGAAGCTGGCTTCATAGATGACGAAATATTTGTCGAATTAGTTTATGCACTAATGAAGGTAAGAAAGGTTGGAAACGCACACCTCTGTTCAGGAAATTTACCTATCATGCTAACCATGATAGGTAAATTTTGACGTCAAATAGGTTGACGTTCAACACCGTCCAATAGGCCATCTCTTTGGTTAAGCGAGCTAATGTAAATTGCATTGGACATGCTAATGAAGATACGGACTATTTGGGGGCGTGGTGGGTTATTGGTTAAAACACATAGCTAATGGCCGGAGTCCCAGATTCCATTTCAGATTATACTATTTTTCCCCAACTGTGCAATGTTTTTGCTGTCAGATCTTCCTGAGAATATCGGGTGGCAAAATAGGGAAAGGAACTGGTGTGTGTATTTTACATGCCTTGGGGATTTGCAATACCATCTCTTATCAATCCAACCTTTGGTAGTTGATTATTTTGTTCCGTTTTTATTTAGAGGATTTAAAGGGTTCCGTGAACATCTTGTGTGTCTATCTTGCTCATTTGGGGTATGTGGTATTAACAATGCGATTAATTAGGGACTCTTTTACATTGCAACTATTGCTTTTGGTTTTATGACGTTAGAATCACTTCCCACTATTATGTGGAATGTTGAGTAATTTGTCCCAGTCATGTAGGTAATAAGCAACTCTATGCTGTAAAAATGTTATCATTGTGCTGTTACGATGCAGTATTGCTCACTAAGAGGTCACCAGATCTACAGGAAACCTTGGAATGCTTTTGTGATGTAAATGTGTTCAAAATGAAAGTAATTTTATCATATGAAAAATGAGTGCATAGTTAGTGTAAATGTTGAAAGAATTGAAAAAGTGGTCGATTTTGTGTACCTTGGCAGATTGTTTACCAAAGATTGCAGGATAGATAAAGTGATAGAAAGGCATGCATTTCCCATAAGAAAGTTTGTATGTAGTGTGTCGAGTACAAAAATATCTTTGTCTAAGGAGACAGAGACTTTTACCTATTGTCTAAGAGTGTAATCCTCCCTACACCATTGTATGAAAGTGAAACTTAGGTTTGTAAGGAGATGCATAAATATTAAGTGAATTAGGGTATGTTGATCATGAGGAAATGCAGGTATTGGATGGTTGAGTGGTAGAATAATATGAAAGAAACATGCTTTGCTGGTTCAGTCATGTTAAGAGAATGGATGAAAGCTGAAGCAGCACTTGGGCTGCTTCAGCCTTCTTTCTTCAGAAACTATGTGTGAATGTGATATGTGAAAGAAGTGCTTGGAGAAGCCGGGGTATAGAAAAGGAATTAGTAAAATTTCGAAAGTTTTCTGAAATAACCAAGATATAGATTGTCATCATCATTATGGTCCCGTGGCAGGTTCTCTCGAGGTTGACTCCTCCTTGCGTTCCTGCTCTGAACCATTCTCTTGATTTCTTCCCTTAATCTTAATCATGTCCATCATCGTATACTAATCTCTTCCTCCCTTGTCCTCTCTTCCTCTCTGTCATTATTACCTCCAACACAGTCCTCAACAGGTGCTCCTTCCTTACACCAATTAACCTTTCTTTCATCGATTATTTTCACCAATTGTCTCTCCAATCTAATCCTTCCTAGCACCATCTCCTCCTCATCCTTCACTCTATCCTCCCACTCTCTACTTCCTCCTCCAGATCCATATTTCGAAAGCCTTGTATTCTTTTTCTCAAAAAAGGAACTGAGAAAGAGATTGGCATAGTGTTACATCTGGAGTGTGGTGTTGTGCAGAGCAGAGACATTGAATTATTATTTTTATACAAGTTCGCCAAGCAGATTAAACATTTGACATATCTCTGAACAAGTTTTCAAATTCCTTCAGCATAAAATTCTGCTGCCTGTGATCGCAGTCAGCCAATTCTGAACAACCCTTTTATAATGGTTTGCATTAACCTTGCACTGTCACAGTGTTTGCTCCCTCGTCATGCTTACATTGTCCTTTGTTTTCTTCATGGGCTTGTCTTTGTTTGTTGGTGGCAGGATGACCAGACGGCGGGGGTGGGTGGCATGCCAGCAGGGGTGGGTGTAGCGGGCCAGGAGGGTGGAGAAGGGAGGGGTCGGGGTTCAAGACAGCAGCCAGAGAGGCGTGAGAGTCGAGGGGGTAGTGAGGGCCCCACGAGAGGGTCACAGAGGGTCAGTGGCGCTTCCAATGGTGGGCGAGCAAGTGGTGCCTCCTCCCCCAAACTCCAGGGTTCCCTGGGGACAGCAGTGGTCGTGACCCCTGGTGGCGAGGGAGGCAAGACATTCCCATCAGCTGCCATCTTTGCTGCCATCTCGGCCGTGTTCCCAGACAAGGGCCTGCCAGATGAACTACGAGAAAAGTGAGCACATGGTCTCATCCCCTCCTCATTCATCTCTCTCATTTGATTGCCCATCTGTTGTGTGTAGAGATCACAATTGAAACTAAAAATCTGGAACCTATCAAGTAGCCAAATGTAGTCAAGTGAAAGATGGTGATGGTGGATTGGACAGTAAAGAATTAGTTGGTAGTATCCTAAGCAAATTTCCACATTGATTACCAGGATGTATTAGTTCAGTAATTTTCTGAGTGGCTTTTATTTGAAGGCACCTATGTAATGCAATACATAGATTTAAATCAGTATAACCAATAGATGTAAATATCGAATATGTTACAGATAAAATCAAGGAACAATTTATAGTCATCACCCATTTTAACAAATATTAGTTCCTGATTTGGATAGCCTGTTTCTTTCATTCAAGCTGTGTGAACAAAGTAGTCTAAAACCAGAAATTAAACTTCTATACAAAGCAGTAGTCTTAATTTAATGTATAGTAGATATTCCTTGCATCTCTTGATTTCATAACTCAGGGCTTGATCTAGGAATTATAATATTGAAATTAGGGTGTTATTGCATCACGTAATTAAAGTTCGTAATTTAAATGACCATGAGCAATGTTCATTTAAATATTTACTTTTTGGCTTGATGGTGAGATTGAGAATTGATGGTGTCTTTACAATCAGAAGTCATCACTGGTCCTTCATCTCTGATAAATGTTGCCTTGCAAAGGTGGAGAGTGAGTGAGGAAGTATGTTCTCTCACAGGTTTGTAGAGCTGACAGAGCGCCCTGACCCCAATGCCCTGCCTCCAGAGTGCACACCCAACGTGGATGGACCAAAGGCGCAGTCTGTGCCCCGGGAGCAGACAATGCACTCATTCCACACACTCTTCTGCCGACGCTGCTTCAAGTACGACTGCTTCCTCCACCGTAAGTGCGCCAAGAGAATATTTTTGCAGGAAGTCATTGTGACTTTGTTCTGATACCAACATTTATTGTAAAGGAAAAATTTGTGTATCTTGCTGCTGGAGATGCCACAAAAGGTACTTAAAATGGAGTCATCCTCTACTCTGCACCAAAATTTAAGAAATTCACAGCGTAAAAGATGGTCAACTTGACCAGGATTCAAACCCGGATCCCTCAATATCTGGGCGAGTGCTGTAGCCTGTTAAACTTTTGAGGTGTATAACTAGGTGAGGTGTAAAAATACTATTAAACTAGGTGAGGTGTAAAAATACTATTAAACTAGGTGAGGTGTAAAAATATCCTTGTCATTGAGCATTGTCATTTATCCTGGCATATCACTTTTGTATAGAAAGATGAAATTTCTATCTCTTGGGGACTGCATGGAATTTTTTGCATGTGATAAAAATACTACCTGATTTATGGATTTTGAATATTTGAAAGGAAGGTTATATTTTTGAAATCAGACAGTTTGATCTCAATCAAATACCATTTCAGAAATGGTCATTCACGCTACAGCTTTCACAAATAAACTTCTAAAGGCAGTTTTAAAATTTAATATGAAAAACTAGAGAATTTTGCACAAAATGCCAAATTTTATAGAAAAGAATTTGGTGTTGTGTAGTGACTTCCATGTGCTCTCTCAAATGATGGGTAATGTCTTTGGACCATGACTGTATCGATTGTTCACACTTTATGGGGTAGTTCGGGTTGATTACTTGCATGATAATGGTACATTTCTGGATTGGATTGTCTCTCTGTGATCTACTCTTGTTTGTTCCATTAAAGGTCTCCAAGTTTATCACCCAGGGCCAAACCTCCAGAAGAGGAAAGGACCAGACCTGAGGCCCTTCACAGATCCCTGTGGTCCTGACTGCTATGTTCACTTGGTGAGTGGTGTGTTAATGTGACAAAACTACTCCCTGGGGCCCAAGCTATCATTTGGGATCAGAAAAAGGGCATTTTAACCTTTGGAATGGGTTCACCTTTCCTTTAAAGCCCCCTCTTGTGAGCATACTAGGCAGGAGAGGGATTCAGGGTCAGTACATAGTAGTTAAACGATGACTCTTGGGATGTCTGCAGGTGGGCAAAGCTAAATCAGAGAATTTTTCTGTGGTGTCACTTATTTTGAAAGTGAACAACGTGCATCATATTCTTTGATATCCCTAACCAGTGATATTCCTGGGGACATATTTTATTTATTGCTGCTTTAATTGGGAATAATTACGAAATGAAAGTACTGCACCTGGTATAGCATGTTTCTGAGGCTGGATTATTAATGAATTCATGATGAGAGGTAGATATCACATATACTCATTGATCAGGTGAGGCCTATTTGAAAAAATATTTACTCAATTGGTCCATTCATGCCAAACCTTATACTCACTATAAGGAAACAAATTTCAATGCATTTGTATGTAAATTATCTGTGGGCCTCTTTGCACCAACAGGATGGCATGAAGGAGAAGTTGGCCGCCATGGCGACGGCAGAGAGGAACCGCGAGGAAGGTGTAGTCGTGCCGGAGGAGGTGAGTGGGGAGCACAGGCCAAGGAAGATACGAAAACATGCATCAGTAGACTCGGGCAATGAGGCAAGCTCCGAAGACAGCAACGATAGTATACGTGTCAACGGGAAGAAGTATGAAAAGGGTGAGTGAGGATTATCCTGGGTACAACTTATGCAGTGCATTCTGAGGGAAATGCAATTCAATTTTTGTTTTTTAAGCATAAAACATAAAGCAGCATCTCCGACTTAATGTGCAGCTTAACTCAGAGAAGTGAGAGTTAAGTAGTTGCATATTTGGTATGAAAGTAAATTAATAAAGGTGCCTATATAACTAGGTTATGATTTAAAGCTTATAAGTAAAAATATTTAATTAGATATGAAAATGAAGGGACAGGATTCACATTTTTAAGTTAATTGAATCATTTTTAAAACTCCTAAAATTAACTTTCTTTGGAATGAGAGTTTGCATGAGGTTAGTAGCGTACAGGGTGCAGTTCAAAAATCAGTTTTCCAAACATTTTTATTACAAAAAATGTTTGTACTTAATTGTTTGTAGGATCATAAACAAATTTATTGGATGTATCCATCACTTGCTTGAACGATTGCCTCTATTCTCATTCTGAAGCATTAGCTGGCCTGTTTTAACACGCCACCATCCATATCAACAAATGTCATTTCAATAATGACTCTCGATGGTGCAACGTTGGCTCTTCAGTTATACTCTGCAGTTGTTCTCAGTATTGCGATGATTTTGAGGTTATGAGTGTTCAGTACATACATCAAGCTTATTTGGGCGCCAATGGTGACCTCTACATGTGTTATAAAACGGCGGAATTTTCAAATTGGATTTTGATCAGCCGCACCCTGTATTTCTTTGTATTTCAGTACTTTTCTGAAGAATTGTATGTACCTATTTACCTTCATGGCTTAGTTGCCATTTCCATGGCCACAATGAAACATGAAGCTACCCATTTACTCCATTTGAGTGAATGTTTAGGTGGCCACAGCAGTCATTATGACAACTCTCATTTCAATGGTGTGAATTTAATTTTATATGCAGCTGAAAAGTTTCTTCAATTTAAAGTTGGAATATGTTCTAGTATTCAATGCTTGTAGAATTTGTTCAAGGTAAGAAAGTAATTCTTTCCTGGCAAAAGTGTGTTAGCTTGCACTAGAAAATTTCTTAATCCAAATAATAATGCTCTTTCCTTGTAGAAACCACTTGTATACCTGGCCCTTGCTACTGCCATTTTAAAAGGCATACTTGGCTTTTTTAACCCTCTACCTGACTAATCCTTCTCCCCCTCGTTCTTGTGCCTTCATTCTCCCAAGCATCTGACACCGGCTCCCATTTCTGGCATACTGCAACCCTCCAAAAGTGACCAAGATTCTCTATCTGTCCCTAGACTTCAAGCGAAGCAACAGCCGGGATTCCTCCAAGGGTGTCTCCAATGCCGGCAGTGCCGAGAATTCATCCTCACTACCGGACTGCAAGGACTGGAAAGTGGGTGGCATGGCAGTGCCGCCCTCACAGCAGCCTGAGCCCATGTCATCCACAACTGCATTCAGCCTGCTGGGGAAGAGCCCAGAAGTGGCTGCCGCGGCTGCTGTGGCCACAGTGCAGGCTGACAGTGATGGCGAGGAGTGGACAGGGGCCGATCAGTCCATGTTCAGGGCTCTGCACAAGGTGTTCCTGCAGAACTACTGTGCCATCTCCCAGCTGATGCTCACCAAAACATGCCAGCAGGTGAGAGGGGTGGTCCTTGTGAGATAATGGTGGGGTCAGTACAGGAACAGAAAAGAATTTGTGTGAGTGAAAAGTATTTCACCTGGAAGAAGGTTCTAGACTTTTGTGCCAAGTGGAGCAATGTGGTCCTCCCATGCACTCATCCACCATATACTGGGGACCCACGGAGGTCTAAGGGATTCGTGGACATATTGAAACCTCTCTTTCAAGCTTCCTTGTTGGGGCCAAAAGTTCATAATGCAAGAAATTGTAAAGCAAGAAAATAAAAACATGCACTGATGCACTAATGAGAATGCACCCTATCCTCCATTGAACAAGCATATGCCCATATATGCATGACAGGTACACGAATGCACTCAAATTAATCTTGGATTGAATGTTGTCACAGTGATCAGTGTTTTCACTGGAAAATGCTTTTTGAATTTCCTGATTCGAAGCAAGAATATTTGAAGTACATAAGAGTAAAAAATAGAAAAAACATTTCATTTAAATCCTTATAGGATTCTTAGGAAGTAGAACAAATCATTGAGTTTCCAGAAAGTGAGCAAAACTTCAAATTTTATTTTTGAGGGCAGGATGGGGTTCGGATGAACTACTTAAATCAAGGCACATGTAAAACATAGACTGGGAGGAAGAACCTTCGTGCATTTTGATGGTTTTATGAGATGTACAAGTACAAAATGCAGATTTCAGACAACAGATGGAGCTCAATTGCTGTTTATGTCATAAAGATTTGACACTTATGTCATTTTGTGGTGCCATCAACAAGTGTCAGACGGACATAATTGAGAAAGTGTTTGCATAGTGTTGTGTTGGTGTGTTAAATATGTCAAAATTTATACCAAACAAGGAACATTCAATGACAGCATTAATTTTTGTTTTCATTTAAAGAAAAATGCTGCTGAATCATACCAATTATATCAAGAAGCCTATATTAAACATACTTCATCGCAAGATGCTTGTGAATGATGGTTTTGGCATTTCAAAAGTGGTGACTTCGATGTTGCAGACAAGGATCATAGAAAACCACCAGAAGGAGCACTTTTTGCCATTTTTGCACAGTAATATGTCGATATTAACGTAAAACCTTGGCAGTTATTTCTGATATTTGGGGAAAAATGCAATAATATCTACCAGTCCTTCCAAGAGGGTCGGCAAGAGTTTCCTTAGCTTTTGGGTTCACAATTAAAATTTGAGGTTTTGATTGAATTGATTTGATTCATATGTGGACTTGTTGAGACCATTAAAAGTTATATAAATGCGGAGTTCATTATTTCAAGGTTTCTTTATTGTATGGCAGGATATCTCTAAAGCATTATTAGTGAAGATATTCAAATGGACGTGCATTTAGTATGTTGTTGTTTTGAATAAGGACTTGAGAAAATTATTCATGGTTAAGATGATGATAAATCTTCCTCTTGTTTATGTTTTGGCTTCAGGTGTATGCATTTGCTCAGAAGGAGGCAGCCGACATTCCTGCGGAGGAAAGTATGCGCAGGGACTATACACCCCCACGCAAGAAGAAGAAGAAGCATCGCCTGTGGTCCATGCACTGCCGCAAGATCCAGCTCAAGAAGGATTCTTCATCAAACCATGTGCATAACTTCACGCCCTGCGACCATCCCAACATGCCGTGTGACCAAATGTGCCCTTGCATCAGCTCACAGAACTTCTGTGAGAAGTTCTGTCAGTGCAGCTCGGATTGTGAGTGCCTCTCCCCCCTCTCAACATCACATTAGATCTGCTGCTAGGGCATTCGTAGAATGAGCACATGGGGGCGGGGAAAGTTCTTGGGTTTCTCAAGTGATGAGATGTCTTCTTAACACATAAACAATTCATCCAGAGTTGATAAATCCGTTTGGGATGGGCCCTTGAATCTGATTTAATTGCATTTGGTTCCCAAAAATTTGTTTTGGTTGAAGAAAGGATGTGTGGGGCCATCAAAGAACAGTCATTTAAATTGGGAAACAAAACAGATATACTCTGTGTAGGATTCCAGAGTTGCTGTGTTGGAACCCATCTGTTTTTAATGAGCATGGGAATGGTTCACAAACTTCCCCACTTGTGCTAATTTCTGCATCATTAAATTGTTCTAGTACTTAGCACCAACTGTAACAATTTTATGGTGTAAAAATCATTTGCCTTGATGGTGAGTGTAACCCGGATTCCATAATGCCCTGCTGAGTGCTTCAGCAAATTAAGCTGTCGAGCCACCCTCGTACACTCCCTAAGTTTTTGGGAGCTTTAAAGGAACAAGATGTAGCCTCCAAAATCTAAGAGTGTAATTGGACACTTCAATAGCTGAACTGGCTAAAGAACTCAGGTGGACATCAAGGGAATCGGGTTCGAATCTTGGTCAATGCAAATGATTTTCACATTCTGAAATTGTTGGATTCTAATGCATATTCAGGGGATGACTCCATTAAAAGTTACTGTCATGGCATCTCCCACAGTTTCTTGGAACCCACAGTTAATTACTTGCAAATTAAGGTCATTCTATCAATGCTGAATACAATCCATGACTGTTTCATAGGAGGCCAAACATCTTAAGTACCCTCTCTCTCTGGTTTTTCTGTTGTAGTCCCAGACACACTGACTCCGTAACGCTTATTTCAAATGTATGATCACTTACTATTCAATGAATAACAGAGTGTGTGACTCGTATGATTTAAATAATAGAATTTGGAAATGGAGTCTCAAAAGTGTTTTCCCCACTCTATGCAGTAGTTAACGCATGACACTACAGCCACACGCATTTCAAAATGGCACTTAAGGTTTGCGTGCGTTTGTTTGGTGGCAGTTTCCCCCTTGTTGACACTCTCCATTGTCCTTCCCACAGGTCAGAATCGCTTCCCAGGGTGCCGGTGCAAAGCACAGTGCAACACCAAGCAGTGCCCTTGCTACTTGGCGGTGCGTGAGTGTGACCCTGACCTGTGTGGCACATGTGGAGCAGACCAGTTTGACGTTTCACGCATAACGTGCAAGAATGTGAGCGTGCAGCGAGGACTACGTAAGTTGTGCATGGGTGCATCGCTCTGCATTTCAAATGCGGCTGTGGTCAAGCTGCAGTATTCTCAAGGAATACCTGGCATGTTACATTTATATTCCTCTGACTTATCTTTACAAGAATCAAGTCTCAAGATGGTGCATATGGCATACTTTTCACAGCAAGTTTCCAAGGAGATTGCAATTGTAATTTAATCTCAACTCCCATTATAAACGTTTTTCACTCCTTTAATGGTAATATTCACATAATAAGTTCTGTTATGTTTATCAACTTTTACAACCAGTTCTTTGATAAACCGGCATAAACATTGCATAATTCAGTGAGATAGTTTCATTCTGCAATGATATCAAATGCATTTCTTGATCCCACCAGTAATTTTGTATTAACGAATCAGTATCAAATGGACAGTGCTGGTTTATTTGCTTATACAACCTTCTCTTGTGAGTGCTTCTCTCATGGGCATCTTAATTCCTATGACTTCATGTCAATTGTCATGTTACTTTCCAGAGACCTTTTTATTAAACTCCTTAATTGTAAATGAATATAGGTTAGTAATTATTGATTTCAACATTACACATAAAATGGAGCTACTTATTACAACCTGGAATTGTTTTTAACTGTTTCCCCTTTAGTCAGGTGAATAATAATTATTAATAATGGTATAATTATACATAGTTATCAATTAATAGTTATAATAATGTATAAGGATATCCATTGTGTGGTTCAAATGAGCTATGCACTTTGGCTGTGCTCTGTAGACTTCTTTTGCTTCCCTATTGCAGACAAGCACCTGCTGATGGCACCATCGGATGTTGCTGGCTGGGGCATTTTCCTCAAAGATTCTGCACAGAAGAATGAGTTCATATCCGAGTACTGTGGCGAGATCATTTCGCAAGATGAAGCTGATCGCAGAGGGAAAGTGTATGACAAGTACATGTGCAGTTTCCTCTTCAATCTCAATAATGGTTGGTGTACTTGACTGCAAGTTTTGATTCTTATGTATGCTCCCTGTACAATCCCAGTCGCAAATACGTCCAGTCCCACCCTTGATTCAAACCCCCAAGATGCAGTCGCCCCTTCTCTTTTCTTCTTCACGTCACAAGTCACCCCACATTTTTTTATAACTCAGCCTTCAAAGCCAATATTTTAATGGTTTTCTTTTCCTGATGGCCAATTAGGTTTACATAATTTTCAGAACAAGAGGCATGTCAGTCTGTGTTTGTTTTTTAGCATCACTATCAGGAGGAATTTGTCTTTTTCCACAGTCAGGAAGGTTAAAACAGACGGCCATTGTGATTTCCATGCGTTGAGCTGATTTTCTATTTATGCCCATCTAAAAATGGAAAATTTTTCATCAGCCAGGGTGGCCCTCTAAAAGTTCTGACACAGCAAAATTTTTGTGAATGTTTGGATAAAACATATTGTAAACATTATAAGGTCCTGAAGTGCATACCTTATAGGTTTCCTCAAAAAGTTGGTTGTGTTATTGTCATTGTTCACTAATCACTCATTGTATTGATTGATGCCAAGTTGAGGATCCCTATAAATGTTTCATTTGGCATTTGCAGGGATTACAGTATGATAAGTTGATGAATATAAAGAATCCTGTTAACCCTTCAAAGACTAGGAACATTGTCATTATGTTGTGGCAGCTAACTGCATATCTTTCTTTATTAATCCATAAAAAAATTTCACAATCTCTGAATGTTATTATTCGAAGGAGGAGTAATGTGGCTTAGTACAATCATGCAACTATAAAATTATTTTCATTTATCATATTTTGTTTGTTTAGAATGCGAAAATTTCAACATTATCCTGCACACACTGAACATTTGCTGTGCCATAGTTTTTAGAGTTCCACCATGGCTGATGAAATATTTGCGATTTTTAGATGGGTCCAAATCAGTCAGCTGGATTAGAGGGCACCCATGCTTGAAAGCTCATTCAAATGCTTTTAACATTCTTCTGTAACCATCCTCGGCTTGTATTTGTAATGAATAACTCATCTCTTTGGCGCATTGTGGGTATATGCATTATCAAGCATAATTTGAAGCAGCTAGGGAAGAAATAGAAATGGAGAATAAAGGAAGAGATGAGCTTTCGAAGGAGAAGATGAAAAGGATGGAAAAAATTCCTGGCCACTCACTCCAAAGCCATATGTTAATTAATGGTGAGTGGCCACCTGGATTTTTATTTCTGTCATTTTTCACGCCCATTCTTGTTTGTTTGCAGATTTTGTTGTGGATGCCACGCGAAAGGGCAACAAGATCCGTTTTGCCAACCACTCCATCAACCCCAACTGCTATGCCAAAGTGATGATGGTCAACGGAGACCACCGTATAGGCATCTTTGCCAAGAGAGCCATTCAGCCTGGGGAGGAACTGTTCTTTGACTACAGGTATGACAATGCTGGTCTGTCATCGAGAAGGAAGGTGCACTGGTCATTGAAATGCAATTCCCTTGGAATACTCAGATTTTATAAATGTACATGTATGCATCCATAGAGAGAAAAACTCTATTTATTATTTCACCTAAATAACATTGCAAAATTGCTAAAAATGTGGTGATTTTACAATGAATTCTCCCAATAATTAAGATAGCAAGAGCCAAGCTTAGTAAGCATTAGTAAATATGGTGTTTATCGATAATTGGGAAAGTGTCAGATATATTCAGGGGCTGCTATATGAAAAGAGGCACGAGCCATCCAGAGAAAGCTAATGCTGTTTTTATGATGTGGGAATTCATTCCTAAAGAATAGGTGCAAGTGGATTGATCTTTTTAATTATTCTTTAAATAAAAAGGTTCCATGGAATCATGCTTGACACTGTTGACTGATAATCATTGTCTAGGCTCCTGGAATTGTTTAGGCCATCACCGGTAGAATTGAATACCATAGTTTAAACAGATGGTCAATTCCCAGTAATTTCATTCTGGATGTTAACATAGTTTTGATGAGTAATTTTGGGATTACTGTGATCATCAGGCATGATAGTATATTTTTATATGTACAATACCCTTAAATTACACATGAGGTTTCCTTTTAGCCAGAGTATTATGGGGTCAGTCGGTGATGGTCTGGTCAGTGTATCCTCTGAGTGGGTTTTGTTTGGTTCCTTTTTAGGTCAAAACTTAGCCAATGGCGTTCCTGCCTCTGATGGCCACTCCACACTTGGTGGAACATTTAACTGCCATCAATCCTCAAATAATCCTTTCAGTTTTTTTCATTGACATGATCTAACTCGCTGTTCTTTCAACAGATATGGACCAACAGAGCAACTCAAATTTGTGGGCATTGAGCGTGAGATGGAATTCTTATGATCACAGCCACCAAAGCTCCCACCTTCGGAGCAGCAGCCCTCAACATCCACTGGCAACCCTTAAGAGAGGGCAGTGCACCAATGCCAGCAGACTAGGCACCACCACACCATTCCTCCCTTCCGCACTCCCCACGGCGGTGTGTGAGAGTCAGGAGATGATGCACTTGGTGGTGGAGACAGCCAAACTACTGTCTGACACACCATGCATGGGAAGATGAGTGGACCAATCGTTTCTTAGTGACTCTCCTCAAGTTCCTCATCTGCATGCCCCACTCCCCATGACCCCAGATCCCCCCAGAGGCCTCTCGTTTCTTGAGATTGTGAGAATGTCAAACAACATTGAAGGTCCCGAACATCATGTCATCTCGAGTGGTCGACTCATTTGTATAAATTGTGTGTGCACATCACTCTGTTATCTGTATTTGTTAATGTTCATAACAACCAGGAGGACATTTTCATGTATCAAAACTTGTATTCAACTCTTTAGTGTAGTAGAAAATTATCTTGAAGCTTTAATAAAAATTTCAGACATTTATTACAATCATTAGTTGAAGTCATTGTGCTGGACCAACTGGCTTGTCGAAAGAAGAATTGGAGGCAGGCAGGCAATTTTGATTTTTATTTTAGCCATAGTTTGTGAACCATTGTGAAGGGAGAAAGAATTTGTGGCTGAAGTGTGGGTACAAGTTGTAAGGGTGGGCGTGTGTGGTTGCACGTGCTTGCATGGAGGAGGCAGCGTATACACTGGCAGTGACTGGTGCCAGTCTATGTGCATTAAATTGGTTCCCACACTTGTGCATTTGGAGGGCTCTTCCGTTGAAGTGTGCAATGCATTTAAGTGCAATGTACGTCTCATACTGATTGTTTTCTGTTGGCTAGCATTTATTTCTATCCTCACCAAATAAGGGCAGCATACACTAGGGGTGCATAATCACCCCATATTATTTCATTTTGTGCAGGAAGTGATTTTGGTAATCAAGTACAAGAAGTAAAACATTCTGGAAAGAAAGTGTTTGTGAAAGAAAAGAGAACAAGATCTTAATCACAGAAATATCATGTATTGAGAGGTGCATGATATTTATTTGATGAATTGTCACAAATTAGGAATTTTCACTACAGTGATTCATACTGTTTATTCAGGTCAGCAGCTACGTGTATAGAAATTACAGTGATTTCTCTTTATCCACCAGATTGATACTCAGTAAAAATTCATTTTATATCTTCTCATTAGCTAATTGATAGTTAAAATTGAAATAAAGAAGAAGTAATAAATATGATTAAAAGTTTCTACATAATATTATTGAATTCCATTAGCATTTATGAGGGGCAGTCAAATGAAAACTGAACAACACCCACCCACTACAACAACCAGTCTGTGCGCACCAACAAGGACATAACCCAGCAGCTGCGTGTGCCTGTGAGTTGTCACTGTGCAGTTCTCCTAATGACAGTGTTGCCATGTTTTGCATGGATCATGTGTTATAACGGGTGGTCTGTTTTCATTTGACTGCCTCTAGTAATTTTGCAATGTTATATTATGTTATAGAGGCTTCATTATAGTTTACTCCAAAGTTTTTCCTTGGCAAACAAAGCATTCTAATAAAACTTAGTAAACGCTTTCCCAGCCTAATTTTTGGTCCTGTAAGTGATGAAAGGAAACTTCTTGGGAAATTATTTCCCCCACCTTGTATAATAATTATCATTTATTTGTGGCCATAATATATTTTGAATATCTGTATTGTACTCCTTCCAAATGTGGCTAAAGACTGAAATCATCAATAGAGCCACATATCACACTACTGCACATCAATTTCTATGTCGCACTGCCTATAATGAGTCCTATATGCAATGCATTTCCTTGCTGTGCTAAGTCCTAATCTGTTGGATTTTTATTAGGAGAATTTAATTTTAGCATAAACAAACCCTAAAGGCAATTGCATTTCTCACTAAATCACAAGTTCAAAAGCTGTCATTTGCATTAAGTATGTGGGGCGAAATGGTCTCCAAAGTTTGGCTGAAGTCACTTGAGATATGCTTAGAGGTGGAACAACTTGTTGGTTAAGGCTTGCAGAACACTTGAATGAAGCAGAGAAGTGGAAACATAATAAAAACCACATTAAAGTGGCTATGAATTTCATGTTAGGAACTAGATTTTCCCAAATTTATTCAATTAACTGATTTTCAGGGAACAAAGTATCTCTAGTGAAAGGTATATTGTTCCATTTCTTTTGTAATGGTGGTAGAATTCTACGCTTATTGATTCCATTTGGTGTAAATGCAGATCATATATGAAGGCAACTTATTTAGGCAATGTTTTGAGCTGAATCTGGATTACGGGAGAAGTCTCTGGCCAGAAATAACCCCTAATAAATAAGTGCTCTTTCTGTCCACTTTAAGGAAGTAGATGCAGGCCTTGGTGTGCAACTGGGAAAATGTTCAGTTGTACAATGTAATAATTTGAGCCTGAACTTCATTTTGGGTCACCTTGTTCAGTGTCAGTCATGTCCTCTTACTCAATGTCCTCTTAGATGTCATGTCTTTTAATCAGATGGTTTAATAAACCATCTGAATCTGAAGTAATTACAACCATATGAAACTTCACAACAATTAAAGACCAATGCAGTGAAAAAAACCCAGAAACATTTGATCTTTAAACAATGGATTGTGTTTGTGAATAATTATCTTCTCAGGTCAAAGCTATGACATAAAGCAGGTCATACTTAAAAATATAATAATAATGCTTCATTCACCATATGCAGGGTCAGCATGGTTTCGTCATCAAACAAGGAAATGTACATCAGTTTCTTAGTATACATCACATGAAAAAAGATTATTTACACTATGTAGGGATATTTATCAAAACAACATATTAAGCTTTTCTAAACATAATTCATCCACAGAGTTCATAGGTTTAATATGCAGGTAAGTAGACCCATTTAAAGGCATTCTATGACATTCACCTGTTTATAATGCCATCAAGCGCTGAGAGGAGAGTTCTTTTTATTTGTCACTCGTATTTTTATTTCACTGGAATGGCCATTGAGCAAAGTTGACCAGATTTAGTTATTTTTTAACAGCAAGTGGTGTGTTATTACTCGGTTGGTGGTAGGTGTCTTGTCCACAAAGGGCTGAGGTGATAGCCATCTTCCCTGTTGAAAATACATTGGTATCTCAATTGCTTCTCAGGTTAGATGAGGATAATATAGTCCAATTTTTTTCCAAACTTTGCCTTCATTAAAGAGTATCTTGTGCCCCAGTTCTGATATAAAGTACTCCTGTAACAGTTGAAGTCATCCAGTTTCTTGCCTCAGCCTAGTGCTTTTTCATGCTCCCTCAACATGTTCACAGTTAAGACATTTGGTTTGCTCTAACAGTTTCCATGGCTCAAGATGGTCTAATTAGGCATGGTCAATTTAGGGTAAGCTAGCTGACAATTAGTAGTAGCTCATGTGGTGGGTCTATTCCCCAAGTTTCTTCCCATCTCCTTACACATGTGCCTCCATAGTGTGCACACTCTTGTGTGTTGATGTAGAGTAATTGACAATTTGCGACTATAATATTCCAGGCCATCAGCCTCAATGGGTGGTCTAATTATCATGGATGGTTGATTAGTAGGTTAATTGCAATAACCAGAAGTTCTCTCAACTGTGGTTGTCCTCTTCAAAATTATGTACTCTCCTGCCACACACCTTTTTTGGTGGCTCGCAGGGTATTTATGTAGATGTACTCTATTCTATCCAACACAGTGGTTCTGATCAACATAATGTTCAATATTCACTGCTAGAGATTTTATATCAATGGGTTTCAATTTTGTTCTCAAACTAAAAAAGTTGCATGCAGTTCCTATGCCAGTTCACCAATGTGAATTTGGTGATTACTCCAGACTTTGAATTCCCTCCATCTGAATGAACTCATCTCTTATTTAAATTTTGATGCCTGAAGTAACATGCATTACATTACATGTGCTCTAATATAGCATTTTTGGGTCATTGTATGCTCAAGGAGGAAACAATGAAATCAATTATAAGATTTAAGATGATCACTCAATTGTACTGGACAGTCTCCAGCCACCATTCTGATCTTTCCCTCTTCTACTTCTAATGATCACCCAGAAAGAGGTATCATGCAAAATATGAAAAATGATATCTGTAACAAAAACCTTTTATTTCT
The DNA here is from genome assembly GCA_037158775.1 of Hetaerina titia. Taxonomy (NCBI): domain Eukaryota; kingdom Metazoa; phylum Arthropoda; class Insecta; order Odonata; family Calopterygidae; genus Hetaerina; species Hetaerina titia. The sequence continues at coordinate 99,256,974 of CM073772.1, read as the reverse complement.
TTTGCCTTCTAATTTTCAATTACATGACATCACAACAGGGTGCATTAAGAATATCATTTGACATAACCAAATTCTTCCTCCTACTACTCTTGTTAACATGTATACAAAATGAGTTCTCATTTGGCATAAAAAAATTCAAGATAATCCTGCTACAAAATCCATTTTAATATCAAGTACTAATGAGATCAATACATATGTACTTCCATTTGAACCCCTCTCCATTACCACAAAACATTCCACCTCTTGGTTAACTATCTACCGTGCTCTTCCTTGATATTCCTATTTAGGCCAATAAATTTTTTTATTTATAATACAGTAATATTTTTTGGAGAACATCAATTGGCAGTAGAATTTACTAAAATGTGTAATTTTCTCAATCACTGTGAATTGGTCCTATGAAAAAGAGCTTATAACAATTTCAATCTCTTGCCACTGACTTCAAGGCAAACCTTCACAAATTTTCAGTACAGTCATAAACCACAGCTGCGAGCAGAGAAACTCTCCATCTTACACTGGCTACGTAGTAATTAGCATTAACAGCAATGTTGATGATATGTCAATCAATCCCCCAAAGGAGGAAATGGCCAAATGATAAGAGTGCATTGAATGTGCACAGAAATAAGAGATGGCATCACCCATTGGATCATCCACACCACGTCCCCAAGCAAACGAGGGCACCACAAGGCACGCACTAATTGCTCTCACATATGCAAGACACTCCCTGGTCTCTCTGCCACCACCCACCATCATAGGCAGGCCAATTTGCGAGGCACCTGCTCCATGACTTGAATGCACACCTCATCAATAAGTACTGAGTGCCATGCAAATTTTTTACTGTTTGGCTGAAAACTGGAACTGGTTGTAACTCTTACATCATTTAACTTGCATCCCTGTCCTAAAAAACATAACTATTTGAAGCAAATCTATGAGGGGTTATCACACAAACAGCTGATGAATCTTTCACATCTTCTGCTCCACCAAACTTTTACATCATCATAATTATAATACTGGTCCCAGTTAATAATAACCACACCTTCCACAACATGGTAAATGCATTTCGTGCATTCAATGCAACATAAAGCATCACTATGATAATTAGTATACAATATGCTCAACAGTGTTGAAGTCATCAATGGCATGAGAGTTATCAGGTATTGGGAAATGTAATTTGTATATTTCCTTTTGCATAAATCAATAAATAATTATCAGGCTGAGGACTAATATTTTTATGACTAACTCAAAATTTTATCTTTGTGACAGTAGAAGTGATGCGTGTCACCATATGAGCTGCCGTCTGTAGTGGTAGCTGATACTGTAGTTTGCAGTGAAGCAGAAAATGAGAACATTATGACTCAGTTCAATTGGAACAACTGAAATGATTATCTGGCTTATTTTGAATTTGGAACCTCAAGCTAATACAGAGTCATCAGATTATCAGCCCTCTCATCTAAGTCATCTAGGGTTCATCATGAAAAGTTGCCTCATTTGGCCAGGTATTGAATCTGAACTGTCCAGGACTAGTGTCACCTTGTCAGTACACAGTATCAGCAATTTGGAAACTCTGTATTTGTACACTCGTCACTATTTCCCAAATAGCTGTTCTCATTACAAATGATTGCTGCCTTGTGTACCAGAGTGTTCCCCACACCCAAGTTATTGCAAACATCATTATGTCACAGCAGACATTCTTAACTCAAACAAGTAAATGCATGAAGATGACTTCCATTTTTGTTTTAATGCCCATTTATACTTGATTGATACAATTAATAGAAAGTTACTACTGGTACAGTAACTAGCAGTATCCATGTTGGGTAATCTAAATACGGAGAAAATTAATATTTTATATCGTCAATATCTGAGTAAATTGAAGTATAAGTAATATTTCAGAGTACAAATGATAGTTTTAAGCAAATAATTAGCAAGAAAATCATATGAATCCATTTAGTGATAACATTTAATGAGTTATTTTTTGTTGGGACAAGTAAAATGGAGTAGTTCTAATACTTTTCAATCCTCAGCCCAATAATTATTCTTAAAGATGCACCGCTGCAGTTTCAATTGCCTTCCTCCACAGGTACACTAGCTAAGAAGCACAATTCAGTGTAATTTTCAGATTTCAGTCCAGACCAATATATTTTCCTCAAAATCTAATTTGTGCATTCTCACGACAGGCCATTTAAAACAATATGGTTGCATCCAAGGCAAGAAGATACAGCTGTGGGCTAACATATAGGCAGCAGTTCATCCACACCCATTTTCTGAACACAGGACAGAAAACTAAGAATGGGAAGTCTCTATCAATAATCATGAACTCTGTTCTTTGCCAATTGATTCTGCACCAAGACCAACTGGGGAATCTGTTTCATAGGGTCAATATATTAATTGCTTGTATTAATGCTCGTATTAATCCTCAGAAACAAAAACATAAAAGGATGCTATCTCATAAAAGTTACATACTGTGAAATGCTGACAAACTGGCTGTAACAAATTTTACCATTAACAGAAAAATATGCAAGAACAAAATGAAGGGACTTGAAAGGTGGCTCATCCTAGCTCTGAGAAAAGTACCCCAGATGGCCACAAAATACCTTCTGACTCATCACTGTGTACTCTTTGTGCCCTCTTTGCATCTCTGACCAGCCAGCCGGCCTCTCCCACTTCACTGCCCCAACTAAATCATATCGTCAGAGGGGTTGTCCCAACTGTGAGGAGGGGGAGGTGGTCATGTTACCTCCTTCCGTTTCCCCAATTGTGGCCCGAGAAAAGCATGCCAGTCTCCTGAGGGAGGGGACCGGATGGGAGAATGCAAAATGGATTCTTTCACTTCCCTTACATACTGTATGCCATACAATCAACCAGTTTAAAGTCTTTACAGTGCTTAGTGGAACGCAACTCAATTTGGCCGTTATCCCATACATGCACAGGTGCACAAACACACACACACACATACATACACAGACATACATATGCACACTTGCTATGGGTCAATTCTCAGTTCCAGTGCTCTCAAAGCATGTCAACATGACCAAATTGCCATTTTGAAATGGTGGCAGCATTTCCATAGAACTGTAGAAGCACAGGACTGCTTACTGACCCAAATTTTCTCATTTTAAAAAAGAACACACCCACCAGTTAGGGGAAGAGTGAGGAGTTAAATCTTTTTTTCATATGCCCTATGAATGCTCAAGCCATGTGTGCAATGCATTGCATTTCACCATGAATATTTGAAATGTGTACTTCAGTGGGGATTTAGTTTCTTCTTAAACTAAAAGGTTGTATATTGAGAGAGGGAGTGCACCTCTGAGATGAACTGGTTACATCACTTCCAAGAGTATATTTCACCATTCCCTAAAAGAATTTTGTTTATACTCACTCCCACATGTGAGATTTGAAGAAGCTGCAGAACAAGAGATCACAGAGTATACATTGGGCCACATGGTTTCAAGCCATTATGATTGCCAAGTTCTTCCAAACTAGAGTTTTCAAAGAAGGAAGAGGAATTAAAAATCACTATTGTCTTCTTTTCTATTTGTCCCCATGCTGCACAAGGAATGGTTATTGCTTCTCCTAAGCCGCATAAGTACAAGTGAGAAGAAGTTGATGGGTGCATCATGAGACTGGAATTATTGGCAAGTTGCAAAGAAGAACATGCCAGTCAGACATGAAAATGTCTTCATTGAAGATGAGGAATATGGCAAAATACCCAAACCTCACCACTCAATCTAGCAATAATTTAATGGTAGCGTACTGACGGGATCAATCTAGGAGGCAATGCTGCAAACATATGTGATCATTACAGAGAATGTAAAGGTTTTCATCTTATCCCAACACCCAAATTATCCCTATGCAAACAATGATTATCCTCAAGAATAAGACGTTGGTCACATAAAAATTAGTAATCTGGATATTTTAACCTTTTCAAAAAAGGTGGTAATGGTACATAGATGAAGAGAAGGGCATGTTCTTGGATCAAATATGAAAATCTACTGTATGGCAATTCTCATGCTGACAGTTTGGTATGAAATTTGAAATTTAAATATATACACCAAAGGAGACATGAATGAAGACAGCACATGATTAGAGGGAATGTCTATACATATAATACATCACACCCATTCCGGGAGAGAGAGGAGAGGAAGAAGGAGGAGAAAAGGCAGTCTCGTCAAGTTGAGAGCAGAGTGATATGAAGAAAAATAGTGCAAAAGAGATGACACACAAACACAAGTATAGAAATGTTGTGCAATGAATTATACAGAAGAAGTTAAGAATAACTCTTCTTAACTAAACTCCAAGATTTAAGGCTCCTACCTTTCCCATCCATATACATCCTATTCACAGTAACATACATGAAACAATATCTCTCGAATTTCCATGCAAATTCTCACTACCACCATCACCATACATAACCCAGTCAAATCTGCATATCAAATACAATTGAACCAAAGCTGCAAGCCTAGGACCAAAGCCAATGGAACTAAACCTAAATAATAAATTACCACAAAAATACAAAGACATCACACAGTTAAAAGACAAAAAAAATTCTCACTTGGCAAAATTATTATAGTGTGTCTGAATTTATTAATGATAAAATATGATGTATATGCAAAATAAAACCTAGGAAAAGACCTATGTATATCTGTTTATGATAAAAATGCAATATGCGTGCGCATGTATGTATGTATGTGTATGTATATGTATATATGTGTGTATATATATATATATATATATATATATATATATATATATATATATATATATATACACACACACACACACACACATACATACATACATACATACACACACATATGTGTGTGTGTATGTATTTTTTTCCTTCTCTGTATATGAATGCTCTGAATTCCTATTTTTTATGGAATGGCCTATATTGTTATTGTACACCAATCCTTGGGCAAATAAAATTATTAATATTAATTATTTTCATTCTCAATCAGTTGAATGATAAATGTCCAACTGTACAACAGATGATTAATATGGTCCAAATTTTCAAAATTATCAAGGGGTGAAGGTGCAAATATGAGACAATATTTAAACGGTGGAGGAGAAAATTTGAGCAAAGTGTAGCATAAGTGGTTTGCTTGGGAAAGGCCAGGAAAATTTAAAGAGCACAATATTAAACGTAGACAGCTGTGTACTAAGCATCAATTCAATTTCATATACTTAAGTCATCTATCTAGGCCACCACCGTAAAAACACATTAAATTTTTCAAGAGCAGAATGACACACAGAGGGAAATTATACATTGGTGTTAGATGAAATTAGACTTGCAGCAATGGCTGTACACATCTGATCTTCAAATATCAATAAAATCCAAAGTCAAATATGATATGTTACATTTGTGTTAAAGGCAGAGCCATCCATCCATCTATTACCACTGATTGCTCATAATACTCGCAATTTGGAGGTGCAATGCATGAATGGGAAAATATTAACAGTGTAGATGCCCTATTTATATAAGCATGCATTTAGGACATTACATATCAATAATTTTTTGTGAAATATGAACACATGACAGTCATGTTAATATAACATTCTGGTTGTTTGTCATGATCCTATACTTTGGGTATGTCTGCAGCACAACCACTTGCCCTAATCAATATCAAATGATCAAATTGGGTCTCCTGCACTTATGTCCAACAAACCCTTCTCCTTGTACAGAATGGGACATAAAAGAAAGGATGGCATGTTGCCATAATCATTATCAACAACACCTCTTGGTCAATGGAAGGATGCTGACTTCAAATTATAGGAAACTCCATCTGTCATGGCAAACACCATAACTTAACACCTACTTGGAGTAGGTGGCACACTGCCCTCCAAAAAGAGTTCCCCAACTTATCTCAGTCACTCTCAAGTGATTCCACTCATACAAGCCCCTCATGTATGCCATTCCCCATTCATTCATTTGAGAGCCATGTAGATCAGAGGCCAACTGAATAGGCTACTGTAAAAACAAGCTTCAGCTGAATTGACATGCTTGCTCTCATGTCAACATAAATATTAAGGACATTTTAAGTCAAATTAAATGATTAAGCTTATGTGGTGGCAAAAAAATGACTGTTGACCTGGACATTTATTTTTCTCTCATGCCATTGTGTGCAACAATGTAGGGGAAAATGTTTAAACTGCCTTGAAATATTGATCCTGACATGCTGGAGATTTATGTTAGCCAATCAGTGATATTTTAATTTCTACCATTTATTCCTTGTTTGACTTTAAAAACATAAATTTTTGTTCAAACCTCAATGCCTCAATACCTCAAAATGCCTTTCATATATGTACTCACAAATGTGTACTTTGTCGCTCCTGATGTATTATAATAACTATTCAAAAACTTTTAATGCTTCACATGGGAATTCATATGACATTTGAAATCTTCCAAAATGGAAGAGAGTAATGAACCATATCAGGATGATGCTGAACATTAGGTACCACATCACCCTCTGTAAATAATACAATTGTTTTGATCAAGGTTAAAACAAGTTGTCAGAATAGATATCATATAACCAATGGCTGGCAGCCTCAGCCTTTCATCACTTGCTGAAGGATATTCATTAACATGGTGCCTGTATTATGATTGGTTCATTTTTAACAAATGGTTCATTTGATGGTTCAGAGCATGGCATGAACAGCTCATTTCAGGGAAAAAACAACCATCATAGCCTGTGTCAGAGGAGGAGTGCACTCTTTTACGTTTGGGTTTTAAGATCTGCTGTGGAAGTGGGGCTAGAATCTAGAAATTCAGCCATCAAACCAATAGCAGTGAAGCCCAAGAATATACTACCCATTACGCTATAGGAACAAAATGCGACTAACTCCCTCAGAATCTGCTCTTACTACTGACAACAAACTTTCAAATAATTAAAGTGAACAAACAAGAAAATAGGGAAAGAGGATGGTCTGTGATCTGCCAACCCACAGCCTCTGTTGAGAAAGAGGTTCTCTTGAATTTTTTTCCACTAAAATGTTTAGTATTGGGAAAAATTTTAGACAATGCATTGAAGTTGTCATTTGACAACTAGAAACCATGTTTCATTGCTTCAACTCATTGCTGAATCAATGAACCACTAACAAAGCACCTACACTGTTTTCACTCAGCCAAATGTAGATCAAGGGATGAGAGTTTTATCTTGTGATCATAACTTAGAAATATAACTAGAGATAGGCATAATAATAAAAACTACAAGCATAGAGTATGCCAGGTAAGGCAAAATTCTCAATGCATCTTTAGAATTGTTGATAAATGCAAGGGTGGCAGTCATTTTCGAAGTTTTGAGTTGCATTAAAACAACAATCATCCATCACACACCAACAATTGCACACAATCCACATTAAATAATGACAAATTGATGAAAGAACGAGCGACAAGAAATCACAAAAACAGTGGAACGGATGTTATTTTAGTTTCTTTGTCAGGGTAGGAGCACATAAAAAGCCTTTGGTAAATAAACTTTATCTACATAAATAACTAAATAAATTACCATAAACTAAGGAATAAACAACGAGTATTATAAAATAAATATGCCAAGTCTGAAATCACCGCTAAATGGACAGTATTGAAATGGAAAGGCATGTTTTTCCTCAGCGGATACTGCCTCGACATTTAAGTCAATGCCTGAACACTTTCAGATACAATCAATTCCCCGAACCCAATCCTCAAGAGAATCCGAGTGAATGGAAGCACGCAAGTTGACTCTCTCCACAGCGTGCTGCCCATCGTCAAAACTCATGCCCAGCGAAATCCGCTCTTTCCCCCGTCACTTCTTCTTATCCATGCACCACCTCTACCGTTGGGTCCACGGTTGCCTCGCCTCACCCCCTCCCCCTGGCACAGGGCCTCCCCCTCCCCCCCCTCCTCCCCCCATGTCCACATTGTTGTTGTCTGACTGTGGGCGCAGTGGTGGCCGCCGCAGGGCCAGTGAGTGGGGAGGTGGGTGTGCAGAGTGTGGTGGGGGGGCAGGGGGAGGAGCACCATCTGGGTGCCCTGGGGGTCGGATGCCCCTGGGGGGCAGCGCCGGCCTAGGCGCCATCGGTCCATGTGGGACAAAGTCCTCAAACTGCAAAGGAAGGGAATAGGGGGAGATTTGAAGGGAGGCAAGGGGATGTGGGTCCATACCTCCAGGGCCTGACCCCCTGAGAATGCTTGCTCGGGGGTAATCAGCAAGTCACTGGAGAGTCTACGGGTAAATTCACCAAACATATACACCATACATATTACATACTGTAAGAATTATGGCTGATAATGGCAGAAACCAATTAAATCACTGTGATAGGAATGAGAAAATTGTATCTGAGAGGTTGTTGCAAATGTACTGAGCAGTAATTTGAGATCATTGATGCTAATTCATAGCAACGGCTTCACTCCAAGGATTTTTCAGGGAATAAAATAGAAACTGCAGTCATAACAGTATGTGCTATCGATTGGGGTGATCATTTTGACCCGTTGATACTCAAGATCAATATAATCAGTCTGAATGCCATAGTGGACTATGGATGCCCTTCACTATGCACAAGCTAAGTATCTAGGTGTTTAAATGGTGGGAGAAGTCACCAGAGGGTAATAAATGTGACATACTGCCATCACCTCCTGAAATTGAAACAGAACACTAACCAAAAGTCAGGAAAAAAATCATGGATGTTTTACTGTTTAATTCTTTATCTATGCCCAGGGTAGGTGACCCCTTGCAGATCTCGAGCTTTAGAGATGCTTGTATCTCAATTTCACATTTCCAATTGGCTAGAAGTTATAATAACTATATATTCCAAAATTTGAACCATTTATCATTAATGCGGGCCAATGTGTAGATGAAAGTTTAAGGACCACTCCAGGCACCCAACAGGGAATTCAAATGTAATCAGTGCCATGCACAGCAGAACCCCTCTCATCTTTGGGGGGAATCCCAGACCCCTGGCCATAAGAACTAATGATCGGTTAATGAGACAATGCATTATAAATACCATTTCAGAGCTAGAAATTGAATAAAAAATATTCACTGGTTTTCATAATATCTATTATTACAAAGGAAAAATAATTATTTATTTTTAATTGATGACAAAGTAAGCCTTTGCACCTTAACTTTCAGAATTACACTCATCCATAATTGTTATGATTTATCTTCTGGAGAAACTGAGATGGAATAAGGCACTGGTCGCAGAAGTTTGAGACAGTAAAAGGGAATCTACAATAAATTATTTTTGCTTGATTTACTCTTTTCTTGCGAGTCCAAATGACCAGATCCACAGGGAAAACATTAATGTTTTTTTAATCACAGATAAGTAGTTATTTCATGAGGGTAGATATATGATGGAGTTTTGGTATTCACAAAGCTAAGTGTTGATTGCAAATGGGTTTAATGGTTTCGTTTAGTGTATGCCAATAATTAAGCTCCCAGTACACTCAAAATGCAAATGATAAAAGTGACGTTTGAATCGTGATTCATGGGGGGTGATTGCAAATTTTTTTTCATCACATTGGAGTTCATGCAGGCATTTGGATTCCACTTGTTAAACCAATTGATTGCCCCTGGGCTTTCCCTTCTGCCACTCACCCGGGGTCCACCCACATACTCCTCCCCCTCTTCCTCTCCCTCCTCATCTTCCTCATCGTCCCTCTGATGGAGGCCGTAGTCTGGACCCTGCAACAAGAGCACAGCATGCCAGTCAGTATTCACCCTCCAATACACACACAAAATGTTGATTTCCTTTGTAATTACCCTTAGTTAAATATTTCAAAATATTGAAAAAAAGGTTTGTGGTAGGAATATGAATTATAGAGAAACACTTAATGATTTGAGCACTCATATAGCACATTAGTTAAAAGTATTTATTATTTTTTGATCAGTTTATATTTGTTGAGGGCCATTTAGGACAGAGTGTTCTTTCCTTTTCAACTTTCATATCTTTAGGTTGGTAACTCAAGTGACTCAACCAGATCTGAGAGAGAGAGCATGTATCTGGCATAAAGATCCAGGCGAGCACAATGCTTGTTTATCTGTACCATCCAGGTAAACCACCAGCCACACATCAGGTTGGAAGGTGGGGGAAGGCATTTTTAATTCTGTCGGACCAATATTTTCTAGAACAAAACTGCACAGACTTTATCTATCTCTTAACTTGGACGCCATTCCTAACTTTACTTTACATCTTCAGGCTTCACTTCGTGGAATTGTTTGATGTCCATATTGAATGAGTTTGTAATTTTCCACAGAAAGAAGTCGGTGGAAAATTACAAACTCATTTAATATGGACACCATTCCTAGAATCTACTTACATAACACTACTAGTTTGTTAAGGAATCAAGTTGTGCAAATTCTTCTTCCTCTGGGACCATGTCTCTATCCTGGATGACAGTTAATGAGTATCAACTTCAGGGCAGTTTATTTTAAGGCCTAAAGATAGTGTCTGAGTAAACATTCTAAACATTGGTCAGATTGGAGGCCTTGATCAGATTGAAGACCTGAGAGAAGACCCTTATGCAGTTAGCATGCCAGGTAAGTACCAGATTTTACAGGTTATTCAATAGCTGATGATGACAGTTATCTGTTATGTGCAACATGTTTACGTTACATTAGCTTGTGAGCAGCAGGGGTGGGTACAGATGGGAGCACAGCCCACTAAAGAGAAGAAAGGAAAAAATGTAATGGTTCCACTAGTCACTACTAATCAGACTTCCCATGTGCTCACTGAGATTCAATAGTTAAACGAAGTAATCAATGGACTTGATGAGAAATTCCTCAGCCCCCAACCTTGGCCTCACCTTGCCGTCAAAGAGACCATTGCCCAGGTCCCTGGCACGAAGTTCGGCTATGAACATGGACTCTTGCTCATAGCGCTGCCGCATCTCTTCATGCCAGAGCAAGGAGGATGCCGCGGCTCCAAGCTCATCTAGGCCATCGTCCTCAGTGCTGTGGCCCCCAGCAACTGGTGAGCCACCCTCTTCATCCTCCTCGTCCCCCTCCTCAGTCTCAAAGTCTTCAACATGACAAGGGCAGGAGGGGAGTGACGAGAGAAGAAGACACAATGCCATCAACATTAGATCCCATTGGAGAAGGGGTCGTATTAAAGGGCAATGCCCACTTTGGGTGGGATTTGAAAGTAGGGGAAAGGATAGTGATCAAAATTACACATTCAGAGGAGATCTAACAATACATTATTTGCATTCAGACAAAAATAAAATCATCCCTTGATCTTCCAATGGTGATTAGAATTTTCTTTTTAACAAGCATAACTTAGTTTCACATTCAATGATTTAAAAAAATTCTTTCTGTCCACATACCAGATAATTCTTCAGTAGTAAGACTGCTTTTTGGAACAAAGGGTTCCTAAGAATTTGTAGATTAGAATGATAACTGAAGAAACACTCATTTCCATTCAGAAGATCAAAAAGGGCTTGAGCTAAAGTAGCCATTGGTAATAATCTTTTGGGAAACTTTTCTCTCTTTGAGTTTCAGAGACCATTTGGCAACTACAGAAATATTTTCCCCTTCTTGTACAAAAATTCAATTCTAATAGGTAAGAGGCAGGTAAGAGTGAAGGATATGACACACATTAACCAAGAGAAATGTTTGAATGGGCTCATAAAAGGGAATTATGGTTTACTCAATAGTAAGAGGAGGATGACATATATATGCAGCATTTGCAGGCATTAGTGACAAATCTACAAGTGCCATATGAACTAGACAGAAATAGAAAACACAAAGAGAAAACAGCAAATGGAACAGGTATGTAAAGTTACTAATGTAAAGTCATGAATGATATTCACCACGATGCTTTTATCTACACCAATTATGACTGGTTCAAAGGGAGTCATGCATGGTTCTTGTTGTCTGTTTGCTATTGGGAAACTAATATTCCTATTCCTGGATAAACAATACAAGGAGAATGTGAACAGGTAAAAGAAGTTAAAGAGATACATACAAGCATTAAATGTCTTATTAAGATGGAAGGAACAACAAAACTAATAGATATTTTAGCTTAACTAAATTTCATGTAAAAATTACTATACCTCAAAGTTTTCCACATCTTGAGTTGCCTCAAAAACACTCATATTTAAGATACATGCTAATGGACATTGGCAAGTTTAAAAACTTTCAGCGGAAATCATATCAGGATACCCTTTCCATAAGGTGTCATCCACCATTTGTCGCTATTAAACTGAAATAATATGGCACCAGTATGAACTATTCACTAAAGTCTTCATAATTTTTTGAAATTTTGGGGTCAAACACAGATTCCACAGATTTTGGGTAATATATGTCAATAGTTTCAGAGTCCTGATGGAAAATGCATGACGAGAGGAAAACACTGGACTTAACCAGAACTAAGGTAAACCAGCTGATTTATATGAATAAATCACTTGCATTTCTATGAAACTTCAAAGCTGGATTAATCTGAATTCAAATGATGAAATAGGTACTCATACTCATGCTTTGCTCCTTTCCCAGGGCTCTATAAGGTACGTCATTCTAGACTCATAGGAGTGCAATCAGCCATGTTTCCAAAAACCGAAGATCCTTAAAGAGGAATTTCTTCACTTTGGTTTTGTATTATACAAGAAAGATAATCAATGTCTGACCAGTGATCGAGATGTGACTGCTATGACAAAGAATTTTCAGCTCTTCATATATAATCCTACACTTTTATGTATTGGGCTATTGTCTCTGCACTGCACTCCTATAACCTTGGCACCACAAAAGGGATTAATATGTATGATTTAATTTCCTGATCCAATGGGTGACTGCAGATGTCTATGAAGTATATGACAATTATATTGGGGCATGCTCTGCCTCTCCATTGCAATAAGGGTTCCTGAAAGGTGGGGGTTGGAAGCCCCACCACCCTTTCTTGATATCATAAAAGCAATGTATCAAGTGGAGTGATATGTCCATCATGTCTAATTGATATTATTACATGTACACATATTAACACATAATTTAAATATTCACACATTTTATTAGTTTCTTGGAATGGAGTTAATATACTCAAAATGGAATACTGTTCACCTCAGAATATGAAATGTGAGAAAAAATTGCATTGAAAGTTTTTGTAATTAGGACTAAGTACTTATCCAATAAGGACAAATGGCATGCCCTTCATTAATTAATTACTTGTTAATGTTAATCAATCTATGAACAGCATGAATTGTGCTCCTGTTTTGTAATGAATGTCATCAAAAACGGCAAACATAACTTTATTAAATAATTCAAATTCAAAATCCTATATTTGTGTTTGGAACAGGTCATGTTTTAATTATACATTGAAAGGTAAGTATATCCTAAACTTTTCCAATTTACCACATCACAACGTGTGATAAATACTAATAAGTATATTTTGGGACTATGTACACACATAAATTAATATTCTGTTGCCATTTTTAATCTGCACTGAGGGAAGGGGTAAGGAAGGTGTGCTGAGCACAAATCCAACTATCACTCCTGTACATATATGCCTTTAGACTGTCCAAACAGAGTGACTAGACTTTTGTTAAAAATGTGGTGTATCAAAAAAGTACTTCAATGAACTAAAGCCATACATATCCCACACAACACTGTAAATATGGAATTTTTTCCCCACATAGTACCAAAGCTCTTTCCATACAAATGTGCGGATATTAGACAATAAATGTCAAAGATGCCCTCTTTAGGCCCCACAGACTGCACATTTGTGATTACATAGTGTGTTATTCCACCTGTTTTCCTCCCGGAAATCCTCATTGTTCAAGAGAATATGTAGAACATAGCCAAACAACACTGCAATTAGTGTCACATGAATTCTAGAGTCAGAAAGAAATCTACCATTTCAATTACCTGGGCATCAGCCCTTTTTTCTCAAACCTGCTTAGTAAGTAAAGAACCTTTAAGTGGCAATGATTGAATAGGCTGGCTAACAGTCACCAATAAGTTGGCCATATGGTTTTACAGTGCTATGAACGACTTGATCTGTGCTGCAAGCCTTCAAATATTATCAATGGCACCAAAACTTAAAAAAAAAACTGAATTTCAATTAGTAGCACTTACCACTCTAATGCAGGGGTCTAGACTCTTTCAATAGATAGTCCTCAAAGTTTAATTATTTGCACTCTGACAATCATTACCATAATCTATATCAGGCAGAAATATTTGCTTGCAATAGCAAGTTTTACTGTGAAATTGACCCTGAAACTCACCTCTTCACAACTTCCTTCTTTCTATAAGATTATTCATTCTCATTGAGTCAGAATAATTTAATGAGGTACCAGTGAATAAATTCATCTTCTCAAACTAAATATTTTTTAGTTTAACTCATCAGTACTATTCTAATAATAATTTCAGTCCTTGGTCAGACAATGCACAGTAAGCATATCTTTTTTTTGTACACTGTTTGATATTTTGCTAACACAGTAAGTCCTATTCACAACTCCACTGATTCAGTTTTCTGTCTCATAATGTTTCTGTAAGCAAGCAATCCTGGCTTTCCTTTGAGCAATCCAAGCCTTTTTAAGCTTTCATCATTTTAATATATCCTGGCGAAAGTGAAAAGAACCTGAATTGTAAGATTTTTTTAATATTGGTGCCTGCTAATTTAATTTGTTGGTACACGATTCACAAATGGAAATCTTTCATACCTCCACTCAGGGAAGTGACTCCTTCAGAGCTATACATACATGAGCTTCTATTTGAAGTGCATAAAAAGGGAATTGCCTAGATTCCCACCACACTTGATGTGAACTGAAACACATTCTACTAGCGGGCATGTGAATAATGTGGGAGTGAGTAATTTTCAAACCATAAACAAACCATTTAGACCCTTCATAGTTATCACAATTATCAATACATACACTACCAGTGATGCTAGATAATGCATCCACTATGGTCATATCTCTCTAAAATGCTACTTAAGAATCACATCGAAGTTATTCCTGATACACTCAATTCCAAAACTGTTATGTATTCCTCCATTGATTAATACAGATGTTAGGCACATATTTTTTCCAGTTAGACCTCATACCATTGTGATACTAGTGATATGCAACACAACTGAGAATAGAAGACAGAACTTTGATAAACAATTAGTACTGAAAGAGTTTACCCAGAGGGGTACTTTTGAGCTGCAGTGAGTCAAATACAACTGAAGTATGATTTTAAAGGAAAGAACTCAAAGTGGGCTTCACAGAGTATACCAGGTATAGAGGCAGCTGGTACCAGGAGATGGAACTGGTGACTGGGAGATCCTCGTCTCAATAATGGTCAACTCAAACACCTTCTCAGCAGAGAAGTTATACAAGCAAGTGTACATGATGCATACACAGGATCAAATGGCCAGTAAAAAGAGGGGAGAGTTGAAGAGCAATGCCCCTCCTCCCAAGCCTCAGCTTCAGTCCTGGTTTTCCTCTCTGCCTCTGGGAAAGGACTGGCAACAACACCAATGCAAACAATGCCCATGGTGCCAAGGCATAACTCAAGGATGACTACTACCTTGATTGAGAATTCAGGGGAAAATGACGACTCAAAATATTCCACACACAGGCTTGTTCATATTTTGCATAGAAAGATCGATTCTCCTCACACTTAGTCACATGGAGTGGTTCAGTGCCTAGTGAGTTATGTTCTCAAGGGATGAGGGAATGTCTCAAATACAAACACACAAAGGGGTCAAGGGCTGATGTTACAAGGGTCAAGGGACCACTTGCCCCCATGTGCAATGAGGAGGAGGCGTTAGTGGGGGCCACGAGTGGGGCAGGTGGGTGAGTTGACAGGAGGCAGGGGAGATGGTGTTGTGGCATGCGTACCTGTGGCCGTGGAGACGGGTTCGCCTTTGTCCATGTGGCCCAAGTCGTCTGAAAACAAGAGAAGGACACAGAGTGTGGGGAGAGAGTGGACGGATGGGAAGGGAGGACCCTTCCCCTCCCCCACACCCGACGACTGCCCTGCGCACGCAAGGAATTTGGCATGTTGCGCAGGGGAGAGTGCTGGAGGGGGTGTGAACCCACCCGTCAAGAGTCCCTCCCCCAACCAGAAGAAAGAGCAAAACTCTCACGCTGCCTCTCGAAATCCTTCTGCCGGCACGCACGCAACTTGACAACTAAAGGCAAAGACACATCAGCAACAACAAACAAAGAGAGCAAACAAAATGCACATCAATCACAAATCTTTGTTGGAACACACCCACTTTCTTCAAGGGGCAAAGATGGAGATAGTGCATTGCTTAATTGTTGTGATTGATCCAGAGAAGATATTTCAACTGCAAATTATTTGCTTTGAAACACTCCCCTTTATCATTCCTGGTCTAAGTTGGTCATTAGGGAGAGACATATGACCACAGCTCCCTCGACCCACGTTAACTCAAGAACTCAAAGCCTTCAAAGTGACCAACATGCAAATTATCTTTACTGTAGTGCTTTGCTAACACCTTGGGAGTGATTGCAATTGAAAAACTGCCCCGAGGTGACAGCACATAGGGATCATACAAAACAGTGCTCAAACTGACCAAAGTGAAAACATTTACATTCATTGCTCTGATGACGCATGCAGCAGATGAAAACAGGTCATAGTGGTCACGGATGCATCCCTAACACCATCTTATCATTCGGTAGGAGTAATGGCACACACAGTGAAGGGGAAACGGAATTTAGTTTGTTCTACAAAATGAGCCGCAAGGGTCAGCAATTAGATTTATCAAAACTGCTGTTATAGTATAACACCAAGTGTCTCCGCACTAACTTGCAAATAAGGTTGGGAAATGTTAAGGAGAGAAGGATATGGTCTAGGATAGAACTTATGCAAAAATTTAAGGTTGTTATTTACAGCCTGAATAATGAATATTCAAGCTATGCTTCAATTGGAGGAAATATGAGTGAAAAATATGAGTAGCAGATGAAATGGCCCCTGGATTCAACAAGAAGGCTGACTGCATGCTGCAAGAATTCTTTCACAAATGACCAGGATAAAAGGGCAGTATAATATGGAGTGACACTTAGAAAAGGATAGCTATCTTTTAGCGCTTGATCAACTGGTTCGCAACAGGAGGTTGATTATGTACTGTGTGTGGTCTAGTAAAAATCAATCCTGAACAACTAATTCATACATTAGTATTATATCATGTAGAAAATTAATGCTTTTAAAATTAACAGTAATTCCTTCTATTTCATTTGCATTAAAAAAAAACTGGAACTCTTTAATAGTATATAAGCCAGGTGTATGACAAAATTTTGCAATTCAATGTGAAAACACAAATAATGCAAATTTTTCATTAATACTGTTTTAGGTCTCACAGATGATGCTCTTTGAGCCTCGGCAAATATTCAGTGAATGCATGTAATTATTCATGATTTAGCTTCTTGGCACTCACTCTATGAAAATATGCATATTACTTTATTCCATTTACATCCCACTTTTTTATAATTCTTTCTTCATTGGTTAGGTAATGGATTCTAATTACGCATTTTATTTCAAATCCTTTATCCACGTAAAATCCTCCTGCTTTTCACAAAATAAAAATAGAAGAAATTTCAAAAGTTTTAAGCCAAAATAGTCTCTTGCCATAACCAACTTTTGTGTTGTTTATACACCTTATAGGCTCTAATAATCCTCATAAATGTTTACCTACTCCCTCTTATTTTTACCACAGCATTTTTGAAATTCAACCCAGGAAACCTTAATTTGAAGTTGTATCCTTTCAAGGAATTTTTGATATGGTCAACACCCTCCAAAAGGTCAAATTTCCCCATCAATTGTTTAAGTTTTTTTTAATGAAATCATGTGTTTCACCATGTGGGAATGTGTCTCACGCCCATTATTTCTCATTAAATGTGAAAACTGTTCATCTTATGGCATAAACATATTGATCCAACAGAGGAAGTTATTATATATATTCTTGGATGGGATACCAGCCCCCTTCTGATATTTCGATAATGCTCACAGAATGATGTTTTGTCACATACACTAAGTGGCTCAAGATAGAATCAGCATAACAGTAGTGCATGTTAGGGCTTATTTTTCACAGTTTCATTATTTAACAAATGAGTATTATCATTGGTCAAATGTGACATTTAGTTTTCCTTGGAAATTGACTGTGGGCTTTTGGCGAAGTTTATTGCCGCTTGTTTGCGATGAGATGAACAGAGAATAAAGGAAAGTTTAAGAAGACAGCACACCAACATTTACTAATGTCATGTTGCACAAAAGCTCAGAATTCAACCCCTCTCCATCCATCCAAATTCAGTAATACAAGGATAATTTGATGAAAAAGATGGAAGATGAAAATCCAGAAAAGATGGAAATCTGATAGAGCCAAATCAGGTGAACAACGTGGGTGTGGCAACAATTTGTATCTTAGTTCACATATTTTCACCATGGCAATGACACTTGTGTGAGCGTGCATTGTCTTGATGAAAGATGACTTTCTTCCTGGCCTTTTTTCATATATCGTTTGCTGTAGTTGGTCCAGGAGGTTAGTGTAGTATTTTCCAGTAATTGTTTGACCAGAGGGAAGATAATATAGCAGCAGAATCCCTTTTGCATCCCAGGAAACTGAAGTCATCACCTTTCCAGCTGACCATATTTGCCTTTGCTTTCCTTGGTGGTGGAGAATCAACATGTTTCCACTGCTTCGACTGCTATTTTGCCTATGGGGTACAGAAGTGGACCCAAGTTTCCAGGATCCTTGGTTTCATCTGAGGTCACAAATTAGCACAGAAAATCTTGTTAGTTGCTCTTAAAATGAGTCAAACATTGTTTGGCAATTTCCAGTCTGATGAGTTTAAGATCCTGGGTCAAGAGTCATGGCACCCATCAAGAAGATAATTTTCTCATATCTAATTCCATGGTTAAAGTGTGATACACTCTTTCAGATGACATCCCTAAAGCTTCAGCATTTTCCTGCACTTTCAGTTGCTGATCTTCCATGACCATTTTATACACTTTTGCAATAATTTCTTGGATAGTGGCACATTTTTGGCAGACCACTACACAGATCATCATCTAAGCTGTCCCGACAAAACTTGACCTCATTTGTTCACTTGGCAACAGTTGGTTACAAAGGAGCAGGGTCCCCCAGAGTGTTCTGAAAGTCAGTAGGAATTTCCTTTGCTTTCATACCTTACATTATGAAGTATTTAATGACTGCTCAAATCTCAAATTGTTCCATCTTCAAAAATCACTGGACAGGAACAACAACAAGGAGGCTTCCGCACAACAGTTCTCTTCCCAGAGCCCTGGTACATTACGTGTTTACTCATAAATGATTACCTATTATTATGTGGGAAACTCACGCTAGGGCTGACATATGGTGGTGATACCGAGAACCTTTCAAACTACCATCATACCATGAATTCGGTGATTTTTCAGATTGGAGTTAAATTCTTTATTGTGCATCTTTTCAGAAGTTTATTCAACCTACACTGATTCATAGAAGTTTAAAATAACTTGGACATGAATAAAACCTGAGATCCACACTGTATCCACTACAATGCTTGCCGCAGAAATTTGTGGCAGGGAACTGTGCGGGGAGGGGATGGACCAAAATTGAATTTAAAGAGGAGAGGAGGGGGAAGAGAAGGGGACTGGGAATGCATGTGTGGACAGAGGGAAAACAAACTATTTTCTTAAATTTATGCTCTGCTGTGCTGTAATTATTTGCCCAGGGGCCAATCACCCAACTTCCCAAAGCTCTTTGATTGGCAGTGGCTAGATAAGATCGCCAAAACAATTTCTCCATGCCGAATGACCTCCCTCCCATATTTAAAAGGGTTTTGAAAGGACCCTCAAGCTTGCTTCTCCATATTACCTACCATATCTACCAAGATTTTGTCAAGACGCACACAAACTCCCTCCTTCCCCACAGGCCTTAAAAGAAAGCCCCCACCTCAATTGGTGATACTCAAACTGAGTGACCATCTCTACTCGAGTGGACAAAACCAGTTTGTTGGGAGGCCATAGATTGACTCGTCAGAGTGAAATGATTTTTCCCACATGGAGCACAGATTGTATAGTTGGACCAAGTGCATCCAATGACCGAATGGAAAGACATGAGAAACACTCCTCGTCATGCTCCTCTCCAAATTGCTGGAGTAGGTAGCAGTTGAACACTGCCAAAAGACTGAACACATTCCACAATTGATGGAATAAGAAAAGCCAGAACTTGGAAGCTTGTCTCCCATTAGCAACCGGGGAACATTCGAGGAGAAAAATTTTAGGGAGGTATATTTTACTGTTCATTCATTAATATCAATCAATCAATAATCATTTCATTCTTTAACTGATTAGCATTAAGAATAACTCTGGAATAATAATTCTGCATGTTACAGTAAACAAAATATTTCAAGTTGTGTTGGTTGGAATCAGTGGCATTAAGGACTTGGTATTAATCAAAAGTGGAAACAGCATCTGACAATGGGACTGAGGGTTAAGTAGCTCATATATGAGCTCATAAGTAGGCACTCTTTCATCAAGTATCTTAACCTGCTAATTAGAATGTAACCTGACTTGTTTTGGGAGATTATAATGGAAAACTGGTATCTTAAATGCCATAAAATAGTTCTTTAGAAGATAGATATCTAATTTTTTCTCACGCCCAAAGAAGATTTCAGAGCCAGTAGAAGGCGCAAGAAGAACACATTATGCCGAAGTTGAAATCAAATATGTAGTTATAACTTGCTCACTCACTCCAAACATCTAGTGCTATTCCTAGGAGCAAGGAAAGACTTATGCGACAAGAATAAAACAAACCCAGCCCTATTACCATGTGGAATCACACAGATCAACCCAAGATCCTTGTACCCAAGGCATTGCCATGGAGAAACACATCAGTGGAAATGGGAAGGGGGTCACAGGAATGTTCATGAGTGGGAAGCATGAATGGTTTTAGCCATATTGTAAAAATATGCACAATGCCCACTCAAAAACCCCTTTGCACAACAAAATTACGAGGGCAAGAAAGATGGTGCCACCTTAAAGGAGAGAGAGCAAACATCCATGAGTTCAATGAGGAAATGGAGGCCACTCTGAAACAAACAACACAGACATGCAAAGTGCAAGATGGGGTGACCAAAAAACTCAAGTAACTCAGAAAATAAAATAAGAAGGGGTCTTGTTCTTTCCAGCCTGAGAAAATGGCTCAAATAGGCATAACAGACACACACTGAACGGGAAACCCTTCAAGTGCATATCTGGAATCTCAAAAAACAAATAAAGCACATCCATTCTGAATAATTGCATGCTTACATGATATATATACCACATGGTGAATGTCACCGCCAAAAAGTAGTGAGCATCAGAAAAGTGAATGGCCGTGAACTCTGGAGCCAATCACTTTTCCAACACACAAAACAAGGCTGGTTGGAAGCTGATGACAACTCGTGATCGGAAGGGAATCCAAAACAAACAAAGCGCGCCCAAGTGACGAGTGGATGGGCAGCAAAGGCAAGAGACAGGGAGAGAGCAGTGGGAATGCTAGCCTTAATTAGGAGTCAACTCTTGAGACCAATTATGCAAGAAGAAACAAAACAGAAAATAAGAGAGTGACAATCAAAAGACTTGGTAAATAATAAACCAAAAAACAAACAACTGGGGATGATTTCAATGAGAAAAGCCATGCACAGAGTTGCCTTGATAGATGTGAAACCATGACTTGATGGTATGCATACACATAGTGGAAATAATAAAAAATATTTGCAATTCCGAGGCAACATATGGCATGCTTTATTGAATGCCAAACATTTTCATACACACTGAATACAATTAGTACAAACACAAATTCATAAACATTTTAAATTAATGATTGGAATAAAAAAATGGTTAAATAAAGTCAACTGCTCCAATGTGTTATCAGCAAATATTCACTTTACCCTGAAAAATAGTTTGTATTTCTATAAATGGTTTAATTTAGATCATGCACTTACATATGTTGTCATGTCCATTGCTTTTACACCAATGAACACCACTTCAGGTCCATTTAAAAATACAGTGCAAGTATTTTGAAAATAGAGATTAGGACTTGTTTCTCAGATTATGGGTGTGGAATGAGTGGCTCAGTTCTTGAAAGAACAAAATATTGCATCAAAATATAGCTGTATCAATAGACAGTGCTACGTGATGAGATCCATTGTAATGGTGTCACACAGTAAGTAGAGCCAACAGCCATTCAAGGCAAAGCTAGACATTAATTACAGTACAAATCAATAATGGAAGAATTAATAAAATGTAGCTGAAATCAATTTCTTGAGTGTATAGTTCCACCATGTGCTACAGTCAATAAAAAAAAGATTTAATTCCAACACAAATCTACTTTATACCGTTTAAAAAAGTCTTGGTTAAAACAACAAAGGAAGTAGGAATGGAACAAAAAACATTGACATTCAAACAGAAAGCAATAGCTGTAGCTATACAAAAATACAACATATACAATCAACTAAAACCACGTAACAATCACAATATGAGGATTATCATACAATCAACTGGAAATGACTTCTTTGACAACAACATAAAAGAATTTGCATAGTACTTCAGGATGCCATATATGTACACAAGGAAATATTATTTTTAATCCAAACAATAAACTTATATTAGATAAAAGAGAAAGTGTGAGAGTGATAAAATACTCAGAGAGAGAAAGAGCAATCCTAGCAAAAGATTTCAATCATAATTGGGTTCCTCAGTCATGGCAAACTTAGGCCTTAGGAGAGAGTTAAAGACAGTGGAATTCCATCATGTCCTAATTCTTTCCGACATGTTCACAGTAGTATCTCAATGCTTCCACTTAATTCACCCAGGGTGTGGGGAGGGTGGGGGGAGCACTAAGGAAATTGGACTGATCAATCTCACCAATGCCACTTGGTGTGGTGGGACTTTGGAAATTTGACAAGAGACAACACTGCCTGTGATTCATGCTCCAGCCATGAATGGCATCCAGATATGGTGAAGATGGACAGCCAGAGCTTCAGGAAATGGCATGCCCATTGCATGGACCATGTCATGGGTCCATCATTAGCTGGCACATAATATCTTATCACAGCATTCACCAAACAAAGACATTACTATTATGCACAAAAACACGGTGAAGGAAACTCTCATCCAAAGATAATTCACAAAATTTACAAATGAAAGTGTCGATCGGAAAGATTCCATCTCATCACCAAAACTAGGATGACTGGCGAGTATTGACAAATTCTCTCATTCTCTCATAACTCAGCAAAATATACGGCCATACTTCTTTCTCGCATGAAAAGAACTTAACACTGACATTCAGTGTCACTTGCCAATGTTTACCATGCAGATCAAGGTGATGTTTTTTTTATTCAGTACACTCAACTTAATTGTGCTGATCACAAAAGTGGTTCATGCAGTGGAAATCCCTTCCATGAAGCAAACAGAAATCATAAAACAGAATATCCAAAAACTAGAAGGAAGGATTTGCATTGACAAAAAGTAACTACACCTATTTGAAAAAATCTTCTTTTGAAACAATCAAATACCACTGAAACCACTTCAAGTGTCACAGAACACCAAATTTATATTGATGATGTTTGCACTTTCCCCTTCACTTTCACTAAATAAGCCTCAAACACTATTTAATGAAATTACAAATTCATGTTATACATGTTTTGAAAATTTAATTTTTTCAAATACTAAAACATTAATTATATATGAGAATAACAGACTTATTTAGTTTATTTAATAGCAATTCAAAGACAAGATTATTCCTCCAATAATTTATGTCAAGAGCAAACTGTAGTAAATAAAAACAAAATAACTTCACGAAATGTTATTGACACACAACTTGTTTTTGATGGCAGGCTTAACACTTTTTAGGGAACTCTTACCCATTCCCCGTGAGTCACCAAGAAAATATTGCAGCAATTTTCCTATATGATATGATGGAAACTATTTGAAATAAGTGTCCTGTGTTATCATCATGTCTTGTTGATGTACAATTATTTGCAAACTATTTGGGAGAAACTGCTTTGTTAGACAGAGGCTTTCATTAATGTGCAATTCTCACCAGGGAAAATTTTCTCAATATTGCCCAACAGACAACAGCTATGTTTGAATTTAGCTTTGGGAATTAGTGCCATATGAATACACTCCACTGACCACCACAGTGATAGGTGGTATTCCTTTCCCTCTCCACAACTGATGCTGCAATCAATGCACACAACAGTTTCCCTTCATAGCTGACAATTAAAAGTTGGGCACACAAATGTACAATGTTTTGGGCATCATACAACTGTTTTTTTTGTGTTATACATTTACATTTAGTGAATGATTTGAGCATTGTTTATTTGACCACAAATTAACTATTACTGTTTATATGTGCACACCACAAGTGGCTGATTGATGAGTACAACCAGCTTGTTGAGCCCTTGGCCACATCCCTTCCCTTCTCTCCCTTGGCACAGAGTCTGACTTCCATCCACATGCATCCCCCCATCAGTGGGAGGCCAAGAACCACACCTCAGGCCGCTTGGCCCCGAGGGAGATGAGATTTCCACCCACTCCCTCCACCTGACCAACTCAACAGTGCACCAGCATCAACCACACCTCCAACCACAACCGCACCTGATGGAATTCACATGACTCCACCAATGACAGCCGAGTCATCAAACCCTGTTACACAGCCATCATGGTCTGCAATTAGAGTATTTCAACAGGCGTAGTTTTCTGAGCCTGCTATTCATTTTCCCAGTCTATTATTAGAATTTCAAACTATTCAAAAATATAGTTCAACATTGCTCAAATACTCTTATAGTAATATTTGTCCGGTTGCAATTTATGTTAATGTTATTAACAAGTATCCTGAGCCTCCACAGCCTTAATATTTCTTTGTTAGTCACGTTATATTTCAAATTCATTAAATTAACCTTCATGTCATGTGTTAACAGTAAGAGCAAATAGGAATGAAATATAATATAACCACACCATACTATCCTTTGCATCAGCACAAATAAGCATGCTGCAAAACATCATGCATACTAATTTTTTACAGTTCTCATTTTATTCAATATTTCACTCAGATTTTTGGCCAAAGAGCACATATGGCCATTTTGTAACAATTCACCATCAAATTGAAATTTAGGAGGTTCCAAGAATTTTTTGTAAGTAATGAAAACTCTTTTAAGAATTGAAAACTACCAATTGACACATTCAATTTCATGGGGCAAGCACCACTGAATACAAGAGAAATAAATTCATTAGTGGTCAAAATACAGCTGACCAGTCTCAATGATATTAATTAATTTTAGAAATATAAAAGTCATTCAACCAAAAGGTTCCTGGAAAATGTCAGTGGCAATCTTCCTGCTTTAATTAAATCAACTCCTAGTTTGATGCAAATATCATGTGTGTCACAACAAAATATAATATTAAATATGATAATTAGCAAAAACAAATATTTTCAAGTTTATCTATATTATATGAGAAAATTACAGGAACATTTTGATTACCCTCACATGCACCTACTACAAGGTTGTACATCATAATATATTAGCTTTATTTGCCTGACTGCTCATGACATTATCCGACTTAAATCTATTTGTTTATGAGCAACACTTTAAGCTATGGATGAAAAAAGCATCATTGCAAAAATATTTTCCCAGAATTTTCGGTATGAACAATGACTAAGCTTCCTTCTGAACTAATTTGGTGACATTTGGCATTTGAGCATTATTTTACAACGGAAGGCAGCAACACACTGAGCTGTTCTGTCCCACTTCCCCTCCATCTCTCAGCATATCCGTTAGCAAGAGCTGAAGTCACTAGTCCCTGGGACACCCATGCAAGGAAGCACTTTGGAACAACTTCCTTCAGAGCATTGCTCTTCACTTGCTTTGCCATGTTCAGAGTGGCAACATGCACCTCTTGCCTCATTCCAGAAAAACTCACACATTCCACACAAATATTGCAGAGCCCTAGTTTTTTCTACTATTTCCTTTCTACCTAGAACTAGCTGCTATTTCAGAAGAAATAGGTGACTTTACTACCAGCAAATAGGTATCCTCTTTTTAGGTGAAATTCAGAATGCACTGCCTATCTTTGAGAGGACAGATGATATTATCTACTCTCATGCAAAAACTACTTCACTGATTCAGCTGATGTTTGGCACAGAAACAGGTGGGGGTCTCACCTCAACAATCAAATTAAAATAGAAGAGTTAGGGGCAGGAAAAAGAAGGGTATGGACCAATATGCACCACAATGCCATTTTTGACGTCATTATGAACTTATTTGGGTTGAAATTAGTATTTTATGAGGAATCCTTACTGTATGGATTACTTCTAACACAGAAACCTAAATAGGGTTCTGCTCCCAACAGAACTGTTAGTTAGAAATTTCACTCTAAGAACTAACACTTTGCAATGAAGGGGAAAGAGTTTGATTTTCAAGGAGCAATGATTTCAGTAAGGGGAGGGTGTTTAAAATTGCCATGGGTGAGTGGGAGAAGAGGTTCAGCTCTCTTCTGGAATCTGCAAGTGTACACCCATAATAATTTAAGGCTAATGCATTAACTTCCCTAACCGCTAAATACTACATACTTTTGGTTATCTAGGGGAACACAGGAATCATTTTATGTTCCTCAACTATCTTTATAAACTAATTGAGAAGTTTCCAATCTACCACATTTTTTTATGAAACTTCCCAGGGAGTTATGAATGTGAATCATGATGCTAAGGCAAGTCCAGAAAAAAATCAAGTACCATTAAGAAAAAAATTTGCCATAAATTTGAACTTTGTAAAGATCTTTTAGACCACACTGTTTCGATCCATTATCCCAAGGAAATTTATTGCAAGAACTGGTGGTACAGATCTGATGTAGGGCAGAAAACTGAGAAAATAAATATTTATTTTTTGCCATTATTCTAAAATAGTCTCCTCAGCACTTCTACTACCTAGCCTACTTCTGAATGTTGCCAATGAGAAAAGAAATGGTACACTCAATCAAAAACCTGTACACTCAAGAGATGCATGGTTTTGGTTGTTTAAGTACCGTGGGACATAACTGATATTAATTTGTAAAGGCGTCACCTGGAAGTGTTTCCAATCACATTCCCAACCTCCACCGGGATCTCTATATGTAATGTGTGTGCACATTTTATTCAGTTCTATTAAACTTCACTGTTGATTTTTATGTGTAATGGTGAGAACAGCAAGTATTCAATTAGCAGTAATTTTATGGACCCTACCATTTTTTGAACTGTGAATGGAATGAATGATTGGAATACAGGTAGTTATTAGGAGAGGGGACTGATAGCTGAACTGTGAATGGAATGAATGATTGGAAAAGGGGTAGTTATTAGGAGAGGGAACTGACAACCCTCCACTGGGATCTCCATTTGCACGTCTAGGGATAGGAGGGGGTAGTTTGGAAGAGGTAGGGTGAGGATGAAGGAATGAGGGAATAAGGTTGGAGAGAAAAAACTGCATCAGAATAAGCCTATTCTTAATATAAAAATACCAAAGGGTCCAGTTAGTTTAACATCCCATCTGATTGATGGTGACCCATGGCGGGATTGGGATATCTGAAAAATTATGCTTCCACCAGTATTTGATATTTCCACAATAGCCTAGAACTCGTATTTGTGTTACCCACCATTTTCAATTATACAGGTACCTGTATGCTGGTACCTTGTCTTCAATGGCCATCAGTAATCAGTGCACTATTGCAGAACCTACTAAAACCTAATAAAAAGAGATTAACTTTTTTTTAATTAACTACTTAACTACTAAATTAACTTACTTTAATTTCCTACTAAAATCTAATGGAGCCAGATTTTAAATTTTCTTCATTTAATTATTATTTAATTAGGGTGACTATGAATTATCAACTTCATAATCCACAGTCTCACTCATAATCAAGTTTATAAGAAAATGGGAATTTTGCATCCTCTTCATCACAAATTTGGTTATATTAATACAAAATTATGACAGGATGCAGTTCAAAAAATTCTAAAGGCAGCCAGAGTGAGGGTGGGGTAGGAATGAGGCAGGCCAAGTGTTGGCTTCAAGCAATCCGTCCCATAGGTCTGGAGATTCTTAGCAAATACACATATTTCAATTTCATTGCTAACTCTCAGAATTTGAATACCCCTCTCTGCTAATATCATAAACTTTGATTCAATTAATTGGCCCCTACCAGTTATGTAGGGACCAGAAAAAAGGGCCATCATATGTCATGTCTGTGTGATCATCATTGGATTTGTGCTATCAGCTCATGCAGTTACTTACATTAGGAACACTAATGCAGTACATACAACATGAAAATGCCAGATTTAAATGTAAGCCTCACTATTCAAACGAATTTCACATTGATCCAAAAACAGCACTTTTTGGCCTTACCATCGGACTATTAACAATGATATACATAACAATAGACCTAACTATAAATACCTGAGCCCTAAAGGGAAGAAAACCCACCCAGGTTGGAATCAAACCCCCGACCTTTGGGTTGGCAAACAAGGACGTAACCCCACCACCACCACGGCCTTATCTTATTAAAAGTTGCCATTACACAGGGTGCAGCAACATAACTTCCTTTTTTTTCAAATGTAAAATGCTTTCAAAACTTTCAAGCTGTTGCTGCACCCTGCATTATTCAAGGAAGCCAATTCAGTACACACTGGCTGCACTATAGTTTCTAAATGTCTATCGGCATGTCAAGAATTAGGGAAAGGCAAATATGTTAAGTTGGGATTCATAGGTGCGAAATCCACATATCAGGGTAATAAGGGGGGCTAGTTCCTTTCCCTGTTCCACCTATGGTTTCCCAGAAAGACCTGGTACCTAAAAGAGCATACAGCTTGGGTGAAGCCGGAGGATCACAATAGAGCGGTGGCAAATGTATTGGCTTCTCACTGAGAGGGCCCGGGTTCAAAACTTGGAGACAACAGATATTTTTCAGTGGTATCCTGATCCCTACATGAGGTGCTTTGTGGAGAGCACTTTGAGTGAGTATGCCATCTGTTGGATGGGACGTTAAACTGTGGACCCTTGGTGCCTTTTGACAAGAGTAGGCTAATACAGATGCCGAATTTCTCTCCACCCTTTATCCTTTCCCACCCATCCCTAATGGTGCAAATGATCTCAGCTGTTGGTCACCTCCCCTAATAAGTGCCACTACAACTAATTTGGTTGAAGCTGAGGGTGCCCAGAGGTATCAACCAGAATTTAACCTGGGCCCTCCAGTCAGTAGTCAAATACTCTACTCTGACTCAGAGTACCACACCCCCATGAAGATGTCGTAAATAAATTAGACTATATACAAAGCATTCCTCTCCTAATTGAAACCAAAATCTTTTACCTCAACTTTCATCAAGATTATTACGAGGGATAAAGATTTAAAAATGGTTGCTTATTTATTGAAAACTTGAGAGCAGAAAGCATGGAGGGGAGGAACCGAATTATATCTCTTCAGGTAACACTGCTCATGTAGACTAGTTCCCTCCGCATTCATGTAGTCAAGGTCTTGAGGCCTGATTGAGCCAATACTCTATTATTGCTTCTGTTGAAGTAGTTTATGTACAGGTATGATCAAAGTGAACACCATGTCTTGATAAGACTATTTATACAAGGTTCAAAGCAGACCAACTACCATAACGTGGCAATAATTCATATTATACACATTAGCAAAACCAGATTACATAACTGAAAAACCATTTCCGAGATAACGTAGAAAGAAATAAAAATACTACGTACTAATTTTCCAGATTATTTATATAACATTTATAAATAGTTTGTGAAGTTTGCACATAGTATTGTTATTTCTCACCACAATTAGATGGAAGAATCTTCTACAGTCAACCTTTTTCAGACGTTTGACACAATCCCCAATAAATAATAAATTAATCCCAGATAATTTTGACCCCTGGTTAGATAGACAATTAGTCTAGTGCACCTTTTCGATTGAGGCATGGTCAAAGCTACACCCTATTGTCATTTTCTTCAATAACTTTCAAATCTTTTGACCAATTCGACTACATACACATTAATTCCTTTCTCCATACTCTTTTATCAGTTGAAAAGGGATGTATTTTTTAGAGTCATCTGGGCTCACAGTAATCCAAAATCAAACCTCAGACCTAAAATATGCAGAACTAAATTTAGTTTTGATAATCACCAGGGTGCTAGCTTCTTACTACTTAGCCTTAAACTGAAATGTCATACACAGTTGAAAGCAGAGCAGTAGACTGCTCTGGACCATGGCCGTTTCAATGAGAATTCATTGAGATCATATGTCAGAAATATTTTCCCACCAAATTTAAGAAATGCTCTCCATTTTTGGCATAGCATACCCCTAATTACAGCTCAAATTTAGAATTTGATAACTAAAGATTGCTATACTTTCTCTGAGCGATGGTAAGTTTAACTACACTGGACATCCATTTACATGGATTTTTTTCTAGTCTACAAAAAGAACTTCAATTGGTATGAGAGGTCTGATCTCTCAAGAGTAGTCTACGAATTATTTTATATTTACCAAAATACCTTTCAAACGCCATCAAAATTCAGACGAGAGGTCACCTAGTACAGTTATTGTCTGGTATTTCAATTTTTTTATGAAAAAATCATGAAAACATTAACCATCAAACAAACATCAAAACC
This sequence comes from Hetaerina titia, assembly GCA_037158775.1. Classification (NCBI taxonomy): domain Eukaryota; kingdom Metazoa; phylum Arthropoda; class Insecta; order Odonata; family Calopterygidae; genus Hetaerina; species Hetaerina titia. Next base: position 99,226,391 of record CM073772.1, on the reverse strand, counting down.
ATTCAAGTTCTTGTCTTGGAGTTTAGCTGAGAAGCAAACTTCCAGAAGCACAGGAATGCCCATGCTATGGAGATGCCCCTAAAAATAGACACAAGAACACAATGGCTTAGTTTTCACTGCATCCTAGGAAGGGCAAACCTTTGGCAGTTTCTGAGTATCATTAACTTCCCCAAAATAAATCACAAAATGTTTAACATAATTGTGTTTCTTATGGCTAAAAAATGTATCATGCATACTATTTTACAAGACAACAAGAAATGAATGAACACAAGGCATTCAAGGTCTGTGATTTGCACGGACTTTCAATCATTCCTGCTACAATTACTATAGCTCTACAGATTATTGTGTTACCAATAATTAGTGTGATTACACATTATTATCAACAATATGAACATGAATATTTTCAACACCTAAAAATACCCAATAAAAGTTTTTCAATTATGACAGTTGAATGTATTCAAACTTCTCGATAAACTCCATGATTGTGAATGCCCCATAATAAGTGATTTATAAATCGCTATATCAGACTCTCGACCAAGCAAAATACAGTCCAATCCGTCATTCTGTAATGACATGGAGCTGGGATTGATATGGCATTTGAACCTTCTCAACATGGATCAAGCGAAATGTCATTCATCTCTTCAAGTCTGCCTCTAGCCAGAATTGTAAGTTTTAATCAATGTTCGGCCCACGGATATAACACAATCAGAGCTGCAGATGATTTCAATTATGCTTGCCTCCAAACACATATGACACAAGGACTCGAATATCATAATAAATGACATTGCAACTAATACTTTCTAACTTTCATTGGCACTGGCAACAAGATGCACAACAGTACAATGTATCACAAAGCTGGAAATTCCAGCAGTTACTCCCTCCTTTGGGATATGTCGGCCAATGGATTGAAGATTGGTACCACAAAATTGTAAGACTGTAAGCACAAAACATGCTTAGGACATTGATTAAGTAAACCAAGAGAAACCTCTCAAGCATTTGTATTATCAACCAGGCCCTTTGCCTCAGCATCCAGGTGGGGGTGCACCATTCTCGTAAATGATTTTAAGAATGCCATTAATGGTAGACTTGTGGACATTAAATGTTTGCAAATACATATTAAATTAAAAATCTTTTTAAATAGATGGAAATATTACCACATAATAAATTTGGAAATAATATATTATACATAAAACCAGAAAAACTGATGTAAGTAATGACACAATTTAGGTACCCTACATATGCTTATTGCTATTTTTACTTTCAATAACTACACATTACCACTATTATGACAATGCTAATTATATGAATAGTTCTAAAAAAATGTAATTTGATTTCAAATTGACAATTTGCAGATAATTATATAAATGTTCAAAATTGTTCTTGAATGATAATTTCTATTCAGAATATGAGGATGTGTCCCCAATAATGTGTGCGGCAAAGTAGCCATTTTGGTAACATGATACAAAACTTTCAACACCAATCATTATTGCCCAATTGCTGATAACAGAAGAACGGACCATCATCCATTGGAGAATGATCATTCTGTTCTCATCCACGTAAGCTATCTAAGGCCTAGAATTTTGGAGATACGAATTTTGGAGATACCCTTCTAAAATTTTATACTTTACCATACAGGGATACCACAACTTATAACTGGCTCTGGTTTCTTAAAATTGTTTTCAATTATTTGTCATAAGAAACTAATAATTTGATTCTTTATGATAAAATGATTGATATTTTCCATGAGAAGCACAACAAACTGATGCTTATCTATTTTAAGATCTCTAGTGCATCAATTTTATAATGCAACAATTTCAGAGAGTAAAAATCATTCGCCTTGACCGGGATTCGAACCCGGATCCCTCGATATCCGGCCGAGTGCTTTAACCATTTAAGCTACCGAGACGTCCTCTTACACTCTGAAATCTGCATCAATTTTAGTTTAATAACTGACAGCTATGGAATCAATAATGCACATCATAAATACATGTAACCTTTTCCATCAAAGAAAATCATGTTCACTCATTCCCAATCATATTTTTATGTTGTGGTTGGCAGGTTGATGTAATTGCGCAACTGGAGCAAAGTTGACCAAATGTACAGTATGGAGGGGTGAGGCAGCCAAGAGTATGACATGTACATGTTTTAAGTTTACAAAATATGCATTTGTTTATCATGGACTTATGTTGGTGTACTGAGATAATATTAAAATCTGAACCCTTACAAATCTGCTTTGCATGGGCAGCATTGCATGACCAAATGTGTATGGTGGGTTGCCATTCTGCATGTCGTCAAAAATAAAACATTTGACCCATAATACCCAACTTATGTACGACACTACATACTTGTACAATGTACACATTTGAGGCAGCACACCATCTTGTTCCCATCTCTTTCTCTCCCTCTACATCTCCGGAAACAATGTCATTATCCACCCCATGGCAACTGTGCAAATGCCCACATTAGCCACATTCCTTGCAGAAATGACAATGCACATAACAGTTAACTCTGAATAATTTACAATACAAGTGAAAAACTATTGAGAATTTAGAGAAAGAAAAATTGAACGCAAAGGGGATCAAGCATATTTACAAATATATATTAGTCATTTCATTTTGAGGCATTGATATAATCAGTGAAATTGAAGACTTTTGTGAATACTATATATGTGAATTTGGTACACAGGGAAATGCTCATAAATTAGAATGCTACAAACACTTCTAAATAAATAAATATAATGATATATAGGTCAGTGTAAAGAAAATAAAATACAGTTACTAACACAAAGAAAAGTTACTGGCGCAAAGATCTACAAAACTACTGCTACCTACGCACAAGATACAGGATGCCTCATTTGGAAGCATAAATGACATGCATAGACAATAAATGACGAAGAATTTGATTTTGCCACACCCACTCTCCACAAAATATATGAAGCTGAGAATGAGAGACATCCATTGGCTGAGTGATTATCAAACCAAAGCTAAGGTATTAAATTAAAGTTATGGGGGAAAGATGAGTGAGGCAGATCACAGTCACCAATCCCACTCCAAGGCTGTCAAGACCGTAGTTGATTACTACCATGACACTTAGTGTCAACTAAGGCATGGCAATGCATTACGCCAACTTCTGGTTAAGTGCTATGTACTCTGCCATTAATGTTATAGTGCCAGTCCCAAAGGCTGGACTTCTGAACGCAAGGATTCATATAAAACTGGAGAGTGAGCATAGCTTTATTCTCTCCTTAGGATGGATGGCATATCATATACAAAGATAATATCGTTAAGTAATGTGGATGGTAGGCATTTCCAATTACAAGAACATTTCCCACAAACATAAAAGTTTAAAAAAGGACCAAGGAAAATTGGTTCACATCACAAACTACAGTATAATTGATAGAAAAGAAAAAACCTCGGAGAGGGCACACAAAGCAATGACATGTCTCTTCACTTTGCATGCAAGCCTTCCTTTGTTACGGTATACTGTTTCCTATAATGAAAACCTAGCTCTGTTTAGCTAGGATTCAATGGAAATATCCGGAAGAGGGGAGATGCATGTTTTCACACATGCCTCCTTTGATGCTACAATCCACGAAATGCAGGGGTTTGGTGGGATAGAGGGGAGGGGAGAGGAGAACGTCTCGCTGCATGTGCCTCTCATGACTTAAGCACATTGCCACTGCAATCTCACACAGCATGCGTTCAGGTGATTGTTCCTAACTTTGCGGCTGCTGTTCATATGAGGATGAATGACTTGAAATAAAAACCTATTCATGAACAAAACTGAAACACAAATAGGATCTTACACAAATAATTAGCTAAACAAAAACGTTTATTATGCATCATGCAAGTACAGTCTCCACATGTTCCGTGGAAATAAATCATATTTCACATTCATAACATGTAAACATTCACAAGAAATAAGTCAAGTGGTTCACATTAAAGTATACATTTGAGAAAACAAAGCGCCAATCCAAGCTTAGAAAAATAATTTTCAATTTGTAAAAATGATAAAAATTAATTAAGATCCAAAATTTAGACAACATTTTATAAAGAAATAAAAAATGCAATAAACAAATCAATTAAAAAATGCCTCAAATATTAGTAGTGGTTTTAACTATTCACAAAAATAACATTCTTTTACTTGCACAGCCAATAACATACAATGAAAATTAAATTACACATATTTTACATAAATCATATAAATATCTAGACTCGATTCATTCTAACAATTATGCAAATGTTTCCTTTGGGAAAGAGTAGTGGGTGGTGGGAGTAGTATGGATAAAGGATTTGGCATGCAAGGGCGTGATGTTAAGAGGGGAATTAATGTGGCACAGCATGGATCCTACTATTTTGCCAATGTTGTTCTCCAACCATATTGGCAATTTGACCACCAAGTGCTGCCTAAAACGAACGACATTTGTCAATTTCATCTCAGGATGGTGAATGTTAATTAAAATCTGAAGGTTGAACACCATATGAAGAGAATCAACTTCATAAAAAAGGACTATCGTTAGCTTTTTCACCAAGAGAGAGATATCTTTGTAAACTGGTATGAACACAACTTATTAAGAGATAATTCTCCTCTTCCAACATTTTAAGGAGTTATTCATATTTAAGTAGGAAAAGCATTAGGTCACCTCTGAGTGCAATCATATAACTTTCCAACTTCTACTGTGCTCCCAAATGTGTATAGATTACCTGATAATGTTGATACACGAGATCCACAAAGCAATTCCTTCATGTGACACATGGACTCAATTCCACCATATGGACTCACTACACCAATGGTGGGATTAGCCCCCAAGATAATGGTCTGCTTCCAACCAAGAAAATGAACAATGGCCTCCCCCCACACCCAGCCTCACCCCACGCCACCAGCATAAAGCAGGACCATGATGTTCACAAGCCACTGCACAAGGCAGTCCATTCCCAGGTAATATTTCACTTAAGTTCCTTCAAAGTTCCCCATGGCTACCGTGGGCCACTAAGGTACAAGTCAGTATGCCAAACATAAGTTCGATGAATATTAAAGAATATTATGAAATAGCCCCATTACTTGGACCCACCCATGCCTTTAGACAGATATTTGTGGATGCATCACAAGATGTTTCACAGTTGTTCTTGGCAACAGACAGGGAGGCCATCAACCCTCAATGTCTTCAGACCAATTCATCACATATTGGACAATTCATTTTGAGCTTATAGACCTTCCACCACCAGAGCAAGGATGAAAATTGCTCCCATTCTAGTTCTTTGGTTCTAAATACACTCTGAAAGGCATACTTCACTGGAGGTAGCACCGGACATGTCTCTGGTCCTTTGCTACTGACTGTGATATTCAGGATCAAAACTTTCGGTCGCAATGAATGAAGGTCTGACTACTAATCCTACCAAGGCTTACCCCATCAATGCTCTGTAGGGAATGGCAATATGATCTCAAGACAATGGTAAAATAGCCCAAAGTGAACAGACACATTCGAGTGAATGGTATCAACATTAATTTGTGATTCTGTACTGGGTATTCATTAATTAGTGATATAGATGCAGAGGGTTGAAAAGACAACTCTTTTTGCAGAGGGTTCCATTATGGCAACATTCAATCCCTTACTCAGCTAAAGACCCAACCTTCTGTGACAGAACTTTTTCAAATATAGGACTCAAGTGAAAAGTTGATTCTGTTTGTCAATATTCACACTTCATTGTTTTTGGCTTGAGAATCAGATCAGTGCTCCCTGTGGAAGTGTGAAACTCTTTCACTCAACATCCAGCAATCAAAAAACCTTGCAATAAATTGTCTAAAGATTGTTTCGAATAGTAATTATTTGGACGCTGCTCTAGTACAAGAAATGCTTCAAATAATTGACCACTTTCAGTTTCCCACAATGATGGATATCTTGTGGCAACGAGGGTCCCCCATCCATAACAGGATGCAAGTTCATGTTAATGTACTTGGAGATATACCCTGGAGTGGACACAAGATGCAAAAATTCTGACTGGAATTAATGTGGAAATTTTGTGACCATGAGACATCAAATGACAGGAAATGAAAGCAAAATATTACCCAAATAGAAAATATAGCAAGGGCTTTGCTGTAAAGGCAATGATTTGGATGCCATTCCACAGGAAGATAAAGACACCGAGCTTGGGATTTTTGAAGAGGTGAGGTGTGATGTGCATCATTCCATGCCAAGAGCTTTGCACCACCCACCCTCCTAATATCAACCATGGAGTGGAGGGGGCGAGGGAGCAGAGAAGGATGTGCATTAATCGGGAAACCACACCATGTGAGCAATCATGCAGTTGGACTAGAAATCCCACGATCATCATAAATCAGGAAAATGACCTACACTACAATTCACTACATTGGAGTGAAACCAGAAAGTTTAAGGTAGGAAAATCCACCACTTAGGTGGAATGTTACAATCAACTCTGTCAACCACTCCTCAAGGAAGGCACTGGTGTGAACCACTAGTGTGCCTGTTTGCCTGCAGAGAGATAGAGTGATGTAGTCTAAAGCAAGCTGGCTGTTTATTTCATTTGTTCACACTTTGATATGGAACCACAAGTTCAACCTACCATCATTACGAAAACCGAAACATCTTTCCATAGACTACCTCAGATTTCAAATAACAAATTCCAAGTGGGACTCTTGATAATAATTTTGAAAAGTCAAGAAAGACATGCTCAAGCCTCAATTAATTGATAAAGAGCATAAAATGAAATACGAGCTAACTCAATACAAAAAATGCTATCACGCAAATGAGAATGTAGCACATGCCATTGAAAGTTGCAAAACAGAAGGGAGATAAAAATCTGAGGAAACAGAACACAAGACAGGCAAGAACAGAGAAGAAAATTCACTAAATCTTTTTTGAAAGTACAACTGTGAATATTAGGGTGGCGCAAACTCGAGCAATCTCCAGATTGTTGACACCAGTTATGTGAGCAGCCCACGATGGAGAGCATGCAGTGGGTGCCATCCATCGCCAGAGAAATGGTCAGAGTGGGAGGAGGGGAAGGGGAAGGTGGGCTCCACACGACTATTTAAGGGTGGCCTCCCTCACAGAAAGGAAAGAGGCATCTGGGACCCCACTCGGCCAACACAACTCCTCCCACTGGCAATCAATTGTGACACAGATGTGAACTCATACACACTTGAACCATGAAGATGGGGGCTGAAACATTGAAAATATAATAATACTCATCCACTAGAAGCTAATTAGCAATCAGTGTTCAGGAAAACAGAAGTCACATGAAACTGATTTAAACCAAAGTTTAAAACGAAGACTGCAAATGAACTCAATTTACACATTATTTCCAAAAACATTAATGGATGTATTTGGATTTATGAATTGAAGATGCTTCTTTAGAAAAGTTATTTACGAAAGACAAAAATCATATTGCCCCATCCAGGCTCAGCTATCTATATTTTCCTCCCGAGGTTTAAAGGCAAAACTTTCATCGGGAGTTCAGCTTTGAAAACCTGACCTGGCAACAACCTACACAAAGGTGATGAGAGGGGGTGACTACAAGGCATGCATCAAACATAACGTGTGCACATAGGGAGAGAGGGATGACAAGCAGCATCCCCAAGACACAGCAGTGCAAGCTAAAAACAGAGCTACGAGGACAACAACGGGCCCAGGAGAGGGAGAGAGGATGGGGCGGGCGGACAAGAGGACCTGGCGAGGAGGTGGCTGCATGAGCATGTCGTGTCTATGAGTGGTACTGGGCCCCGTTGTGCACCCCACCCACCTGAGTTGAGTTCCCGGACGAGAGTGGACATGGCATTGGTGACTGAGTCGGCAGCAACAAGCAGGTCGTTGCGCAGGCTGCGGCCAGACGAGGGGGGGCCGGATGAGGAAGGCGTGGGGGAGGTCCCACCGCCCCCCTGGGACGAGAGGAGCATCTGCTGTTGCTGCTGTTGCATTGCAGCGGCCTGCTGTTGCACGTCGGAGGGAGGGGGTGCTGAGGGAGGAGGGGGTGGGGACTTGGTGGAGCGGGGCGAGGAGTTGGGTGTGGATCGGGGTGATGACTGATGGTTCTGCGGAGTGGGTGCGTGCATTAGCCGTTTGGAGGGAGGGGGGTGGATGGCAGAAGGAAGGAAACAAGAAGAAGAGCATTTACACAACGCCTTTGCAGTTGCGCATCTGCCCCCAGCACCATACCACACCTTGGGATTTTCCGGACTTACATTTAAGAATAAAACAATGCAAATGGCCAAAGATAAGTGACAAAGCTGGGGACGATTTCACCAAAGTTTCTCGACTTACATGAGACACATTAAAGGTGTTTCAGAATAGAGAGTCCTACAAGGAAAATTTTCTATTTATATCAACTGGAATTAGCTATTGTGGTTGCTGAGACTATTGTCTTCAATTCCCTTCAGGCAATGGAGACAAAGATCTGCAGTAAAGGGATTGAGAAGAATTGTGGCTGTTACTTTACAAGACAAATGCTTAACTCTTGATTAGTATTCAAGAACCTCTTCAGCCACAATTCAGACATCTGAGTGTCCAACCGGGCAGTATTTAAAATAGTAGGAGCCATAGATTAACCAGACTAAATAATGTTCAATGCTCTTGAGAGCACCAATATAGGGATGCATGGGTTGATGGACCAATGTGGTCCCAGTAATAAAAAATCCAGAGAGACATAAAGGCACAATTAAAGGTATGTAAGTAAAGACACACACAAATAGCCAGATATTTCAGCATGTGTGAGATGGAAGAGAAAGAGAGAGAGTGACAGGAGAGCCCGGCTTTTGGAGTCTGTAAAGTGAAACTGCACACACTGGGGGGAAGGGGCCATTTTGTTGGGTAGAGTTGGTGGGGGTCCAAGGTGAGCATCTAGTTCATCAGAGTGCGACTGAGCACAACAGTGCTCTTGCTTGGACTTTGAATAGTGCCCTAACGGAGCATTTGAGCTGTGCTTGCAAAACACAAGTTTAAAATGCACCCTGCAAGGTTCGTTAAATAGTTCCTTAGGCTTTGCCACTAGAAGGGTGCTTGTCCCTGGTGGTACAACTTTTTACATTGGGTCATTGTGACTGCATGACTCCGATAGAAAAAATAACCTCTGCAGGTGGAACATGCCAGTAGTAACAAATTTCACTCCACGATTCCTACGGAAAGGAGGGCCTATGGGACCACCAAACCTCATTGTGTTCAACTTCACAGGAGATAGAGCTAAAATTTGATCAGTATTGCATACCGGCGTGTGTGTATGTACACCATGCATGCATCTGAAATAAGCCAAAAGTTTTTGTATTTTTGGGAAATCTAGTCTTAATTTAGGAATCAATAATATGATAAGTAATCCATGTCTTTTTCACAAAATAAGTCATCTGTTTCATTTGTTATATGTTTTAATTCACCTATTTAGTAGGAGAAAATGAGATCATATTCCTTACTTTTTAAAAGTGTTTTGAATAAGTTAAAACTTTCAATTATTACTGGCAATCAATAAGAATTCCTTTCGTGGATTTTCCTTCATCAAAACTTCATTTCAATGGAATTAATCAGTAATATCATAAGTGGTGCAAACTTTTCTGAAAGATAACTTGAAAAAAGAAATAAGCATTTCTTGATACAATTTAGAAATAAACCATGTATCTTGACATGTTAACATTCTTAGCCAAGACTAGCCGTTGCCAGTCCTTATATACAGAACCAAAGAACCACATCCATCTCTGATCAGTCACCTAATACCACCTATTAAGGCCAAGTATTTATTTCAGATTTTCAAGGAGGAAACAAATTTTTTAAAGTAAAAAAGACAATGAGTAATTGAACACTAAAATGAATTTAAATGAAAATATTAAATACTTGATTAATTAATTCACAGTATTTAATGAAGCCATCTAATTTTCCTGTTATCAAAGAGAGTTCAATGTATGTTTATGATGTTAGGCTATCATTATGAGCATTAACTGGGAGGGTCGACAGCATGAAAACGTTTATACATAACTTGATATGAATTTGTTAGGCTGGTTAACCACAGAATATTAACTATTTAAATTCGATATTTTACAGAAAGAAATTTTTTTTCTTTTAGGCCTTATGTATGCACATGATGGCTGCCAACTCTGCTGATTCACATTTTGACTTTTTAAAATTTTTCTTGAAAAATACGTCACCCTATCTCCCAATCTTTCCTTTCCTGCATTTGATATGTGTTTACATATTTTTTTGGGATGATCCCTCATCGTTTCAAATGTCACTGATATCAATTTAGTAAATCTGACACTATTGATTCAGCTTTGCCAGGGTCTGTATGCACCAAGGACTAATGAAAAACATGAACAAGTATTACAGTTAAATAAAACACTTCCATTTTAAATTCCAACATCATATCCCTGATTTGCACATTTATTCATCATTTTTCACCAAATTTAGCTCTTTTTCCTTAATTTTTGAAGACAATGAGTGATTCCATATTTCCCCAACAGTGGCCAAGTGGCCACCACCCTCAGATTAAGACCTCAATTGCCTGACCTTTGTCTATCTGGTGCCCACTTCACCCAGCTACTTGACTATGACCATTATTACACTAAGGACAATTACAATGGATCGCATCTTTGCATTATGCATCAATCAAACTTCAATGAATATGAGCACCTGGTTATGTTTCATATGCTGGCTGCCATCCTTGCCTTCATGTGCACACATCTACTTCCCCAATGCCCATCCTCCCATCCTAGATTTCAAGTAACTGTAGAACACCACTTCAGAAGAGGCCTTCGCTTCAGTTTGGTGCTAGAGGCTACTCAGTGCTATAACCTTTGTTGACATTCTTTCACAGTTATTATTAAGTTTTATGACATGGGACACCATGAACATGAACAGAGTTTTCTTCCATGGTAAGTGATCATGCTGCCTCCAGAGAAAGTTACAACATAAAATAAGTGAGCAGAGCTGAGCAACTCAAATAATTTACACAACAGTGAAACTAGAGTCTGGAATTTCACCTAAAAAATTGCCTTGGATAATGGAATATGAAACTCCATTATAGATGACATACGGAGAGACAATGAGAGGCTCAAGTGATTCCACAATAAATTTAATGTCTGTTCACACAACATCAAAACAACTGCTTTCTCCGTGCAATTGATGATGGCTGAAATCAGTCTGTGTGGGGAAGGCAGGGATTAGGAAGTGTGGTGGGTAGTCTACAGGCTTCCCACCCAGAGGGCCTGGGTTCAACTCCTGGAGACACCAGACTTTTTTAGGCAACGTTTCAGATTGGTACCCCAATTTCCACTTGAGGTGCTTTGTGGAGAGTACTTTAAGTGGGTTAATGAGTTTCTGCTTTATTTTCATTTTAACTTTGCACATACCATTACTCTGGAAATACAAGCTTTAAAACTAATCTCACTCTTACGTAATATTTCATTGATCAATAAAAAGTTAGTTAACGAGACAATGTAACTAACCTGTTATCATTCCTGGCCTGGTAAATAACTCTCTCTCGCTCTCTCTAAAGAGATAGCTCCACTCATACTTGTTTGCCCTAGTGCTTCACCTATCAAATTACAAAACTATTGACACTGATATGTTTTAGGCACAATATTTCTTCATTTACTTCTTTTATATGATGATGCTATCACAAAATATCATCTAAATAAACCACCAAATATCTTCATATAATTTGAAAAAATTTAATTGCATACTCAACTGACAAAGTTACACTATAGGATGACAATACGTATATGATTTTTTGTGCAATTACAAATGCATTTGTCTGTCAGACTTAAGTGTCATTTGTGGTTTCACTACTAGGTGTGCTAACTGCAAATGGTTAATGACACCCATCTGATATTGGTGAAAATGACAATGAAAATCTACCAAAAACCATGATTGGGCCTATTTGAACTACGTGTACGTGTATGCCCTGCATCGTATGCCATGTGTTGCATGCATGGACAATCAAGTGCTTGAGCTGAGTGCCTTGTTCAGTGATGTGTTTATGATGAAACATGACCAGAAACATGGGAGCACCCAAAAACAATCTACCACTGAAACATTGTGAAGAGTATATCACTTGGGTTTGTAAAGGTGTGGCAAGATTCAGGGCATGCAAGGAAGTAAAGGAGCTCAAATGACTCACATGTGTCACCTATTTGTTAAATGCAAGCGATTGGGGCAGCCACTACATAAACCAGAATCCAAAAGCATTTTCCATGCTGCAAAACTCATTTTCCAAAGGGTTTACTCATGATTTTCTAGATTTTAACGAACTCCTAATGTCTGCCGTGCTTTTGCAGCTCTCATGCAGAGCTGTGATAATCAACAAACACAATCGGAAATCTTCACAGAGCAGATGAAACCTCGGACTATGCCAAGAACTACGAATAAATCAATCATCAATATAACCATGCATTATTAATAACACATGGTTTGGTCTGGAGCTCATCAAAGACAATGAAATAACTGCAAATGTGGCCACTCATTCATTGTTTCCCTTATGAAACACACTGCTTTCTCTTCCTAAATGCTAGCAGATACTAACATTGCAACTAGGTTGTTGCTACTTTTTGAAAATGTGGAACTTCATCCTGAAGATGTAGGCATTGTGGTGGGTGTAGACCATTGGTATTCATGAAAGTCCCATCTCACACATTGAGACCTGAAGGTGATAAGCCTTGGTCAAATCTGTGTTCCCACCACCCAAACAGATTCCCTCAGCAATGACAAGGGCACTCCCAAACAAGATCAGGATTTGTTCCTGTGCCACTTTTCCACCACTTTTGTCACTTCTCCTTTTACCTATTCCCTGATCATATTCCAAGGCTTCGAGTGCCAACATGCCTGCAAAATTTGGAATAGTTTTTCCAGGAGTGCACACCACTCTTTGGTGTCATGGTGAACATGAGTTTTGCAATGTTCAGAGACAGTAAATAGGGAAAGAATCAAAACTTTTCCCATTTCTCTTTGCTGACACTTCTCACTTTTCCGAGGTAATCCCCACCCAATTTCCAAAATACACCAAGCCCAGTAAGTAAATACAGTGAAACTTAAAATTTACATCCTCCAAATTTGGATGCGTATCATATAAAATATGTATACTTGATTTTTGCATAGTCCAGACTGTTTTACAGGGTAGTAAATACCTCAAATTTGTGTGTCCACATCTTAAATGTACACAAATTTTGATCTTCCTCAAGAGATGATGATGATCTGATATTTTTTGTATTTGGTCCCTTTGTTTGCTGCTTAAATGATATAAATGCTTAAGTAAGGTATGCATCTTGAATTACATCAGTTTTTAAAACAAATTGAAATGACTTGAGTGACCTGAGGGTCATATATCCCTTTCACATTGATTTATGTTAGTATAAAAGGTTGAAAGATTTTTTCAAAAACTGAAAATCCAGTGGAAGTTAAAAATTACATGAAAAAAAGATGTAAACGTGGTTATATTGACCGGAAAATAAAAATTGACATTTCAAACCCAGACCCAATATAAGGGAGCAAGTAAGCTCCAGGCAGACAAAGAGACAAGTCGGTCAATACAACCACATAAATCCTAATGGGCCAGTTATGTAAAGACAACAGTTAAGATATTAAACATACACTCATCTTTTCTTTGGGAGGGATCAATACTGGAACAGGGGAGAAATTGGAAACATTCCACAGATTTTGAATTGCTGATGATGAAACAAAACAAAGGGATGAAGTAATGGTAATCTGTGAAAAAATTACTTATATATATTGAGTCTTCATTCATTATAATTATACGGTATTAATTTGCAAATATCAAAGTATTCATTTCAAATTCTATCTCCCCAATCTCTTGACATTTTTGTTTGCTGGCCCTTTGAAAACAAAGAAAACTGAGGTTTTATGTACACTGCCCACATATTGTTGTCAAAAATATAAAATAATCATTAACTAAATGCACTACTCTCATTTCCCTTGGCATTCAACAACTGAGTGTCCCACTAATCTAAACTTCAACTGAAAATGGCTTTTTCACCACGCGCAGAATGGCATTTTGAGGTGGTGACCACTGTCACCAGGCAATGTAAGTGGTATTTGATATCCTTTTATTCCAGTGTCAAAACATTTGAGCGGATAAAGTGGATATCATAAGGGTGCCCTCAAGGTTTCACATCAAAATGGCGAAAAATCACTTACTATGCAGACAATGCTGCCAAACACTGATAGCTCCCCCTCAATACCACCAATAAAAGGCAGTCTTAACAGAAGATGTTCTCATTTCAATCCTTTGAAACACCATTCAAATTCACTACATCCATTGAAAATATTGAAATTTAATAACAACTTTTGTTTGTGACCTACTGACCCATAATGTACCTCGAAAACTATCTTTACATGTTATAAGGCACAGACAGCTATATCACAGATGTAAAAGAGATTTTGTTGGAATATGAAGCACTCCTTGGTGCCTTTATAATCACCAGAACTGTAATGCAGATTTGAGAAAAGCATGAACACTTGATTCCCTCCAAATGGAGACACAGTTTAACTCTCCTCCATCTTTGTCAAGACAGAGCGCTACAGAGTGGGGGGGGTCGAAAATTATGTTAGCCATCAAGTCAAAAAAGGAATAACAAGAGAAAACAAGGAAATAACAATTTCATCAACAAAAAATATCTGCAATAACATTTTCAACAAAATCCATACTATAAAAATACTGGAGTCTCCTCCCTCTCAAATGTTTTAAGTATCAATTGTTCCCCAGCAACGTAAACACATGTGCATTAACCCACACGTCACTTAAGACGAAAAACAATTCACAAAAAATCAAAACTTGCCCTAACACAATTGCTCTCGACACTCTTGCACAGAAATTTTATTCTAATACGTCCTAAATAAAATAAAATATTGACTACATTACTCCATGAAATACTCTTTCAAACACTATTGACTTCTTTGGCCAATCATAAAAGGATTCTGTAGATGACAGAGCAGGTTGCACAATTCTGGAGTAATTAGCTTTAGGCTTCCTGAAAAATGTCCACCCTCCAAGATGACACTTGGTCAAGCCAATTGTTCAAAAGACAAAGCATTGACATTTCAAGATCCTCTCAGTATCTCAGCAAAGGTTACTAACTGTTGGTTGACCCTCAATGGGCTTTTGAAGAAGTAATTCAAATAAATAATGAAGTAATTTACACCAGTTGCATAAATGGTGGATTTTTAATGGATTACTTGGTTACCCAAAAGAGATACTGCAGCCATAAGAACACTAATCTCCCCCTCTTTGCTCTTCCTAATCTACGAACGCACACATTTCTAGTTTTCCAGGAACCCTATTCATCAAAATATAATATAAACAGATTAATCAGAGTGGACATTTGGCATTTTCAGCAGCTGTCAGCAGTCGAACACACACTACAGAAGTGCAATTAACATGCAACAATGATACTGCAATAATCCTGTGAAAATATTTTAGCAGCAAGTAAAAGTGGCATTATTACACAATGATTGGATTTTTTTTTAAAGTCTTTCACCTTCATAAGTGGGAATTCTAAACACACAACTCCTGCTGCTATTCTGACTTTTCATGAATCCTTGTTTCCATTCTCTGACTTTTTGAGTTTCTCTAGTTATGTACGTAGGCATTTCTGATGGCTTGAAGAGTAACTCTGCAACACATTCATATTTCCATGCACTTTTAACAATCAACTCTAATAAAAGCAAATATTAACATCTGTAACACCTTAAGACTTGTAACAATTCAGATAAAAGCTATGTTTAATTTCCATAATGTTGTCTTGCAACCCTGAAAAAATTGATCTTAGGCAATAGTGTAAATCATGCGATTAATTACAATAAGGTATTGATTTCGATTTCATCCCTTATTGACACATAGATTCCATTCTCAAACTTCCTAATAAAAAGACATGTGTTCCTGAATATGGAATGTGCTTGTTTATGCTTTGGGACTAGCTGCTCAGAAAAGCAACCAAAGATGGTTATGCCAAGCTAACACCCAAGGCATCGAACTACAACTCTCTTCTTGGTTACTTAATCTGACAGGTTGTGATTCCGAAGGACTGAAAAATCTAAGATTATTTCTTGCAGTAAAATGCCTAAGAGTTTCTATGCTGTTTGCTCCCACAATAGACATGGAAACAAAATGAAAGCTGAATTCGGCCTATAGTGGAATGCTTACTGATTCCCTAACTTCCCAGGCCCAAGCTGACCAACCCATTTATCACATGTTATACTTATTCTATGCCACTAAGTAAAGTCAATGGAAATCAGCCATTTGCTAAATAAAAATCTCAACAGTTTGGGGAGCACAACAAAGTAGCACAGCAATACCTACTTCCATTTTATTAATTTTCGTTAATAAGTTTAAGTTTAACCTGATTGGCAAAACAATGATATTTTGCACATAACATATGCCATAGGAAGTATTTTTAGCATTATTCTATTATGCCTCCATCACAAGATCTCTAATTCCAAGCTAAATTCATTACACTCAACGAGACACCTTCTAACAAATGGCATTGTCACACAAATGCATTTCTTAAGTGCTCATTCAGTAAAGATTTCAGCGAGTGACTGTACTGCCTGGACATTAAGCTCCCCATACTGCCAAAGATCCATACACGATCGAGTCACGTTTAAATAAGTTATGTACATGTGTTTAATTATATACAGATGAGAGAGGGTACTCTAACCCTGCCCCAATGCAGGAAGAATGTCCTCCTCTCGCTCTAACACTAACATCAAAAACGTCAACAACATTGTTGGCAGCAGTGGCTGTGACGGACTACTGCGCACTGCTCGGGTGCCCCTCTCCCGAGTGAGGTGGGTGGAGGATGTGGTGCCCCCCTCCTCCCGACCCCAAGGATGATGATGGCACATAGTTGCCCATGCCCTCTGGCACCCTGCCTGCAGCCGCTGCCCTGGCACCACGCATCATGCGGATGTCGTGGTGATGCTGCCGCTGGCGCTGTTGCGTTACCTTCAGCATCTTCATCAGTCCCTCCAGCTGCACCATCAGCTGACGACGAGAGTCCTGCAGTGACCCCAGGTGGCTCTCCAGCTCATCCTTGCGCCTCCGCAGGGCGCGCAGTTCCGCCACCAGCGCTGGGTTCTCCATCCCACTCCCTGCGCCATTGCTACCTCCCCCGGCTGCCTCCAGTTCCTGCTGCCTCCTGCAGCGAGAGAGGGACAAGACACACACACACTTTGGATGGGGGCCTCACACACCTCAACGGCTCACCATGCGATTAATGCAATGGGAAGAAAGTCCACACACATCCCCTCCCCCCCTTCTCCACATCCAAAAACAGCTTTGGCACACAATCAATCTTCACAATTTGGAGCCATCTTGTGGGCATCTGTCATGCACTGTGATTTATAGACCAAAATCCACATTTAATCCATGAACACCAAAGGCTAAATTGAGAACACACACAAAAACTCACATTTGCAGATTTGGTTTCCACAAAATCATTCACTCCCTGTAACCACAATTGTCAATAAGTCATAATTTGCCTTATCACATTTTGTCACAGATGCTTTTCTGAATAATTTATCGATTGAACTTAATCATGAGCATGCCCAAATACACAAAATAATGCCTGTCTACGGGATATGTAATATGAATCCAGATTTTCTAGTATCATGAAACATTTTCAAGCACAACATTAATATGAGAAACGAGGGGAATTCAATGAATTCAAATTGCAGCCTGCTTTCCTTACAACATCAACAAATACCAATTGTGTTTTTTTTTAATTAGAACCAGTTGTTCAAGATGGTCACCACCTACTGCACACCTGATAGCATAGGTCATCACCTTCCTCAATACCGGCACATATTCCATAAGTTAACCCTGGCTTCCCATTCTCATTCTCCTCAAATATGAGATAACACATAATAAGTCACCTGTCTAAAATAGTTTGGGTTTGTTATTATGGCAATTCATCTCAACTTACGTAAACCTCATGATCTCTCAGTTGTGGCAGTCAGAGAACACCAAACAAATGAGACCTTGCAAGAAATATATATTTCACAGGAGAGAATATGAAAAAGTTCCTACAACTTTCAACTTTAGAAATCCTTCTTTGGGGGCAAATCTTTTTAGGCAGGAATTATTTGACACTTTTAGACATAACGTTACCCCTTTTAGTGCAGCGGACCAATATATCGGTTTTTGTATCTAGGGTGAAAAGCATGGCAGGCCAATATATTGGCTCAAACTCAAGCTATTGCTTGAATTGCTATAATTTATTAACATTTTATTGCATCCTGTGTATTCTTGGAGCTGTGCTCGTGAAACTGTGCGTGGTTTGAGAAGTTTAAGAAAATAACCATCATCCACAGCATTGTGATGCATGGTGAGGCAGCAAGCTTGGACACAAAGACAGCAGAGAACGTCATTGGTGAGTTTAAGAAGCTTGTAGGTTCCATGAGTCACCTGCCACAACAGATTTTTAATTGTGACGAGACTGCTCTCTTATGGAATAAATGCCAAAGCGAACCTAAATAACAGCAGAGTAAAATGTATTGCCTGGTCAAAGGCCAATGAAAGTGCTATTTTGCCCAAACTGCTTTTGCCAATGCAAGTGGTAATTTGAAAATTTAACCCTTGCATGTTAACTTTCAGAAACTCCATTAGCCAGGTCAAGATCCCTCAAGAGCAGGTAGAATTTCATGTGGAGGTCGAGGGAACCTTTTGTATTGTACCATACATACAAAGCACCACCCTAATATGGCTAGAATAGTTAGAAACTGACTTAATGATAATGCTGAATTGAATTTTTAAAACATTTTGAAGCGTCAGCAAAAACAAATGTCTCTAGAAAGCTTAAGAATTAGGAAGATATCATATATAATTAAATTATTATTTTGATTTTTTTGTTTTTACAAATCAAGTTCGCATTCATTGTTGCTTCTTTCTGCGATAGAAGAAATGATGAACATGATCTACAATCCTAAAAAATATGTATACATAATTTTCCTAGGATAAACAAATTATGCCACTGCTACCAATTGGAGGAACCACTGTCACTGACTTTTTAGCTGAAATCACATAGGAGAGACAAAGCATCAGTGCCAATAATTTCTCTCAATTTCTGTTCCTTCAGCATTACAGCACTGCACTTACGATAGAGAACAGTCACATCACATATCCATTATTCCATCCACATCCAATGAAGAAATAATAAATAAAATAATTTAAATATGGGGGTCCTTCAATAAGTTCTTTGGAAAACCAAGAGATGGTGTTCACAGTATGAGAAAAGGTTTGCCTTTAGTAAGCCAGTAGAATTGACTTCCTCCAAAATGATGGGCAAAAGCCATACTATGGTTTGGAATGATTGACGAATCAAATTTTACAAAATAGTCACAGGCATATCACAAGGTAGTACAGTGTTTTCACTTTTGCACGAAAAATTGAGTGTAACAACAATCTTGGCAAGATGGGTGCTGCGTTTGTTTTCAGTGGAGAATAAAAGAAATCATTTGCTTGATTCAGAGGCTGGCTTGGCACTTTTCCGTCTTATTCCTGATGAGTTTCTGCGTCGATATACCACTGTGGGTGAAGCATTGAAACAACACTCCAGGGAGAAAGGAACAGTCAAAACAGTGGGTTAAACATAAAGGCCATCCAGCCTCACATAAGAGACACACAGTGAAATCAACCAACGATTTGATGGCCAAGGCTTTTCAGGATGCATGCGGTATCATCTCCGTGGATTACCAGAAAAAAGGACCAGCGGTAAACGGAGAGTGTAATACATTGTTATTGCTTTAGTTGAGTGAAGAAATCAAGAAAAAAGTCCTCATTTGGCAAAGATAAAAGTTCTCTTCAGTCAAGACAGAGAACGGGTGAACACATGTGCAGGTTTGACAGCAAAAATTATGTAATTGAAGTTCAAATTATTACAACACTCACTATATTCACTAGATGTGGCTCCCAGTGACTCTCTTTTAATTCCAAACTAGATTAAGTGACTAGTGAAAATAATTCATGTCGAACAAGGAGGCCCTTGCCATCATGGATGGCTTTTTTGAGGACTTTCTGAAATACTATTTTTTGGAAGGCTTCAAAATATTGCTGGGGAAAGTGTATTGAGCTAAGAGAAGATTAAAAACCATAACCACAGAAATCAACCCAAAGGTCACTTTGGTAGGTGATGGTAGAGTTCACCCAGTACTAAGCCCAACGGCATGTCAAATTCACACATCAGGGTAGTTCCTTTCCCTGTGCCAATTATGGTTTCCCAGGAAGATCTGGTACCCAAAAAATCACATAGCTTGGGAGGATATGGAACAAATTCCATACAGATCTTCACACAATTATCAAAATTTTTTAGAATCTGCTCCAGACAAACTTATCTCATGTGCAATTTTTCTATTAGTAGCAACACGTGGGTGCCACCCAATGATACTGTCTATATTTTATAGTGCTCTTCAATGATATTCTCGCACAATGGCAGCAGCAGTGTTAATGTTCCTTCAATAGGAGTGGCTTGGCTTTCAGGTCCACCTTCCTTTGTACTTGTCCACCCTTTTTTAACATTTCAAATCATCTTGTAGCTGTACTAGAGGGAACATTGAACTCTCCAAAAGACTCTACAGTAGAATTACATGGGCCTCCCCTGATGGCTTGTTGAGGCAAAACCAACTGAATTGTTGAGGCAAAAGCTACTCTCCATTTCTGAACTGAATAAGTTTCAAATTGCAATGTCCGCTGCTCATGCAACACCCAGGTAAAATCAATGGAACTTCTACCACATTTACATTACTCATTATGCTAACAATTAAACAAAATTAAACTGTTCAAAATTATGGGAATAAAAAATTCGTGATCACTCTTTGAAAGGCCTCCATCTTCCTCCTCCCTATAAACTATATTTATGGCAGTCCCAGTTGAAGTACAGCTAGAGTTCCCAGTTTGTATTTTCAGAGTGCCTCCTATTGCATGTTAAGGTAACACCTAACATGGTTTGTAGAAGACAACGTGAGAAGGTAAATTGGAATACATTTAGATGCTTAGGTTAGTAATTGTTCATTTTGATATCTTAGATTTCATTTGTCCATGTTTTAATGATGATACTATTTTGACTCAAAGGAAATATTTGTAGATCCTGGCTACTGACCACATACCAGTACATTATTTGTGGTGACAATGAATATGGAAAGTTCAACACAAGTTTTTGCCCTGCTGCACTGACTGCAGTTTTGTCAGCAGCATAAAAGAGTCCTGCAACATATGATTGTGTATGTATAACTGGCTATAAGAAGAGATGTTCTTGTAATCACAATGAGTTGCTCATAAGATTCGTTTGTGAACTTGGCTATTTTCCCTGGCAGTTTGTAAACAAATGTGAAGTACAACATTCAATTTGTATACGCATGAAGCAATATATCAATTGGAGTGCATGACCACAAGAGAAAGTGATTGTGATTGGGTTCAATTTATAATATCATCATAATCTGATGAGTTTAGCAGAATGCATTGGTATCTTAAAAGTGGAATCCCACTGTATTCTCACCATAGAAGATAGAGGGGGAAAGTTTTCTTGCATACTTTTACAATGCCATCATGTTTCTGTTCTGAAAAAAATTTAAATATGACGACTATGCACAGCCACTTTCATTGCATTAGCACACAGAAAAGCATTAATCATTCCTGGGACAGCACAACAACATGCAGGATTGGCAAACCTGTTTCAAAAACATGCTTTAATACCATCACTAGAAGCAGTTACCACTACAACATATTGTACTTCCACGGGCTGTGGATGGATCAAAAAGGAATCACTGGAAACATTCTAATTATGGATTTCTCCTAGCATGGAAATATAAAAACACAATGCAAGATGTCAATTAAAAAATTGAGCTTTACAGAAATTTCAGCAAAACCACTCAAACTATAAAATAGTCCCACAGTTCACACAAATCTTTTATTCAAATTAGACACACCATCTGAGGCAACTGCTTTTATAATCTAGGGCAACTGACCATAAGATTACTTTTGGTTTCAGGATTACTTAGTATTTTTCATTACTTTGTGTTAATAGATAGTAATTTTATCGGCTAAATAAAGGAGGAATTTCAAAATTTGAGCAACAATTTTGCCAGCACAAAATATTAATTACCCAAATTGCAGTTTTTTTTAACCTCATCTATTATTTTTTCCCTGTGTTTATTTTCATGAAGATTTTCATGTACATTAATACTATTTGGGAATATGTCCATAACACTGTTTCTTCATGATGAGTCATCATTTAAACAACAAATGTTCACATATACAACATGCCATACTGCCACATCCAATCATCCTAACACTTAGTCCATATCTTGATTAATTCATTGTGGGCAGTAAAGGTGATAAAGGTATCACTACTAACTGACCCAAGATGCTTCCAGGAGCTGGTCACCACCAATTCAGAAGGCTACAAGCTAAAATATTTCATTAACTGAAAACTTTAAATGTTCATGGTCTAGTAACATACAGAAGGAAACATATGCAGTGGAATCTTGCTTAATGAGTACCTCGGATTGCAGAGAACTCACATAATGAGCAAAAATATTGTGCCCACGGAAAGCTCACTCAGCGAGCAATATTGTGCATAACAAGAGACAAGGAGAGGGGGATTCCTAGAGTGATTTCGCTGGCTGTTTAGCACAAGTTTCACTAGCATTGAAGTGTTGTTAGTGATCACACATTTGTCCAAACTTGTGTTTAGGCATGTTATTTGTGACTTTTTGTGCACAATTTAATAATATTTTAAGAATAGTTTTCAAACTGTCCCCAAAGACAAAGCCACAAGAAGACAGTCAAAGGGGAATAAAAATAACCATAGAAATGAAAAGTGTAATCATTCAAATGTGAGAGTGAGGTGTCAGCATAACTGATCTCTCATGCACATACAATCGGTCAACATCAATGATTTGTACTATCCTAAAGAACAAGGAAAAAATGAAGGGGATAGATGCTTTCAAAGGGAGTGATAAGAATATCTAAGCAACATGTATTCTGAATGATGTTGAAAGATTGTTTCTCATATGGATAGATGAAAAACAATTTCAATGCAACACTATTAACGAGAACATCATTTGTGAGAAGGCAAAAGTGATGTATGCTGACCTCTTTAAGAAAACTCCAGGATCATCAATGGAAGAAAAAGAAGTATTTAAGGGAAGCCCCGGGTGATTCGAGAAGTTTAAGAGAAGAACTAGCATTCAGAGTGTTCTGAGTGATGGTGAAGAAGTGAGCTCAGACTCAAAGGCAGCAGAGAACTTCATCGCTGACTTTAAGAAGCTCATAGATTCTGAGGGTTACCTGCTGCAACAGGTTTTTGTGAAGAGACAGTCTCTCTTCCGGAAAAATATGTCGAAGCTAACCTATATAACAGAAGAGAAATCAGTGCCCTGCCACAAGCCAATAAAAGACCATCTAATGCTGTTATTTTGTGACAGTGCAAGTGGCGATTTGAAAATTAAACCAATGCTTGTTTACCATTCAGAAATTTCACGAGCCTTCAAGAAGTGCTAAGTCCAGAAGAGCAGTTTAAAAGTGATGTGGAGGTCCAATAACAAGGCTTGGGTGACACGTGACCTTTTTACTGGCAGATGATTTACTGATCAATGAAGTGTTTGGCCCTTCTGTGAAAAAGTATTTCCTTGAGATGAATCGGCCACTCCATATCTTGCTTGTTAAGGACAATGGTCCTGCTTATCCTCCCAGCCTACAAGATGACTTCCATGAGGAAAAAAATTCATCAAGATTTATTTTCTTCCTCCCAACACCACTCCAAGCCCATGGACCAGCAAGTTATTTCTAACTTGAAGAAGCTCTACACTAAAGCACTTTTCGAGCATTATTGTGATAATTAACTGCCTTAAGATGATCAAAAAGGCATGGGAAGGGTTTACCAAAAGCAATCACTTCTCCTTGGAAGAAACTTTGGTTGGAGAGCATTGATGGAATTGACTTTAAAGGATTTGAGACAGTAGATACAGGGACTGCAGTCAACGTGATTTTGTCTTTGGCCAAGTTCCTGGGACTGAAGGTGAATAACAATGATATCAATAAGCTTGTGGAGGAGCACAGCCAGGAGCTGACTACCAAAGAACTTATGGAGTTGCATTGTGTTTCACAGAAAGAATTTGTGGAGGAGAGTTTGTCTGTGGAGGAGGAGGTAACAGCAAAGCAACAATCATCTAGCACAATAACAGAAATGCTGAAAACATGGAAAACTGTCGCAAACTGTTGAAAATGTACATTAAGAGGCATCACCCTAATACGGCAGTAGTTATGCGCGCTATGAATTAATATTATGAAAATGCTGCGTTGCATTTTTACAACATTTTGAAGAGTGGGCAAAAACAAATGTATCTTGACAGTTTTCTAGTAAAAAGGAATTATGTATGTATCATAAACAATAAACTGAGTATTTTAATTCATTTTTTCTACTAAACTATTTCATATTTCAGGTTGGTTCACTCCGTGATTAAGGAACAGATGAAGAGTATGATTCTCTGTTGCATCGTGTATTGAGAAGCATTACCTTAATATGACCGGCTATGCACACTAAAAATTTATGTAATGATAATGTTCTGTTGCATTTTCAAAAACATTTGAAGAGTCAGTAAAAACAGATGTCTCTCAACAGGTTTCTTGTAAAAATGAATTATGAATGTATCATAAATAATAAACTAATTATTTCGATTCATTTTTGTTTTCTACAAATCAAATTTGCATTCCTGATGGTTTTATTCCGCAATAGAAGAAAAGGTGAACATGAACCACGATCCTAAATAATGTCTGTATAATTTTTTTGATTACATCATGCACAGAATTTATTTTTTTTGAGATGAAATACATTCTCTTATTTTACATTACTTTTATGAAAAAAAATCACTAAAGGAGTGATTTATTTCATGAGATTGGTCGCAGAGCGGGTCATACTCATATTACAAGATTCCACTGTATTTGTAATTCCCAGGTTTACTGTAAAGATATTACTTTTGTAAGTCACATTTCCAAATACACTAAATACCCTGAATAATGATTAAAATCTAGGCTTCACCCCATCATGTGATGCTGACAAATTATATGCTATGCGATGTTCCAAAATTACATTTGTAACAAACAATCAGCTTCATCCATGGCATAAGTTATGTGACACAACCACTCCCCCCCCCCCACATTTACCAAGTTTTCCAACAAACTTAGCAGTCATCCATATGTATTCCAGCCGCTTCTGCCGAAGACCTAGGAAGATTATAATGGAGGATATGCAGAAAGTTTAACACATGCAAAATTTACTCTCTGGCGCATTCACCTGGAGAGGCTGCCACGGGCCATGGATGCACTCTACTTTCAAATTGGAATGCTCATCCATGGCTGTGGTATTATGCATTGACTCGAAGAAATGTGCATTAGGGGTGTAATTGCATATGGATGGAGGAAAAAAGAAGAGGGGAGGAGGGTGGGATGTAAACAGCATGCCAAACAAGCACCCCCTGCCCCCAATGAGCCTGCCCATGTTTTATACAGCTTCACCAGATGTAAATATTGTCATAAGTAATCTACTGGTTTGGATGGACACAAACTGCCTAACAATAGGTACATTTTAAGCACTATTAAAAAGTTCTCTCTGGATTTGGGGAACGAGAGAAGGGAGAGCTTTGTGACATTGTTTGAGTGCCAGTTAAGAAGTAGTGGGTGGAGGGTCTAGGCTACGCAAAAGGTCATTCCCAAGTGTGCCCTACAACCTTTTGAGTGTCGCTCACCATTTTTTGCCAAGAAAATACACTAGAGAGGTACGGTCAGTGATTTGCATTATGTAATGAAGGAGAAAATAACCCAGTGTGACTTTGGCCCACATGGGTAATTGCAGCTTGGAAAGATGGGATGCAAATAGTTCTCTCCATTCTTTGTCAAGTGGAGAATGGGTCTGGTGCCCTCATTAGCCTGACCTCTGCAAGTTGTTTGTGAACATCACGGGCCAGCACTGTAAAGCACATAAAGTAACACATAAAAGCTGATGCACATTAACACAGCTTGTGTTGTTTCTCTCTCAGAGTTGCTCCTGCTGAATTAGTGATTCACGGCTCCCTCCTTCCAGTAGTATTTTAGAAAGTGCTCAAAATAGGCATCCATGATAGCAATGGCCTCCTCTTTTGACATGAATCATTTTCCACCAAGTCATTTAATCTAGTTTGGAAATAATAGAGTCACTGGGGACCTCATCTGGTGAATATGGTGAATGTTGTAATAATTTGAACTTCAATTACATAATTTTCACTATCAAAACTGCACATGTGTTCACCCATTCTGTCTTGATGGAAGAGAACTTTTATCTCTTCCACATGAATACTTTTTCCTTGATTTCTTCACTCAGCTGAAGCAATAATAATATATAACACTCTCCATTTACTGATGGTCCTTTTTTCTGGTAATCCACGGAGATGATACCGCATGCATCCTGAAAAGCCCTGGCCATCAAATTGTCGGTTGATTTCACTGTGTGTCTCTTCTGCGAGGCTGGATGGCCTTTTTGTTTAACCCACTGTTTTGACTGTTCCTTCCTCCCTGGAGTGCTGTTTCAATGCTGCACTCACAGTGATGAGTGAAACTCATCAGGAATGGACGGAAAAGTGCCAAGCCAGCCTCTGAATCAAGCAAATGATTTCTTTCATTCTCCACTGAAAACAAACGCAGCACCCATCTTGCCAAGATTGTTGTTACACTCAATTTTTCGTGCAAAAGTGAAAACACTGTACTACCTTGGGATATGCCTGTGACTTCCAACTATTTTGTAAAATTTGATTCGTCAATCACTCACAATCATAGTGTGGCTATTGGCAATCATTTTGGAGGAAGTCATTCCACTTGACATCCCGAACAATGTTCATCATTTGTGGCAACAGTCTCAAACACAGACAGGAGCTGATGTGCCATGAACTTCATTCAACTCTGATTTGTTCTCTTTGGTGTTAAGCCATTTAAATTGAAGTGTTTAATCATTGCACAAAACTTTTTTTTTCTTTTTTTTCTAATTAAACAAAATTTGGTTGCCTCAATTGAACATAAAAATGAAACCAGGTGATGGATGGTGAATCGGTAACTTTAAAAGCAGTCTAGTGAGAGATGAGGCTTACTAATGACATACCTTTTCCAATTCTACGAGCACCAACTTTTGTATTATCTATGGAATTATTGAACAACCCATGTATTTTTACTGATTTACTTAATATTACAACATTCATGTACATATGTTGAGAGATATTTATCAAATGTTAATCATAATTTTCTTCTTGTTTTCATCTACAGAAATAATAAATACTAGATTTCCGATATGGCTGCTACAAAAGTACACTTGAATGCAAAAACATGTTTATTATGAATATAATGATCAACCTTAGTAAGCAGCAACAGCATCGCAATAATAATAATTTTCTTTTGAATTTTTATGCATGTTTAAAGCCAGCATCAAGGAAAATTTGACAGTACTACGTTACTTGAAACTGCAAACCAATGTGATTTGCTTTGATGCATTTATTTTTGATTCTGCCCTATAAAACAAGAATTCAACGGAACCATGAGAATTCTTGGGAACCACGATGTCTTGCATTATCGAGGTTATCCTTTATCCCTGGCGGTTGTCCTATTGCAATATGCTAGTCTTCTAGAGCAAGTATTAGGAATTAAGAATAAGTTAGTGAAGAGAACATTGAAATTTACGAAATAATGACATGAAAAAATAAATTTTGGAATTAAACCATACTAGGTTCTAAAGAATATAAACCTAAGTCTGGATCCTTAACAATGACTATGAAAAAACAGTGAATATTCTTGAATATTATGCATGAATGAACTTTGATTAAAAATAAAATACACTTGATATTGAAGCAAACAATCTTTTCCTTAATGTCAACACTAGCGATTTCTTTAGTTGATATTTTCAATGCAAACCTTTTGTTCCATCTTGCAACAGAGAAAACTGAAGATCCTAACTAAAGTGCTTG
Organism: Hetaerina titia; assembly: GCA_037158775.1. NCBI lineage: Eukaryota > Metazoa > Arthropoda > Insecta > Odonata > Calopterygidae > Hetaerina > Hetaerina titia. The sequence goes on along the minus strand of CM073772.1, from coordinate 99,198,409 downwards.
ATGCTTCAATTTAAGGTAACATTGTACTGCCTTGGAGCTTAATGGACTGAACAACTTACTTTCATGTTTACATACAATAATTATGTTATTCTATAACATTTTATGTATGTTTTATGCATTATATATATATATATATCATATTTTCTTGGGAATGATAATTGAGGTGGTTTCCCGTTGCCTTCCTCAATAGTGTTTTTAACGTGACACCATCACTTAATGGCCGCCCCACTGGGGTCAGACGCCATTGCAGCCGCCTCACTGAGGAACAGACGCTGCGTGGACTACCTTTCGTCTGGCTCCTAACCTTCGACCTATCTGGCATGGGTGACCCTTCCAGGAGTAATTATTATTACTCCCGCCAGCACAGCTCTAGGGGTCATCGGAACACACAAGCCCTTCCACCACGACAAGGTTGTAGTCCATAAAGAGTTAAACAATAAATTGAGAAGGGCCACAAATAAAGCAAAAGAAGAATGGTGGAAAACGCAATGCGAGGATATGGAAAGTTTACAGAAGAAGGGTGAAATTGGTGTTCTATACAGCAAGGTTAAGTTATTATCGGGAAGTAAGAAGGCAAGATGTGTGCTAACAGTTAAAGATAAATGGGGTAAGATAATAGTTGAACCAGGAAAAATCCAAGAGAGATGGAAGGAATATATAGAAACACTGTATGGTAAAGAACTTAGGCCGACAAGGTTAGACATAGAAAAGGAACATGACGTAGAAGAAGATAGCTTAGGTCCAGGCATACTCGACGATGAAATAGAAAGGGCATTAAAGGAGATGAAAGCCAATAAGGCTGTGGGGGTGGACAATATTCCTGTAGAAATGTTGAAATGGTTAGGGAAAGGTGGGAAGAAGGCCATATATGGACTGATTCGTAGTATCTATGAGGAAGGAATCTGGCCGGAAGATTTTGTGAGATCGGTGTTAGTTCCTATTCCAAAAAAGGCAAAGGCTTCGTCATGTGAGGATTACAGAACAATAAGTTTGATATCCCACGCAGCTAAAGTTATTCTCAGGATCATCAACAAAAGGATAGAGAGTAAGGCAAATGATTACTTAGGGGATGATCAGTTTGGGTTCAGGAAAGGAAGAGGTACGCGTGATGCCATTGCAGTAATGAGATCACTAGTCGAGAGGAATATAGAATACAATCAGGACGTTTTTGCCTGTTTTGTAGATTTCGAAAAAGCGTTTGATAGAGTGAATTGGGAAAAATTAATGCGTGTATTGCAGAAAATAGGAATGGATTGGAGGGACAGGAGACTGATCCGCAACCTATACATGTCTCAGACTGCTCAGGTGCGAGTGGGGAACGGAGAGTCCGGATGGGCAGTGTTAGGAAGAGGTGTAAGGCAGGGTTGCCCATTGTCACCGGTACTGTTCAACGTATATGTAGAGGAAATGATTAAAGAGGCATGGGAAGAACTGGAGGTAGGAATGAAAGTCGGAGGGGAATTCGTAAAATCGGTTAGGTTTGCTGATGACCAAGCATTAGTTGCTCAGTCAGCCAAGGGGTTGCAAGCATTGTTGAGTGAATTGGAGGTTCAGTGCGATAAATGTGGGATGAGAATAAATATTAATAAAACAAAGGTTATGCGATTTTCCAGAAAGAAAAAGGCTAAGCTAAATATTAAAATAGGCGGGGAAAAAATAGAGCAGGTAGAACAGTTTACATATCTCGGAAGTGTTTTGGACCAACACGGTCAAAGTGGTAGGGACGTAAGGAGAAGAATTGCGCTAGGCAAGGAGGCTTTCTCAAGGAGGAGGGAGTTGATGACGGGGACGTTGAGTAGGGATGTTAAGACAAGACTCGTAAAAACTCTGATATGGAGCGTAGCTATGTACGGCGCGGAAACGTGGTCGCTGAAGCAGGAGGATAGACGTAGATTGGAGGCTTTTGAAATGTGGGTGTGGAGAAGAATGGAAAAGGTGAAATGGACCGAAAGGAAAACAAATGAGGAAGTACTAGAAATGGTGGGGGAGGAGAGGGGTTTGTTGAGAGAAATCCTATGGAGGCAGGAAAAATGGATGAAGGGCGTATTGAGCGGTAGTGGAATGTTGAAGAGGGTAATAGAGGGAAGAATGTTGGGCAAGCGAGGTAAGGGTAGGAACAGGATAGGGATGTTGGACGAGATGAAGGGAGGAAAGAAGTACACCGAGATGAAGAGGGACCTGATATAGATTAGTTTGCTAGGTGGGGAGTCACAAAATGTTTATTTGATAGTTGGGTCCATCCAAAAACCTACCTTAACCGGTAGATTACCTAAAAAAAAATATATATATATATATATGTATACATATACATATATGTATGTTATAGCTTTTTATGTATACCCATTTATTAGTATTTCAAACAGCAGATTGATTGATGACTGCAACCCTCAATTCTTCCCTCCACCCATTGTCATTCATGGCCCTGGTAGGTTTTCACCCCAACATCCTTCATTATATGCCTTATTCATTTGTCCCTCAGTCTTTCTCATAGGATCTCGCCTTGTCTTTTCCCTTCCATCATATGCCCCCAAACAAATTCACATCTCAATGTGTTATCAGCTCTCCTTTTATGTTTACAGTGCTTCATTTACATTTTACTTTTCTGTCTTCTGTATATTTCTTCATTCCTTAATTCATCTGTTTCTTTGATTTCCATCAAATTTATCCATTATTTAATTATTATTTATGATTTTTCTTAATCAAAGCATAAACTTGAATGAGACCGACGATAAGCTGGGAGGAATCTTCATCTTTCACTTCATTCTTTCATTTTCCTTCATTTATTCATCAGTCATTACCAGTGCTTTCTTAAGGATTTTGTCATTGCACTTATCATTAATTGCTATTTAGTGATTCTTTTGGAATATATCAATCACATTGGTAGTTTGGTATTCTAGGAGGGGCGGTGTCTGATTAGCAAACAGAGGCTACCGAGACAAAATCTAGGGAATGCCCATGAACCCACCCCGCTTTGTCCAAACCATTTTGGGCACCAGATCACCCTTGGGAAGTCACCGAACTTGGTATGATATCTCATATCTAACCAACCATTGGGAGGATTATAATGGATGTGTTCTGTCACATTAAGAAATTAAATTTCCAAAACCTCAAACCTTGGGCAAGGCTAAGAGCAGGGCGGGGGAGGGAGTGTGGTTCTTGGGGGGCGGGGGGAGGGAATCAAACAAAGCCCACACAGAGCGGCACAAGCAATACCTTAACCTTGCAATCTCGCGCATTATCTCTCGGTTCTTGGCTTCCAGCTGGCCAATCAGCTCCCTCTGGGCACGACTCGTGTCCAGACCCAAGTTCGCCTCAGAGCCCACCCTTCCCTGCAAGCAACAAAGAGACAATAAGAGTCAGTAGCAGCAAATTTCAAGAATACACATCAATAAAGGCAACACTGCTTAACACAAGTGTAGTTTACCCTTAGGATATAAACACAAGCAGTCAATCAAAAATGTTCAAATAGCACAACTACATTTCCACTTGGACACAACTGCAGATGTTCAGTTTTGATCACATACACTGAAGGTCTTATTCAGCTGAATTTTAAGTGCTGTAAATAAAAATCATATGATCATAAGGGGAGATTTGTTTTTAATTTATGTTTTAGGCAAGGAGATTGCACATGCAGTAATGTCAATTCAATTAAAGGCTGTGTTGATACCAAAAATACAAGTACACATTGAATGAGTAGAAGATCACATGAGACTACTAAGATAAAATGGCATATTATACAAGTACGGGGATAAAAATGTTTTATTTACCTCATGAGCCATTCTATACTTCATCAATGTTCACTTATCAAATATATTTTCAGTTTCCTCAGTTTCAATTTGCTATTTCATAATTTATTACTCATTTTCAACAAGTGCAGTAATGTGTTATAAATTCTTACACCCATTGCCATTGGGCTTTTATAAGCAATTGCTGATTTATGGTAACTTGTGTGGAAGCTGAAATGATTTCTAGTTGAATAAGAGAATATCACTATTTGCATGAAAGAGAAGGGTATTATTTTTTATGAAGACAGACATGTCAAATACGTGGGCGGTTCAATAAGTATCCGTATTTGACGACTAAGGGCGTTCCTGAGGGAAGTTTATGTTATCATCCATGCCATCCATCAAACGACTGTGAAACAAATTTCAGACTGATTTAAAGGTTAGTTTGGATTTGGCAGCCATTTGAGTAAGATGTGTTTCGTGATTTTCGCTAAGATAGAAAAAGAGCAGTATCGTTCGGTAATTTGCTTTTTGTTTTTGGATGGGAAGAAATGCGAGGAGATAAAAGCCAAGTTGGATGCTGTTTATAGGGACACTTCGCCATCTATGACCACAGATATTGGTTCAATGAATTTGTTTTTGATGAGGAGCATCCAGGATACCCGGCAGACGTGGTTACCGAGGAAATCAATCATGTCCACGGCATGATTCTCATTGATTGACGAACAAAAGTGCACGAAGTAGCAGAGGCAGTGGGTGTGTCGCCCGGATTGGCAATATATATTTTACATGATAAGTTGGCAATGATAAATTGTCGGCCCAATGGGTGCCGCGATTGCTCACGGTGGACAAGCAGATCCGGCTGTCAACTTTGAAGCAGTGTTTGCAGCAATTTAAGCGACATCCGAAGGTGTTTTTGCGTCGAGTTATCACTGTTGATGAAACCTGGATTCATCACTACACACCAAAAACCAAGCAACAATCAAAACAATGGATTTCTCCTGGTGAATCTGCTCTAAAGAAGGCGAAGATGGTCCGATCGGCTGGAAAGGTCATGGCGACGGTTTCTTGGGATGCAAATGGAGTCATACTCATGGATTTTTTAGAAAAAGGAAGAACAATCACTGAGAAATACTACAGTGAGTTAGTGGACCGCTTTGACAAAAAATTGAAGGAGAACCGGCCACATTTGGTGAAAAAGAAGGTGCTGTTTCACCACAATAATGCACCAGCACATTCATCCGGAGTTGTTGCCACCAAACTGCATGAACTATGTTATGAATTGCTGCTGCAACCCCCGTATTCACCCGATCTGGATCCCTGCGACTTTTTCTTATTCCCTACATGAAGAAATGGCTCGTGGAAAAAAATGTAGCTCAAACGAGGAAGTTATCGCCGAGACAGAGGCATATTTTGTAGAGTTCGACAAATTCTATTTTTTGGAGGGTTTAAACAAATGGCTGGAACGTTGGGAGAAGTGTATCTTTCTAAAAGGGGACTATGTTGAAAAATTAAAAAAAAAGTTTTTGAAAAAATGGTTTCTTCATTTCTAACACGAGTACTTATAGAACCGCCCACATTTTTTATTTGATGGAATTGTACAAACATTTAAATTTTTTGATGAAGGCCTACATAGTGTCCTATAAGGAGAGCCAAGTACACATCTAACAACTTTTTTAATTAAGAAAACTTTGTGCAACATATACACAGATGATCCCCAGAACACTATGCCTTGTAGACCAAATTAGAATAATACAAGACTTTTAATACCTATGGTGACACTGTGCTAAGCAGGAACCTAATAGTATACATCACAGTGTGCAGTTTAGAACACAGATTATTAAACTGAATATTCCACACACCTGTTTGTTGAACATGTAGACCTACAAACTTAGTATTGGATGCACGAATAATTCTTTCATTGTTAAAATATAAATTAATATCCTCTTGCAATATTGCATTATTGCAAACAATATTGCATTATTGCAAACAATAATGCAATGCAATTTGCATTATTGCAATATTAATATCCTCTTGCAATAATCTGACCTCACATCAGGGGTATTTGAAAATTTACATAATCTAGCTCTCTCCTTGATTTATTTTGAGAGTACAATGATGTCATTAGATAGCCAAGGCTTCCTCCTTATACTTCAAATAATTTTCTTTCACTCTTGACAGTTGCAATAGCTCAATCAAATGAATTCCAGAATTTCAAGTAAAAATAGTCAAATCTGCATTTAAAAGAGTTGGCTTAGTGGACTTTGGCCAGTCTTCTTTTTCAATGCATTAATAAAAGTTTCAATATTGCTCCCAAAATAAACCTTTTTGGAAATAAACAACTTTTTGGTTGATCCAGACTGACCAGGTTTAATGTAGTCGTCATGATACATTGGTCAGACAGCCCTGGATCAGGCACATATGAAACACATTTTGAAGCATCATAATTTATAATTACATTGTCAATATGCGTTTGGATGTATGTGTCACCCTAGCAGGCTCTTAAATTAGCATTTTAAGGCCATACGAGGCAAAAACATCACACAGCTCTAATTTTTGGACAGTCTAAAAGAAAATCACAATTAAAGTCACCATTAAGAATAATATTTCTCTCTGGAGGATACAATAATTTCAATACTTGATTCAGCTTTTCTGTAAACAATTTGATATCACTAGAGGGGGAGCGATATACCCTAAGTAAAACAATGTCACAATTATCACATATCCAGTTACAAGCTACACATTCAAAATATGTCTTCAGTTAAGAGTACCTTTATCTCCTATTCATCCAAACCCATATTGTCATTATCAAAATTAATGACACTACCATTTCCACACAATGTTCGTGAAAAACTAGATACAGTAAAAATCACACATTTTAATAGGACTTATTTCTTCCTTACTCATCCAATGCTCCAATAGGCATAGAAAATCAGGTATATTTCACCTTGAAGGTATACTTCAAGTTTGTTTACTTCATTTCTGAAGATACTTCAAGTGTGTTGACTTCATTTCTGAAGCACTAAATACTCAAGGAATATTAATAATTGAACTGGCTTTTGTCAACTCGGTTGATAACAAGATACCTTCAAAATTTTATAAGGTTACGATTAACCTTGAGAAAGAGGTATTCAAAATATTCTGTTTTACTGGAAATTTTGCAAATCTAAGCATTCTGAATTCCAACATGTTAGCAATGTTGTTGGCACACAATGACTATGAAGGGATTATGGACACTGCATGCATTCCCATTTCCAAAAGTGTCAACTTACAGGAGTGCGCGCCTCAGCAGCAAGCCTTGCAGCATACCGTGCAATGAGTCGATGCTCATCATCAACCTGTGAAGCTGAAGCCAGTGCCGCTGCAGCTGCAGTGGATGTTGATGAGTCAAGGGAAGCATACCGACCCGGGCTCGAGCAACCAGGACTGCAATGAGGTGAAGGGGATCATTTTTAGGTCTTTGCTGATTTGCAAAAGGAATCCAAAGGACAATGAGTGAACCGAAAGGAGAGTCAATAAGGAACTCCCTTATCACTTTAGAGGGAAGGGGGATGGTTGCTCACCTTCGTCCTGTGGAGCGCCCATCTAGGGACCCCACGTCAAATGGGGACTGGAATGTTGATGCCTCTGGGAATCCATTATGAGACGGGAGTGGAGACGGAGGCCTGGAACAAAAGGGAGGACACGCAACAGTTACTGCTAGGTACTAGACTGAATCAGAAATCATGCATGGATACAGAACATGTTTCGATATAAAACACAATTGATCCAATTGACAGTCCATTTGGCACATAATATCAGGTGCATCAAAACCAAAATGTTTACTTTTAGAATGGAAGGTTTAAGAGAACAGCCACATTTACAAATATCTTTTATGTCTTGGAAGACTAACAGTTTATGCCACAAATTCTTTTTTCACCCAGAATAATCAATGAAATCCAAGTTCATTGAACAAATACTTTCAATAATGTGCTTAATTTTTGGAAACCAAGGCAATACAGAACTTTAAATCTTGAGGAAAAATACATACACATACTGCATAAACACAAGGTCCCTATTGCCTAAAAGGGTTATCACCAACTTTTTTGACACAGGATGCTTACCACAGCCTCGGAAAATGCTATACTAAAATATTCAAGTGCATTAAATATAGTAAAAAGCAATTAATGTATACTAAAATATTAAAGTGCATTAAATGTAGTAAAAAGCAATTAATGTATACTAAAAATTATTGATAAAAGGATGATTAACACAAAGAGAATTACGAAAAGTGAAGTCAGGCGTGATGTTGTGGAATCGAGACATAATAAGAACTTTGTTGCAATTTTCCACAATTTTAATTGTGGAAAATTGCAACAAAGTTCTTATTACAAAGAGAATTAATTCATTAATAAATGCTACACACAACAGGATATCATACATTCATCTTTATGCTATTTCCCCTTATAAGATTTGAACAATAATTTTGATGAAGCAATTAAACAGGTGGACATTCGCATTGTGCTAAAAAAATCCACAACATTTTTCACAATTTGATTGAGAAACTGAAATAGGTCAACCAATTTGCAACTTTTTCCTTTTGCCAAATTAATAAAATGCAGATCAGTGGATATATGTAGGAAAAGCAAAACCTAGCCATCATTAGACTCAAAGAAAGAATGGTTCACTTTCTGAGTGTATGTTTTTCTCAATCAGCAGCAGACAAACAAATTTTCAACAGGATAGTTCAGGATCAATTTGTGGCATCTAATAATGTACTTGTAAAAGTGACAAAAAAGAAAACCCCATCATTCCAAAAGATTTCAAATTAACCAAGATTAACCGACACACCCAAACTTAACATTAATGGGGGTCAACAATACAATCCACATAAAACTGACTATCTGGATGCATTGAATATCAGATTAAAATTCTTAAAGGGACCAGCAGAAAAATACATACAATCAAGCTTCGTGTAGTGCTGGAGTTAGGGAGGAAATACTTTCCACAATTTTTCTTCATGTTTTATAAATGAAGATCTTACAGGATTATAACATAAATCTCCAAAATGAACACTTGCCTATACAATCAGCTTCATTGAATGTAAATAGAAAAGGATGAACAGTGTTGAGAAGTCATAAAGTTGAATTAATCCTCATTTTGGAAGGCTTACTAAATACCTAACCTTAAGGCTCCCTGCATCCATGTACACTTCTTGTAGACATTGCAGTTTCCATTTTTGAAACTGCATCTGTTTGATACAACTTTCAAGAAGTCAGGTATTGCTGCTTTGCTATTGCTATTTTATCACTGATGAATTCTAGCAATGATGGCTGGAGCAATGATAATTGCTCCTGGTAGGTCACCAGATGCCAGATAGGTCTAAGGTTAGCAGCCAGATGAAGGGTAATTTGTGTGGTGTCTCAGTGAGGTGGCCATTGAGTGATGGTGGCACTTTGAGAGCACTATTGAGGAAGGCAACGAGACACCACCTCAATTATTAATCCCATGATTTTTATGATGGACACTACAGAGAATATGAGTCCTGACAACTACAGGACTTGGCCCAATTAGCCATGTGCTGTGCCTGGTAGTGGGAGAGGCAAGGCTTCCACGGTCTTCATCTCATGATACCCTTGCAAAGCAATTTTGACAGCAGCAGCACAGAAGAAGAAGACCAAATTAGTCAGAATTAGAATGATTTTTACACTCTGAAATTGTTACATTTATAATGCACATTTCTTGGATGACTCAATTAAACATTACTGCCATGGCATCTCCAGCAGTTTCTAGTAGATTGATACTGCACAAATAAATCTGCAGAAACAGTTATTTTGGATAGTATTTACTCATGGTGTTCTTCGATGATAAAGGATAATTAACATCCATTCTTCACTAAAAATGGCTAAAATACAATGGTAAAAAAATACAATAATAAACCTTATGATAGAATCCTCCAGATCCCTGGCCCATGCACCCCACTGAAAGGAAACATATGGAAATGCCACACACCCCCAATAACATTTCAATTCCATATTTCTAGGGAAACCCCTGATTTTCACACTTTGCACGTGCAATGATGTCCACACAATTGAGGAGATGAGAAATAGAGGTGGGGTTATGAAATTAACCTCTGCCGCCACCACCACCACCACAACTGACACCTACACTATGTGCGAGAGATCGAGCGTCCTCTCTGGGCCTTCAGGGAGGCGTGGAATGGCACTGCGTCCTTTCTCGGGGACACAGCGGAAGGACTTGCGCAGGGAATGTCCTATCTGCTTGCTGGGAGATTTCTGCGTGACAGAGAGGTGCAGTTTCAAATTTGAGGGGTATGAAATAAATAAAACATTACTTTGTCAGCACATGGTGTTGAAAATAAAAACAGAGATGCATAACAATAATACTAATCTAGAAATATTATCAATATTTGGTGATTATAGCTAGTTAATTACTATTTCCAAAAGTTAAGTTGAGGGATAAATGACAAGAAGTAATATGCGTTGAAAAACCCCACATAAAAGTTGTCATTTGCAATAAACTACTGAATCAATGGAGACAAGTCATCACATGTATGCTTTAAGGTTATTGTTGTTTATAAAATATGTTATTTTTAAATTAATTTTTTACCTTTGAAACAAAAATTAAGGTTATAAGCATACAATTTTGCAATGAAAATGCTATGAACATGCAACCTCTTGTAAATTGTAAATAACTTAATGAAGTGGTGATTTTTTTCAAGGTGGACTAGTACTGCCATAAGTTGATTTCTACTACTAAAAGGACTTATAATGATAATAAGTTACTTAATAAGTCTAAGACTGCATTGGAAATAATTAATGATTCCAGGGGTAAGAAAAATCTGCACCATGAATCATAGATGCAAGGAATTTTCCCATGTAATGAAATGTAAGTAAATGTAAAATGGACCACTGTTCATGCAATAAGAAAGTGACAGATGGTCTGCAGGTGAAAATTAATGACCGATCAATTGAGCAAGTGATGGAATGTAAATTTATAGGTATTTCTTTGTGTGCAAATATTTCTTGGGATGTACATGTAAAAACTCTTCAGCGTAAGCTCAGTGCCACTCGCTAAATATTACAACAGCACTATTTCATTTCTACTACGGGGAGATGCATTCAAATATAACCTATAATATAATATTTTGAGGCTTAGCTGCTATTTCTCTAGCCATCACTGGGAAACCTCATAATGCTCCATCAAGGCCTATATTCCAGGAGGTAAATTAACTACCACTCCCATGCATCTCTATTTTGTTTTTAATTCCGTATTTAATAAACAACATCGGCAAATATTTCCTAAACTCTGACTATCCTCATCATTACAACAGAGGAATGCACAACATCCATTATGGCAACATTACAGCTAAAACATTAAAATTAGAGCCCTAGGAAATGGGCATCAGATTATATAAGAAATTACCAAAAAGTATACAGGATACTATGGGAACTACCCCTTTCAAACATAAATTCAAAAGATATTGACAATGTATCATGTTCTCCTCAGTTGAAGAATATCTCAACAATATTCCTGATCTTTGAGTCCATAGCAAATCCTCTTAGTCTAGTTTATATTAATGGTCCATGACTTTTAATGGATATTCGTGTTTATGATGGAAAGGAGACAAACTATGCAAATTTCACTTGAATAGAGATTTATTCACGACCCGGGTTTCAAACACTTAATGTCATCTTCAGGTCATCTTTCCATCATGGATAAATTTCACAAGGTTAACCCTATTACCGTTCGGTTTGTTATTCGTGTTTATGTTACATTTAATGTGTGTGTGTGTTTGTGCTACATTTAATATAATTGCTAGCACCATATTTTGCATCTCAATTGAGCCTGTATGCATTTTACTCCTTTTTGATAAGCCTTATATCATGTATATACACCATCTACCTGGTACTTTTGTAATATGATCTTTGGGCAAATAAAATGTACTAATATTATTATTATTCACTGCAAATGTTGGAATCAGAACCAATACCTGAAGTTAGCAACTGAATGGGCACTGGAATTAAAAAGAAAGTTCAACTGACCTAAAACTAATTCCTAGTCATTGCAAGAAGCTTCTTCTCTTTTGTGATGCCAAGATTATCTGCCAGACTCAACTCTCTTCCCAGTTTCAACACTCACTTTTCAAGAATTTTCATTTTCTATAATTTCATTTTAGTTCAACCAATTGATAGTCATGCAAATTGATATTTAAGTGAAAATAACTTAGACAACTAGGTTAGTGCACAACTTCGGTGTTGCTTCATATGATTTCAACTACACTGCTCCTACTACTCAACTGCTTCCACCGAAAAATAAAAACAAAATTTTCCTCAATTCAGATTCCCACAATGGATGATAATATCTCCAATGATAACTTTAAAAAATGATTTACATGTGCCTTAAAGTTAATTGATTAATAAAAATAATAATTAAGAAAATATAAAATTTTTTATCCAATTTCAGAGGAGTAAAAACAAAAAATTAACACTATGAACTAAAACAGGAAGAATATAAGGTGAAAATCAGTTTGTCATTTACAAGGGAGGGTGTGGGCTGTATGGGATTTTACATAATTTTGTGGTTCAAAGCCATAAATGTGAGGATCTGATACCATTGAATGAAATGGAACACTGCCCAAACCATAAAAATTACATAAATTCTAGAATAACATGACTGCAGTCCATAAATTCAAGGTTTCACTCTGGGTGCTATGAGGGAGATATCTAAAGTTATTGGCCTCGCCCATAGATGAAATCACTACTCTCATAATTTTTTTCTCTCATGTTGGCATAATTGTAAGTAGGCTCCGTTTGAAATTAAAAGCCATTCCATCCAACTGTTCACTGTAGACAGTCATTTGAATCAGTTGTGGTGTGTGTGTGTGTGTGTTGTTGGAAATGGAAAAAAAATCAATTGGGCAGTGATAAAATTCTTTGTAAAAGAAGGTTTAATGCAGACTGAAATTCATTCAAGGATTGTTAATATGTATGGGGATTCTTCCCCTTCATTTTCCACTGCAAAGGAATGAGCGGCCAAGCACCAAAATGTGGCTTTGAAAACCTCCAAGATGATTATCCATGGGAGGGCCATTTGAAAAGTGAAACCACGCCGGCAATCATAGAAGTGCACCGTATGATTTTGGAAGGTCCGCACATGAAGTTGTGTGAAATTGCTTACACTGTAGGGATATCAAAAGAATTCTTTGCCTCATTTTGCTCAAGGAATTACACATGTCAACATTTGCACAAGATAGTTGCTGCATGTGCTCACTGTGGATCAAAAACGTAATTCGATGACACTTATCAAACATTGCTTGGTGTGCTTTATGAAAAACTGCAATGAATTAGCCATTGCACACCAGGATTGGAGCAACAATCTATACAGTGGACAAATGCCCGTTCTTCAGATCTGAAGAAGGTGAAGATCAGCAGGAAAGGTCATGAAATCATTTTTTTATGCAAAAGAAATTCTGTTGCTTGAACATCTTGACAAAGGCAAAACAATAACTAGGGAATTCCATTCTAACCTTTCAATGAAACTAGATGCAAAAATTCATGAAAACAGACCAAGCTTGTTGAGGAAAAAATCCATTTTCCATCAGGATAATGCACCTGCCTACAAAAGTGTCTTGGCGATGGGCAAATTGAGGGATTTACACTATGAGGTGCTGGAACATCCACCCTATTCCCAGATTTGGCTTCCACCTCTTCCGAAAACTCAAAGGTTTCCTCGCTGGTCAATACTTTTTGCTCTATCAAGAAGCAATTGCGGCTGTTGACAAGTACTTTGCAGCACTTACGGAAGTACACTGCAGACATGGGATAATGGCAACTGAACCACCACTGGATAAAATATATTAATATTAAAGGTGATTATGTTGAAAAATATAACATTTTTTAAAACATAAATTGTCATTTTCGTCATCAGGCCGAAAACTTTTCAGATCACCCTGATATGTGATATGTGGGGTTGCACTCAACATAGGAGTGCAAAGGTTAGACAACATGGTCATTCACAAGATCTCATGTAGAGATGCAACATGAGCCTTCTCCAAATTTCAGCTCAAAACCTCCTGGCCCCTCCGCAAGACTCACGTGGGTTGCATGCTCCTTGACATCATGCTCGTTTGTATGTGTGCCAGACTCTCGGCCCCTCCAAAAGCATTCCTGGCATAGTTGGTAGTTGTGGCACTTCTGGCAGCGGTAGCGGAAGCCCGAGAAGCCCTCCTTACCACATGCACCACACTGCACAGGGTGTACCACTGTTGACAAGAGAGAGCAGAACTGGTCAGCAAAAGAACTACAGTGAAGAAAGCACCAATCTTTATAATGACCCCAACTGCACAGTAACACACTTGATATGCAGTTACTGCTATGGATATTACACAAACTGATCCCTCGAAAGCACTTAACAAATATGTTTTTTGACCTTTGGATAAAGCCAAAGAAGAAAGACTCATGGAATGTCAAGAGTGTGGAGGTCACGAAAAAAGACCAAGTTTTGCTCCTTTGGAATGTATTCCAAAACAACCAAGAAGGCAAAAAATAAAGAGGTATAGATCAGCACTACAAGTTAAATTGAATTTATAACTCCAGTCATATATGTCTGTGAAATGACATCTAATTATCTTCATGGCTTTCGAGTTTTTGCCTTCTGCCATCATTTTTCAATGATACGTTTTAAGTTTTAAGACCTATAATACCAGTAAGGAGTGTTACTTTAATTTGTGATGATTGGTGTGCCATGCTGCATTGCCTTTCTAATTCTCACCATGCCCAAGACATATTCTGATGGAATAACTGCAGGGCAAAAATTGTTGAATTCATGGAACACAAATCTTTGCTGCAACTCACTTCCCCAATCCCAACCAAAGAGACCCCGCACAGGCAAACCTGCAACACTAATTCGTTGCCTTTGGCATGGAGTCACATCTTTGAACTCACAGCAAAACCATACCAAAACACACTTGTACAAGATATATTCCAAAAAAGATGAGACTATAAATAAATACTTGATTTTAACAGTTACCCTTTCTTTAATCATGCTTATCACCTTCGAAAAACAGCCCATGGCAGCCAATGAAATGCTCCCAATGTTTTTTCCAGCTTTCGAATGCCACCTGGAACGTTTCTTTTAAGATAGCCTTTAAGTCTGTGGTACAATTTTGTTGAACGTCTTCAATAGTTTCCAACTGGCATCCTTTCAAGGTGGATTTCAAATTAGGAAATACAAAAAAGTTTGCTGGAGCAAGATCTGAAGAGTATGGGGGCTGGGGAATCACCAGTGTTCTGTTTTTGGCCAATTACTCAATGATGTGTGCGCCAGTGCATTGTCGTGATGAAAGCACCAAGACTAATATTTCCACATTTGTGGTCTCTTCCACAACATAGTGTGTCTTAACCTTCTCATTACCTCCATATAGTGCTGTCCAATCACTGTTTGTCCTTTGGGGACATTGTCATAATGAATAATCCCCTTCCGAATCGAAGAAAACTATCAACATCACCTTCACATTCAATTGTGACATCCAAGCTTCTTTGAGCCATAGGGAAGATGACCACTTCCACTGTGAAGACTGGGCTTTGGTTTCTATATCATAACCATAAATTCACTCCCTCACACTGTCGATCCTTTTTATTTATCATGTAACAATTTCACCACCCAAGCTGTATCCCATCTGTCGACAAATTCAATATTTCCCCTGCCCATGTACAGTTCTTGTTGTTTATCGTTATGCTGTTATTGTATTTTGTCCTCTTTCATGTTTTTGCTATATTTTTCACTGTAAATTGGCACTACTGCTCTATGTGAATAATGCTTTAAAATAAATAAATAAAATAAACCCAGGTTTCTTTGCCTGTAACAATTTTTTTTAACAAGTTTCAGTCGTCATTTGAACGATCAAGCAGTTTCTAGCTGATGTCAAGCCTTTTTTGCCTCTGTTCATCTGTAAACACTCACAACACGAAGTTGGATACCATGCGCTGAATGCCCAAAATTTCTGTAAATATGGTGAAACATGATCCAACACTAATGTTAACTTGATTGGTAATCTCCCTTATAGTTAATGTATGGTTTGCACGCACTCTATTTCACACTGCTGATGTGGGTATTGTTCGTTGACATTGATGGTCGTCCACTTCTCGGTTCTTCATCAGTTGGAGATTTTCCAAACTGGATGTGGTTGTACTGACAAAAACACTGTGCCCAACTCAAAAATTCTTTGTCAAATGCCTCTGGAATCATTGCATAAGTTTCAGTTACACTTTTCTCAAGGTTAAAACAAAATTCAATACACACACATCATCATCATCATCTGCTCTACAGCCCGGTGTGGGCCTTGGCTTCCTCTATGATATGCCTCCATTTAGTTCTTGTTCTTGCTTTTTCCTTCCATCTTGTAACTCCCATTGCATTCAAGTCATCCTCCACATCCTGTAGCCATCTCTTCCTTGGTCTACCTCTTCTTCGGACCCCTTCCATCTTGATATCAAGTATCAATTTGGGCATTCTGTCATTTTCCATCCTTTCTACATGCCCCAACCACGCCAGCCGCAGTGACTTGGCAAGATCTAACTATGTCCTTCCCTTCTAGTAGTTCATTTATCTCCATGTTCATTCTAATTCTCCATCTCTTTCCTTCTCTAATTGGGCCATAGATTCTCCTTAACATTTTTCTTTCGAAGTTTCTAAGTGTTTCCTCATCCTGACTTGTTAATGTCCATGTTTCAGCTCCATAAGTTACCACGGGTCTAATAAGCGTTTTATAGATCTTCATTTTTGTGTTCCCTGATAGTAACATTGATTTGAAGAGTGTTACATTTGCAAAGTATGCCCTGTTACCTTCCATTACCCTTTGGTTGATCTCCGTGGATATCTTATTTTCATTGTTAAGTCTGACTCCTAGACATGTAAACTCCTTGACACCCTCAAACTCATAATTCCCAATATTTTCCTTATTTTTTACCCTCATCATGAAGAAAATTCCACAAAATTAGCTTTGAACTTAGCCTGAAACTGTTAGCTTTAGGAGGTATATAATCAAAAAGGATGTCATAAGCACACCCCCACAAAAAGGTAATCCTGTCATTGTTAAACACAGCAGAGAGGGAATTTGCACTCAGGGGAGATATGGAGGGAAGGTGCAACCATCAGGTTCACAGATTCTCACCCGTCTCCGAGCTGGCCATCCGATGCAACAGAGGGAGCCAAACGAGGCAATGGGGGCCTGGATCAGACATCATTGTGTCCATGAAGTCATTGACTGTTATGCGCCCTGACTGAAAAGCAAAAGGCATTTGAAATTCAAATCAATCCTGCCCATACACCCATTTCAATCACAACAGCTTCACTGATAAGTTAGGAAAATGACATTTGGTCCATTTTCCACAATTGAGCACTCCTGAGTATGGACCTCGAGTCTGTGGAGACCCAAGGAATACATTTCTTAATATAATTCTTTCCATTATTTTTTGCAGTTATTGAAACTTTCACGTATTCCTAGGGAATCATATTTATAATTAAAAAACCACGACAAAAGAATACCTTAATTTAAATTCTAGGATTCAACCGACTATATAGCACTGAGGGTTTCCAGGGACCTGGCTCTGTACCCTACATCGTGTAACTTGTATCACTCTTTCGACAGACAGTTCAAAGTCCAGACTGTCAGCTCATTCAGCACCCAACTGTAATACACTGTAGCTGTTCCAAAAGTCTGTACCCCTCAATTTTCAGTTTTCTCATTGTGTTGCTACTGTTCACATCATTGTTTTTTCCCGAATCTTATTGGAATATAATTTTTACCCATTTGTGGCCATAATTACTTGAAAATGGGAGATGAAACATTCCCAAGTGAAAAAGAAATTTTTGTTGAATTTATCCATCAAGAAATTGAAGACGAAACTTGCGAGGATTTTGGAAGTAATAGTGCTTAAAGTTATTTGGAATCAGATAATACTTTGAGGTAGGTAATATTGAGGACAAAGTCAACTTAAATGTGATCACTTTCTGTGAAACAGATGAAGTTATGATGGTGGGCCATATTGAAGAAGTAGATGGAATCCTATGGAAGTAAGTCATCCCACAA